>CM060846.1:291563011-292163011 GCA_030762175.1 Metallyticus violacea
CTTTCAAAAACAGTTTTTGCCTGATCCACATTTTCCGTTTGCTCCCATACCCAAAATTCCGCGTCATATGTGATCTTGGTTCTGATCAGAGCCCAGTAAACGGTTTCCCTTAAACCTACTGGCAGTCCTGCATTTGCGGATGACAGACTGCTGGAGCCAATTACAGTAACTGGGTCTATTCTGAGCAGTTTTAATTCTTGCACAGAGTAACACAATATGCATGTAGCACTGCTTTTTTGTGGTTATTTGATATGTGCTTGTGAAACCCCAATATGCTAAAGCTGCTTGCTCAAGGTCTTCTAAACCCAAGATCGCGGGTTCGAACCCGGCCAGGATCGATGGATTTTTTCGGGGCGTAAAAATCTTAAGTATGGCTTCCGTTGGAAGAGAAGTAAAGCCGTGGGTCCCGTGTCGTACATTTACGGCACGAAAAAGAACCTCAAGCCTGAAAGAGAGGCCTCTGAGCAAAATTTGTCGGCCGTTTTACGCCCTGAGTTGAATGGGACGCTGATGACCTTAGCTGTTAAAGAGCGTCCATAAATAAAAATCATTCATTCAAGGTCTTCTTTAGGAGGTTTGCAGTCTATTTTATCGTTCACACCACTGTTTCTAACAGCTTCGAATCTCTCCTTGTAGGATTACAACAATATTCCTTCAGTTTCCAGTTAATTCACAAACAATTGAGTGTTTGAAAGCTGTAAATGGAATTACTGGGTCGAGAGCTTGTGAAACACTGTAATACTTTTTCATCATAACCACCAATATAGAATGAAGGGAAACACAGTGTCACTAATAAAGTTGTTAATTGAGCTTAATAAGAGTAGTTAAATAATTTCCCTCTATCTCCTAGGTTAGTGAAAAAATATTTCATTTCAAAACATGGGGTTCTATTCCACCTAGCTCTTACATTTATAATGCGCTAACTGTATCCGAGTATGTTTGCATAAAATAGCAAACTGGTCATAGCTACAGTTGCTCACATTTTAAATATTTGTTAAATCATTGATATGGCAAGATGCCAAATCTAATTTTAACCTTTTCAGGTCGCTTCTAGTTGGGGAAAAATAGCAAGCTACATTGCTTGATTTATTTCGTTTTCCTATTCATTATTATAACCGGAATGTATTTATTCCGACGCATTAACATATTAAGCAAGAATAAAATTTTCAACCAATACCATCTTAATGACTAAAATTGTACTAGAAAATATTCCATGTATAGTTTGAAATCACTCTATAAAATTATGACACTGAATTCTCCCCTACTCTGTATAGGCAGCTCACCCATACACCACTTTTTCCACGTTTAATGTTAAGATTTATCACACTTTAATAAACACCATAGAACTAAGGCGTCTACAGTATGTGAATATATTATCAATTCTTTATAAATAATTAGCAGATAAAAGGATTATTAGGGCTATAAAATTGTAATGCAAATAAACAATTCCATGGGACTTCAACATTATTAGTCTTAGGGAGTAAGTTTTCGGTATCAGTACCCTAAAAGGAATGTAACTTTATGAACATAGTGATATTAAGTAAATAAATATTAATTATTTTAGAATTCTTATTGGTAGAAAATAAAATTGTAGTTTTTGGTTAAAGTTAGAGTCATGTGTGATTTCATTCTAAAGCTAGCAATTGCGATGTATATAAATGTCGTTTTTCTTTTTGTGGTTTTGCAATCTGAAAAAAAAAACAAACAAACAAACATTGAAAATGTTCATACTCAAACTTACGATAATTGTCCGAAGAATTTGTTTTGGAGCGCTTTCACGTACATATTAATGAGTATAGTAATAGTATTTGCCATAAGTTTTCACTGTCCATCTTTCAGTTTGTACTTTGCTTCCTTAATCGCAATTTGAGAATATTACAAATGTTCATACATTTTGGAATTATACATATTTTTATCCGCAGATCAATAAAGGGGTGAACTAAATTTATGCCATTAAAATATTAATTTCTTAATTTTAAATAAAATTTTTTAGCTAACAAACGTTAATTATTCTACTAAGGTTTCAGACTTACTGTACTTATTAAAAAACAATATCTTAATATTGCCTTTATTAGGAGAGTTCTCTCATTGTGGCTCTTCCTGGAAATTCCAACTACCTTGCCCCTGCACGTGTGTATGCTTGGGTAGATCATTAGATTCATTAAATATGCCGAAAACGATGTTCGTGGTGTAGATGAAAATAAGTGTTCCAAGGGACGGAGCGGGTTTGTCTGACCAGTATGACTGGGGTGGTAGGAAAGGCGACGCGGGAAGAAATTTGATTCGGCCTTCGTGCCACGGGCTACTGGTTAATGGAATTTCTCTGCTACAGAATTTGGTTCATTAACAGCAACCCCACAAGGCATTTCGAAGGTTGCAAGGGACGATATTCATGATTAGAGGAGAAACGGTCGCAAATATACCTGAAAGATGCTATGCCTATCTCCGTAGGATAGTGCATTTAAGTTGCAAGTATACGCACTACTAAAATACCTTTGTACTGACGAATGCAATCAAAACTTGAGGTAATTTTAGGTGTGTACTAGAAATGTAGAAATGGTGTTTTATTAAAGTTTTCCTTGCTAATCTTTCATCATATTCTGTTATGTTTCGTTGCTTGTGTTTTTCAACTTATAAACGTAATGCGGCAAAACCTTAAAATTGCAAAATATGAAAAATAAAAACATCTAAAGGTATGAGAGAATATTCTAAGATCTTCCCCATGCTAAATCTACATCTTTAGGTACACATTTTTCAAAACTATTTGACGTGCATTTCTGAAATTCTACACAAATATAGATGTATAGATTTTTTTCACATTTATTGAGCTTTTAATTAATTAAAATAAATAATGCAAAAGAAAGTTTTATTAATTTTTCTTATGGCAGTTTTCCTTACATTCTTAAACATTCCAAATATTGTAACTAGTTTTATTTTAGATTTAGATATAGAGAACAATGTAATATATTTAGAGATGTTCATAGACAGGTGGTATAAACTTCATTTATCGGGATTAGTAGTTCCTAAAAATGTGTACTGTAGTGCTTTGGAAAGTAACTTTCCAGAAAAGACAAAATGGGAAACATTGCCTTAATACATTCGAAATGAATATACTGGTAAAACGCGATCATTATTTTCCTTCCTTGACCTTTTTATGTTTGTAAGTAATACTGTTAAAGATTTCTGAGGGCATACATATATCTATAATAACATTGCCATTGTCTTAAATATTTCTGACACTTTAAAGCATGTTGCTAAATTCATTTGGATCACATAATTTCTCAGGCCTAGATTTAACAGATTCTTCTGACTCAGTTTATTATTTTTAAATGTGTAATATTTATTAATTTCTTATTCCATTTTTTACTAATTATATATATTTTCCTAAAATCTTTTCTTACCCTTGGTAAGACGAAATCTACCTTAAAGAAGCAGTCAGCCACAAGCATGTAGTTGAAGGCGACATGTCAGTGCTACTTTTACACAAATTTTCCTTCTTAGCGAAATAATTGCAAAAATTGCAAAATTTAAGCAGAAATACATCAAGAGTGAAAATAAATGTATGAAAGATGCTCTAACTATCGCTTTGCCCTTAGTAAATGGAGTATTTGAAGAGCGATCACAGGTTTTTGTAAAATGAAACAAAAAATTAAATTTAAGGGGAAAACCACTATTTAATTATTTTGGTCCAAATCAACTTACAATCTCTCAACTTATGTGTAAGAGCAACGCAACTTAAATTTAAAAATGATTGTTTTGCCATTTCACTTCATTTGACTAATTGAAATGCAGATTACATCATTTCGAAATCACAAAGTTTGAGAAACGTCTTGGAATTTACCAGTTTCTCGGTAAAATAAAGACATGAGGCTTGGGATTTCCTGAAGATTACGGCTGTATTGTATCATACGATGAAAAGCAACATCTTGGAACAAGATGCACGCAAGTTCACTCCTCCGCAGCAGGAAGCTGCTGTAGTGAAAAGCCTCCTCAGACAAAGGAACTTAATATTCTGCAGCACAATTGAAAGGAAGGGAGGAACACATTCTACGTGTATTTTTTATTGCTTCAAGGTAATGCAATTTTTATACTATCGTTAAAATAGCATCCTACACACTAGATCTTCCTTGATGATATCTCTTTCCTTGGTTTTATTGTTACAGATAAAATGTAAGTTTATGATAGGCATTTGATATCATCGAGGATTTCAACATACTTTTCTAAAATTACACCGAGAATAGGAATATATGCTAAGAATAAATGGCTACCTTTTCTGCAAAAATTCTGATATAACGCATTAGCGTAAAATTAAAAAATTGTCTTAATCTGGTATATTAATACCACTAACCGCCATGGGTGGCCGAAGTCATTAAGGCGCAGATTCGTTAGTGGGAGATTTGGGGTTCGAGTCCCGCCAGGACCGTGCTCCCTGACTGAGGTTTTTCCAGGTTTTCCTCAGTCCTCATAAATTGCAAATGCCAGAGATGTACCCTAAACTTAGGCCTGGAACGTTCATTAAAAATCCTTTGCTAATATATAATTTCATCTCATGTATCATCAGTGTTCATCGCCTGTGGTGCCTCAGCAGTAAAAACGGGAGATTCCATTCAAAAAAATAAAATATAATACCTGTGTCAGTTTACGTAGTTAGGGATTAATATGAATTTGTGGCTTTGAATGACATACAATAAATAAGTTTTTGATAAAAGGATTATGAATTAATTTGTGCTTATTTTGATATTAATTGCTTGAGTAAATTTTTTTATATTCAAGGGATATTGAATGTAATTTCCTTATAAATCAAACAATTGGATTTAACATGTGAAAAATGTTTTATGTGGAGTTCAACTATTTGTTCCTCGAAATTATTGAAAAGGATGTTTTGTTTTATTCCGGCACGCAATGTGCTTTATCCGTTAAACAAATCAATAGCAGTAGGACCATACTATGCATTATGATCGTATTTCTAAAAATTATATAAAGAATATATTTATTAACTTTATATTTACTCATTTTATTTGTTACGCGTCATAGTTCATTGTCATCGTTATTGTTGTTAAAGTACTCTGATCATTTAATATATGTGGATATTACCCAAATTTATTTGTTGATAATTTCACGTGAAGTTTTTATTTTGATGTTACATATCTTTTCATTATTTGACACAATTTTTGTTTGTATTAGCAGCTAGCAAAATATGTAGTAATATGTCAAACTTAAGTAAAAAACCTATTTGACACGAATTGTTGTAGTCTTGATCTAATAATATGGATTCACGACTATAAGTTGTGGAACTTTATATATTTTCGGAGCAAAACAAATTATTTCCGAGGCTTATGAAATCAGAGTGATTTGATTTGCTCACTTTTTAATATTAAACGAAACTGTTTTGTATTAAAAACGGGATTCATTCACGAAAGAATTTAAAGGCCAATATGCTCATCATGTTCCTGACAACAAAAATGAATCAGAATTTAATTTTTGAGCATAAAACAACCTAACTCTTTGAATAAAATTATTTGTATGCTCTTATATTTCAAAATTCTTTTTTTTTTTTGACTCCCATCTTGCAACATTATTTGCATTATAAAAAATAACCATGGCCAAAAAGGTTTCCAAATAACATAACTAACAGATTCAAGAACCTCAGCATTAGTAGAACTAATGTTGTTACATTTTCTTTAATTAAAAATTCTTGAATTTTGTCAGTTTTATAATCTTACAGCTCCTGAAAAAAATTGTATAACCAGCGTTTATCATGGGTTTGGTGCAGTATTTTAGCTTCTTTTGAAATCATTTGTGCCGAAAAAGGCTCCATATATATCTCTCAGTCTATTGCTTCTGCGTGATTTATGTCTAAGTTTAGCGCTGACCCCAATATCTCCCAAAATACCGAGTTGAAAACACCTTCTGTAGAGCGCTCTACTGTGTAGTATATGAATCATCAGTATTTCTGTGCTGAACGGGCAGTTCCCATAGAGACTGCTGAAATTTATGGCAAGTCTATGTTGAACTCGCAAATTCTTTCAATTCTGAACAGAACATACTAAAATGTTACATAAATTGTCATTAGTAGTATCACAAGAGGGTCTGAGATTGCGGATAAATTCAAATTCAAGACCGAAGTGAGTGGAGTTACCCGCAAAGCTCACACCTCGAGTTATCTTTATTAGGACTATTTTACAAATAAAATAAGAATGTAAATATCATTCTCCTTAACTTGACTTACAACATAATTGTATATTTGTATTATGAATACTTAACCTTTTCAAGTCATCTAGCAACAAATGAATGTCGATTGTTAGCAATCCATTAGAAAAGAGCCAAATATTGATTTTGGACTATTTCATGAATGAAATATGAATAAAAGTGATATATATTTGAAATTCGCGCACAGATTATTAACAATTGTATTAAATATTATACTTATTTATTCAGAAACCGTAAGATTGAAGGAAATGAAAGTCGACTATCACAGTCGCTACAGTTAGATTTACTAATAAAAACTGAGAGAAACAAACACAAAACAATGTACCATTCTGAATATAACGTGTTTATTAAGATTTATTTTTGCTTAGGCATTTATTTTGCTATACAGTATATAAAATGCTTTCTGAATGTTTGGCCGAATACGCAAAAACAATTGTTTGAATGAATACTCATCAAGTTAGTTAAATTTACCATTACTGAAAACCCAGAAAAGTGTTCAGTGATGCGTGCTCAAGAATTACATAGTGGAAATATAGACTTGACTACACTGGCCACAAGAAAAAATGCATGTCGCGTCATAAAACGGATTTGACCTTTTTTTTTCTTTTTTCTGTTTTCTTTTCTTTTTCTTTTCTTTTTTTACGATTTCACTGCGATATCTAGCTGTGATTGGTCAAATCTCAAAATTTTGTTGCTTTTCATTGGTCGATTTAAATATGACGTCACATAAGGGAAATAGTTACACATATTAAAGATAGATTACTACATAAAATTTAAATTGATTTCCATTACAATTCCAAACACAAAATTGTTAAATTTTAATAATATATTTTAAAAATGATAGGCTGCTTATAATTAATTTAGCCTGAGTAAATCGTGCTATTATAAATTATACATTACCTGCAATTCTATCTTATTTAAGTTATACTTACTGAAATGTTTCTATTCCTTAGTGTAGCCTTTTTATTCTGTAACTGTAGATAGGTTTAGCACACTACGGTCTAAAGAAATAACTTTGAACAGCTTTTTATATTCTTTTCAATATTTGCGGTGAAATTAATCCAAAGCATAAGATATGATGTACATGTATTTATTCTTACCATAATCTTGCGTTACACTACGTAATAGTTTCCTATAGTGGAAATTAACTTTCATGCCAAAATCCCTTTATCTACATATTTTAGAGGAAAAATCTGAAACTATCCCTTGAGTATTTCTGGAACGAAAGGTGGTATTGATGCGCTGTTTTCACAAAAATTAAATTCATAAAATTTCAATGTAGCTGTAATATTGATTCCAACAATTATTAAGTAGTGTGTTTATAGCACAAAGATACATCCTGGAAGATTGCCTATAAACTTCAGAAAATAAAAATTAAATTAGATAATATCAATGCAGTTTTTTATACGATTCTAGGTCAAGTAATTTAAGAGATGTACTCGGGCATTGTGACCTTTTAAAGAGAATTCCCATTATCATTAGGCAAAAAGCAATACATTTACGCGATTGTTAGGCAAATTCGCTACACGTTTAATAGCTTTTTGCCTGCAGCCCATGGAAATTATCAACAATATGTTGTAGTTTATCCTGAATGGGCCTAAAATTTCGTTTTGTAATCATATAAAACTTTTGAATTGAGAAGTGTTTGCCTCACTGAACTTCTTAGATACTAGACAGTAAATGTATCGCACATTCCTGCATACCGCGACTATATATGTACGTTTATGTTTGCATTTTGTTTCCTACGAAGTATAATGAAACGTTTCTGTTAATACGTCATGGTATGTTATAGAAGTAGGACGTGGTGGGTGTACTAAGGAAGATGGAATTGTTTATATTCCTGAACATGTAGAAATAGTGCTGTACTTTTTTGTGCTGTGTAAGCTGAGAGCTATCCATTGAGGCACCCAGATATACTGTAACATATTGTTAATGATATCCCTAATTGCAGACAAAATATGAACAAACATGCACGGGTTTTTCCTAACAATCGGGGAATGTATTGTTTTTTTTCTAATTTAGGTGATGCATTCTTCATATATGAAAATTATCAACACATTTGCATATGTAGTAATTAAAAGCAATCCTTATACTCCACTGGAGCTCATCTGAAATATTCCCTATTTACTTCGTTTAAGCCCCAAGCGGATAAGTTTCTTGAATTTTCTATGGAGAGCATTTATTCATAATAAAAACAGTGTTAAGAGAACCTGGACAACAATAGACTTAGAGTTAATTTTTACTATTATTATTTACATTTTTAAGAATTTTCTTGGTTTTGGTTGACTGCAAAATCTTAAAATAGAAAAGTCCTTCGAGTTGAAAATAAATCGGCATTCGTTCAAACTGTTTTTTTTTTTTTTTTGAGTAGTGTTTAACGCCCGTTTTTACTACTGAGGCACCACAGGCGGTGGACACTGATGATACATGAAATGAAATGATATATTGGGAAAGGATTTTTTTTTTTTTTTAAGGAAGGAAGCGTTCCAGGCCTAAGTTTAGGTACCTCCCCGGCATTTGCCAGTTATGAAGACTGAGGAAAACCTGGAAAAAACCCCAGTCAGGGAGGACGGTCCTGGCGGGATTCGAACCGCAGACCTCCCGCTCACGAGTCCATGCCTTAACGACCTCGGCCACCCGTGGCGGTCGTTCAAACTGTAAAGATACTGGGTGCAGCCTTGAACTTCCTGGATCTGCTGATTAAATTTCACACGTTTGTGATTTACCTTCTTGAAGGGATCACTTTCATCACGTTCCTCATTTTCAATGGGCTCACTGTCGAGCACAGCCCTTTGATATCAGAAGCAGCTTCCGGCCTCATTAACAACTAAGTAAGAACTTTAAAATTAACAGCCAACACCCTTATCGTTTGGAGCTCGAAGTGGGAAGCATAACGACCATGAAGCAAAGTATTCACCATTATGCATCTATCACATACACAATAGCTTTAACAGTAGTCCGGAACTAAATATCCCTATGAAGTTTATATTAGCATCCTGGGGATTCTTGTCTTCCTCCACGCAAATTGCTATTTCTTTCTATTTCTTGATACTGCCGATCAATAATGTAGTCAAGGAATTATTCATTGATAGCACCCTTTTGCCATAGAACCCCTTTAGGAATACTTTTTTTTACATATCATTAAGAGTTTCATAATATCTTGAAAATCGTCATAAGTATTATTTTTGAAATCACTACTCATTTCTGTTTCTTGAGTATTTATATTTTTTGAATGTTTTTTGTACTTTGTATCCAATAGTATGGCTCCACCAAACAACGCTATATATGCAATAATAACATCTTATCTAAAATAATGCTCCAACAGAAGCCGTGCTAGTGTTAAGCAATTTGGATTTAACTGTTTAACATTTTTTTCGCAAAATCATAGCAGTTGAGAACTGATTTGAAACAAAAAGTCGCAGAAAACGATTTTAGAATTGCATAAGATTAAAATAATGACATACATTTTTTGCAGATTATCGTATATTGCTGAGATACATTTAAAATGTTACACATTATTTTTATCTTTTATAAAATAATCATATACAATCCTTAAAATACAATATTGTTAAACTATGATCTTTGGCGTGCAAAATAAAAAAACTAATGTAGTTACTTGTTCTAGTGTACTTCTGAAGAGTTCAGTAACTTGGAGTATTAAACGCATTTTAGCTTTATAAATTAATTTATGACAGTTTAACTTGACGTAAAGAATGGGGAAATAGGTAAAGGAGAACCAACTGGCAATTACCTGACTTAAGCCTTAATTCTTGTGCACAACTCAAAAACCACAATTGACAACTTCATTTAAAATACAGAGAAGAAACTATGCGTGATAACGAGAAATGCATTTCTAGTTCACAGTGAATGAAGTTATGGATAACAATAATAATAACAACAACAACAACAATAATAATAATAATAATAATAATAATAATAAAAGGGTATTATAATAATTAACGATCAACAGCTGGGGATATCCAACAACAACTCACACAACCTTAACCTCGGCTTACTAGACCGGATTTTCTGCTTTTCGTGTTAAGTATATTCCCATTGCTCCCGAAATTGATTAACTATGGCACAAATCTGCCCTTTTCAGTGATTTTTTCAGATATATAATCCAGTAGCTACAGTTCAGCATTAACACACTTACCACTAGACCATTCTTAACTTAATCACCCTCAAAATTTTGCAATACATCTCCCGTAAGCCGGAACTCCTGATCTGCATTCAGCGTCTTTGTTAATAATTTACCCGGATTAAGCGAGGTGATACAGGCATTAACGCTTGGGATACGCAGTAAGAAGATCCCGGTTTTAAATAGTTTGGGGTCAACCACCATGATCTTGCACTTTTTCTATTGGTCGCATAGACAAACACTGATGAATTTTCCACTCTGCCATTTTCATATTATTTCATTCCATTGGTTCTATTTCAGGGTCGAAAAAGTGCGGTGTGGCGGTGGCTTACCCGTATCTATTACGAAGACTTCTCTTCACATGGCCTCGAAAACCTAGCAGGGGGTCTTCGCCAGTGACGGCGTGTTCTATTTAGGAACATTGATAGGAATCCCCATCTACGTCTGTGCCTCACCACCCGTGGACACTGGTTACCCATGCATTCTTTCCTCCCATTGGGGACATAGACACCAGATCTTGAACAAGGCTAAAGTACTGAAATATCTCCCAACGACGCTAACAACCAATTGCAATTCTATATCCCCGGAAGTAGCGGTGGTAACATATTTTAGGACTCTTATGAAAGCTACTTGCAAGTGGTTTTGAAATTGTATTATAAATATCCATAACGGCATGCTTCCTGCCGCTATTGTGAATTGCATATTAAGGAACTGTCGCTTCTGGCTTGTTACAAACTTCTAGTTCTAGGACATTTGCTAAGTTATCATTCACCCTTCAAGAACAAATGATAGAGAGATAGTGGAGTTTGAGTTTCATTTTCGCATTGTTTTATTTTATTCATTGTCGGAAGGATCTAGACATAACAACCTCTTTATTTCCAAACTTTTAACATCACGTTAAAGCTTTGTGCATTGTTGAATAAAAAATGTATTCCTTTCTTCAATTCCTGAGTGCTAATGACCTTATCCGTTTTGCGCCCTTTAAACAATAATCCTCATCATTAGTTTTTCTCCAATTCCAATAATAGGATTCAAAATGATGAAACATAATTTCATTTCCACTCTTTTAATTACTAAATATATAACAACATGCTGTGAAATAAGTGCACAGCTTATTACCACAAACGAATTATAAAAACTCTGAAATAAATAGCTCAATTTAAGTTCTTTTTTTTTTTTACCAAAAGTTCACCATAATTTAAAAATTATCATCACAAATAAGCTTATAATCAGGCACATAATCTGCTATAGTGCGTACTTTCAATTCCAATATGTATTCTTTATTTACAAATATAATTTTCATACATGGCTATAAAATTAGTGTTTTTCCAGTGGTTGTTTTAAAGTATACTTACATTGCTGATGAAATGGTAAATATTTACGTGTGGAATGGGCAATAAATGTGTTCTTATTTTTATTTTATGCAAGTCATAAACTATATATAAATAATGCGAAACATTAGTGCAAAAATGATCAAAACTGTGCTTTTTGGGAGGACTTTGCTTCTGAAGCAATGGCATACACTGTAATTCTACAATTAATCAATTCCTTTGAATTCATATTTTTTTATTAACCGAAACATTTCCCGGGTGTATAAGATACATTTGTTAAGGTATACATGAAATAGAGAAAATGTATACGTTGGTTTTGTTTCCCGTTATTCGTTTATTAAGTAAGATTTTTAAATATTTATATTCGCTTTTATAGTATGAAAACACTATTTAAATGATATTATGCTTCGATAAGGCTTAAAAACTTATAAAACCATATACAGACCTTTAATACAAGAATTTCCCAAATGAAACTTTGAGACTTATATAGTAGCGCCATTGCTTTAATACACAGAACTTTGTGGTTACTCCGTTTGATAGCACGTGTGTGAGGAAGCAGTTGGTGTTGTCTCAGGATGTGTGCTGTCTTTATGTGCAGAGGCACGCTGAATTGATACGGTCACCAATATGCTCAATGAGTGCATATTAAATTTTTGAAGCCATGCACCATGTCATGTTTATATAATGTAATAACCTGAATTCAACACACTCCCGTTGATGCCTAGACAAGTTTCAACAAGTGTGCGGCAGGAAAACCCCCAAGATATGACCATAGAAACACAGTATTACAATACGGGAAAGAATGGTTTTAATTTTCAGCTATTTGAATAATAATAATAAAATAATAATAATAATAATAATAATAATAATAATAATAATAATAATAAATACATTTATAGCTTACATGTAAAATAGATTTCAACTTTGAACTACAACAAAGTTGTCACAAAATATAGCTCAGATTGGTATATCCAAATAATGTAAGCATAGCTCAGCATTATCGCACGCACGCACACACACCTATATATATATATATATATATATATATATATATATATACATATAGGTGTGTGTGTTTGTTGAATATTGAAGCATTAAAGCCTTGAAACATGAAACTTTAGAAAATTTAAACCTTGAATATTTGCGGCATTTATATTTGTCAAATATTTGCTAGTGCATTAACAAATAATATAATCTCTAACTTAGACAACGGATAAAATATTTGAAATTCTGTTCATTTATTAAAATGAATTTAACACATTGGCTTAAAATGCACGTTTCTTTCTGATAAAAATATTTTAAAAGGAAACTTTAAGCCAGAATAATACAATGCCATTAGCAACCTTACCAACAACAGCAACATTTTAGCTTTATCACTCTGTTTACGTGGCAGAGAATGCTCTGGATCTAACTAAAAGCAGGAGCCGAAAACATTCCGCACTTCCGGAGTCTTCCTTCTGTGTTTCAAGGAAGGAACAGAAAACACGTTAGTCAGCATGACAACGGCACCGATTTTCCAAACATTCGATTTTCAAACCAATGGCACCACCTTCGTAAACCATGCTTAAATGACTAAAGAGCAGGAAGGGAAAAAGAGAAGAAGAGACAGTATCAAAGGAATGCGCGCAAGAACGGCAGAGGCAGACAGTTTTAATGGGATCTAAATTTAATATCGAAAGAAGAGTGTGTATGGGAATGAATATTTGCTATGCAATACACCAACGTTTGCTAACGATGCTGAGCTTCGCGACACCCATTAGGATTGGTTTCACAGCAGCATGTACTTCTTTATTCAGGGTATTCATAATGCAGTGACGTCCTATAACACTGTCTTAAATACACAAGGGAATTTATGTAAATGATATGCAAACAATATATCACTATTATTTTGTGTCATAATAACATCCGATAAAACATCTATGACGTTTTGCGTTAGTTTGAAAAAAAAAACATTCTATGTTTGAAAATCTAATGTACTTAAATCTAAATAGTTTAGTTGAATAATTTTAACTAAATTTTAGCAGTTATGTCGATCACTACAGCATGAATTGATCATAACGTGTTAATTATAAAAAAGTTGCATTTGACACTCAAGAATCTGCTTAACTTGTAAAATATCATTTAATAATTTTCATTATTTAAGTAAATCCGAGGCTGGTTGCTATAATTCTCTTTTTCTCTTTTGTGCAATATTCAATCAACAATATCTTCGTAGCTTTTTGTGATGAGTAGAGGAGTACGGGTCCTGTTTTCCACATACGTATTAACTTCCATTGCTGATGTTTTATAGTCTCTCAGCATTTGATGTCTTTCCTCTAAGGGACGAGACACAAAAACGAAAAGTGCGCTTATGTATAATTTTCTATCCCTCTTCGCCCAATCTCCGAGCTTCACATTTCATATTGTGGATGCAGTATTGTACTAAATATTCTCTGAACCATTTCACTTTCAATATGAGTACGGTACACTACTGTGTATTAAAACCTCTTAAAACATTTCATCCCTCATTTGCCGTCTTCAATACAGAAATACAGCACATGGGAAGCGCATTGTTAACAAGTATTTTGTGTACATTTAGTGAACTCGCGTAATTATGAGCAAAGATGGTCCTTACATTATATGTGAAACATTTAAAGAAATGTGTTTTATTGCCTCTTATGATTGTTGTTAACTTAGTAAAATGTGGAAAGTCTTTCAAATTAGCATCATCAGCCTCGTTGATTTATTGTACGATACTCCTTAGTATATTGCCACGTTATTTTTAAATCGTAGCGTTATATTTTCCTAGTCTACTATTTGCTTTATTCCACATCGTACTGAGATTGGTTCAACGTACTTCGAAATCTGCTACAAGCTTTATTTTCGCGCAAAAATATCAGAAGCTGAATTCAAAATTGAAATGTTCAACTGTACACAAGCGGATATAAAATGAGAGATAAACCTTTATAACTTTCCGTATCCCAGCGGGTTCCGAATGCTTAGTTTTATCTCTTTAATCATAAGAGTATTAAACTGGAACAGGACTCCTGGTAATTCTCAAGCGTTGGCATTTTTATTTCCACAAAATAAAGATTGAGCAGAAACTATAAATTTCCCTACTTCATATTATTATTAACATTACCTAAGTATGCCTTAATTAACAAATAAAGAATGAATAATGGATTTACTCTAACTCCCATACTCAATCTCTGTTAGCACTATAACGCACTGAAAGAGTTGCAGAGACGTGATAATGTTGTTTTCCTGAGCGAAATCCGGTGAACTCATTCCACAACATAAAACACAGATAAGTAGGTGTCTAAGGAATTTAAAAATCTGGATCAATGCAATTTAATGGGGAAATAAAAGAGTTAGTCAAATGAAATGATGAAAGGGGAAGTAGAAATCACTTCATCGGTGATAATATAAAGTCTGTTATATTTAACTTAGGCTGCATATTTAATGTCGTGTGCTCATGTGACCTAACATTTTCCTGGAAAGGATATATTAAAGCGATTAAAACTAAACGTGCTCTGATGTCGTCAAACAGCAGCTGTTCTAAACAAGCTCCAATGGAAGATATGGAGAAATGCACTGTATAATTCATTATATGTTTTGGCTCGCTTAACATAAAATTTAAAGTCTCAAGACGGGGACCCCAAGATGGACGTAACGATTGGGTTTCTCTTACAGTTCATAGCCTTTTTAGTGCAGGATTGTTACGATTGAACTGGATTGGATTGTTAGTGCAGGAGGAGGATATTTCGGCACTTTAGCCTTATTCAACCTCTGGCCTTCGGCTCCTATGCCCCCAATGGGACACCTATCAATGTTTCTAGATGAAACATTTCGAGGCTAATGGGTTCCCCTTACAAGTATTTCGAGCCCCTCAAAAGGGGAGGGGGGCAAAATCTTCCCAAAGCGCAACCTAACGCCACAAAGCACCAGGCCACCTCGTTGTGGCACTTATTGACCCTGTAATACAATCAACGGTATACAATAATATTAAATGGGAGATATTTTGATTTGTTTTATTTAAGGCCACTCTTTAACATCTCAGGTCATCAGCGTCCCATTCTATTCAGGGCGTGAAACGGCCGACAAATTTTGCTCAGAGGCCTCTTCTTTCAGGCTTGAGGTTCTTTATCGTACCATATTAAATGGGAGAGCGGAAATTTCGTGAAAAGTAAAGATTCATCCAAGAGAAGCCACCAAAAATTCCCAGGTCAGGATGGCCGATCTCAAGGGATTTGATTTCCGAATCTCCCAAATGCGACTATAAAGTGTTGCTATCTGAGCCTCTGCATAGCTACCTCATGCAATTTATAACTCTCCGTTTTCACTACATTTTATATTTTATATTTTATATTTTGGATTATCCAATTATCTGATGACGATGCGGCAGCGGGGACCGCATTGGTTAATAAGTTATTGCTCATAACCATCCTGGGGAGCGAGTGGGCACATAACGGTGGATAAAACCTAGAGTGGCAATCTAATACATTATAATGTACTTTGAACATATGAAGATATTTACCAGTGTAATATGCACAATGTTTATGACGCTTAATAAATACTTGTGCACCGGTGTATATTGGCATATTATATAGTGTTATTTTAATAAATCTTCCTATATCTTAAATTCCTTCAGGTAGCTGTATATAGAGAGACAATCATTTGCTTCTACATTCTTTTGCTGTACCGCAACATTTTAAATGTTGTTAACATGGTTTTGAAACACTCCTATTTGAGACAATTGTAAATTTCTTATTGCCGTAAAGGACGAACTAAGGAAACGGTTGAAACTAGCATAAATATAAATTACAGTTTCCTCATATTTAAAAATATTACTATTAAAATATGAATCACGGAATACGAGCTATTGGTTATCAGGTGCTCTTTATATGCATTTAACATCCCACCAACCCACAAAGTATTGTGAAACTTGAGTGCAATGGACATAATTGATGACCTTAGCGCCTAAGTTACTTGCTGCTCTCCTTTTCAGGTTAAGGTAAAACTGCGAAAAAGACTTTATCTAGGCTATCCGAGCTCTTAAGATTGTGATGGACTGTAAAAATATTAGTTATAAATGTTTTAGGACAAAGCATTACTTCCTAGTGAAAAAGTTCAGATAATGTACGTTCATACATTAACGCGCTTAGAAGCCGAGCTTTGATTCCCATTGCAGTAGATAATAGGCAATTAGTGCTTGTTGACGTCAGTCTACGGTTGAATTGAATGGTGCTGCAGGATTCCTTCTCATTCCACATTGAGGTTGAAATAAATGAGCCCACAGTTGTAGAGGTCAGAGTAAGCTCCTCTGCAACTGCTTCTAGCACATTAAGAATACAAAAATGCATATTAAGCAGGGCTGTCATAATTTGCCATAAATAAGGTTTTTGGCATGCAAAATTTCCCATTTGGCTTTCTCCGCTAAATATTACCAGGATTGTCTTTCAGTTTCACTGAATTGCAGTAGACGAAGCTATACAATCGATTCTCTTCAGAATTTTCAGCGCCTCACTTTCCCCAATGAGAGTGAAAGATTAACTTCATATGAATTTTAAGTGTTATGATCGAAATTATCCAAACATAATAAACCATCAGCATTTATAAACTTGACAGCTAGAATACATTCTTGTGTTGAGATAAAAGTGATTTATGCTACCCTAAGTTTTGTTCATGAAATTGAATTATTACAAAGGAATCCAGAGGACTTCAGGTGGAAAATCAGTTTTGATAGCTAATTTCATTTTGTTTAAGTATCACAGGGATTATTCTCAAAATCTCTTTGGGTGTACGTTACTGAAAGCAAATGCTTTGTTGTAAGATGTCAACTTGTCCGCACACATCTAAGAAACTACAAAGGCCATTTACTCTGGAAATTAATAAAGAAACCTCTTGTTTGATGATCTCCTTTGAAGACTTTATTGAATGAGATTCAAAAGATTAATTTTGCTGTGCATTCATGATAATAAAAGCATATACATTTTCTTGAGGAATAAAATGAAAGAAGAGGTACCTATAAAAACAATATATTAATTATTTTGCGCATAGATAATTATTTTACTACATTAACTACCGAACATTTACATATGATTGAAGTCAATGAAAGTATTAGATTATTTTCAGAAATTGAACAAATCTATAATTACAACTAATTGGATTAAGAAAAGCAAAGGACATTCTTTTACCAAGAAAATACATCTATAACGGTCACAATATTTATATTATATATTGTTATGATAGTGATTATTTTAAATTAAATCTAAAAATGTTTATATGTATCGAGCTTTCAATTTCACAACTTCTCATACCTTCAGAATTTAGGTACTTTCGAATTTCATACCGGGTTTGAAGCTCATTATATTAAAAAATTCTTTTGGACTTAAAAGTTAATAAAAAGTTAAAAAATATTAATGTAGCACACGCAGTATTAATAAACGTTTTAAAGGACTAATGGTTAGTAATTCAACAAGAGAAAACCATTTATATTTATACTCCCATCACACAAAAATACTAATAAAAATATGGAATAAATAGCATAGGAAACAGAAAAACGTTGCAATGTACTGTACAGAAAGAACACTTTTTTTAATTTAAATACTTTTACTAACTGCTATTGCAGGAATAAGCTGCAGTAACTTCTGAAGAAATTGACGGTTTTGTTTTGTCTTAATTCTGTACGTTGTTTCAAGGCTTGCAAAGTATCCGAACTTTGGTAAGGTTGTTCCTAACGTTACGAGTGAAAAGGTGATAAATCCTCCTTTTGTTAGTGGCGAGTTTGCCTTGGATCAGTGTTTCTCTTGCATGCCGCTGCTAAGCTCGGATTAGCGCAGTATTTATATCGGCTGGGAAATTCAACACGTCATAATTAAAATATAATTCCATGTGTCGTGTTACAGCAGTAACTTCTGCGCGAGTGTGTGTTGCAACTAACCAATACATTCACTTTCACGTGTTGCAGTGAAATACATTCCAGATGGTGTAAGCAATAAATGAAATTCTATCTTCAATAATTGAAATAATGACGTTTTAATTAACTTCTCGCTCTTTGCCAACAGATATCGTTTGCAAAATATAACAGCTGCTGGAATTTCTGCTGATTTAATCCCATAAGCACATCCCCAGTCATCAAGAGGAGAGAATGAAGGAGCCAGAGAGAGAAAGAGAGAGAAAGCAATGAAATAAATGAGATAGAGTGGTTATAACACCCCAGTCTCTTCATATCAGAGAGCGGTAGCTGTATTCTGATATCCAAGGGCAGTCTTTGTTTCTCCCTGTCTTCCTCATGCACAATCTCCTTAGATATCCTAATGGAATATCTAGAAACTTCTATTTTCAAACCCGCGGTAAGTATGGGAAACAACTCTGCAAGGTGTAATTATTAGAACAGAAAAAAGACCGCTCTATGTTGCTCATTAGGGTATTTTAGTAGAAGAAATTTCAGTACAAAGCCTTTTTCATAGGAATGCATGTCTTCTGTTCGTTATGCGTCAATGCAATGAATGTGGAACATTTTATAAGTGAACTTGTAATTTTTCGACATTTCACCATCTGCTTTTCTGGGTAGCTGCTGAATCTTGCTTTCTAATTACATATTGATTCACAGAGAAATGCTGTATCATGAGATTAAATTACTTCTGTAAAAATTAACAAAACTCAAATACATTTCTTAAGCCGGCACCACATTTTCTCAGAAGAAACGAATATAACTAGTCGGAATATTGTATCATACCAGCAGATGTCTGAATTTGATGAAAGGAGAATTGTGCCATTCCTAGAGTGCCGGATGTCATTCCGAGGAATTGGTGCTCGTTTTGGAAATTAATGTAGATCAGTGGATCGAGGTAGAGCGCACATACAGACGTGAAGGATCCCAACGCCCTCGTCAAACAACCCGAACCGGAAGACATAAATTGTTTCAGCATGGCTATTATGAACACGCACAATAATTGCAATTTCATTGGCTATCAGTGTAAAAACTTCAGCCTCTTGTAAATGTAAATAGACTTGGTAGTAGAATCTGATATTTCAGTCTAATCTGAAGTCATAATATCAACCCTGATTCCTTTCAACAGCTGCATCGGAACAGAAGTTGGTTTTCTCAAAGCGTTGCTTTCCCCTACAGTATTGCTACGTGGATGTATACATTTTTTCGCCGTAAAATTCAATATTTTACTGAATCATTGTAGAATGAAAGAGTCAAGGTTTAGAGCACTTATCTCATGAAAGAAGCAAACGAACAGCACACCAGCTGTGACTTCAACCGTCGCTCATAAAACACTCGGCGATTGTTTTTAATTTCAAAGATAGAAGAATCGACAGGTTCCTCATCATATTTCCCTCAATGTAAGCGGTTCAGTAACGTCCACTTAAATTTCTGAGCCCTGTTACACAATTTAAGTTATTTTATATGTGACATTAGTAAAATAAACCATTTTATAACAATACTATCTCGTTGTTTTTTGAAACCGATTCAATAATACATCGTACATAAAATTTGGAAAACTTAATCATTCCGTTCTCCTTGTAAAATGAAATTTCTGCTTTAAATACTCAGGCAAAAAATGCCCCATTGCATATGTAAATTATAGCATACCACTTGTTTTTCTCGGGTTTTTATCCTTTAAAGACCTTGCAATATCAAAAGTGGCATAAAATTCATATCTTACTACATCAATGAAATTTTATAATTGAAATGTTTCATAACGCATGATAGAAACCTTCTTCAAGTACTTTAATGGGTCCTTCTAGTTAATTACTAATTTTAAGACGGTTACAACAGTAAGAAAATAATCCTAATATCACAATAAATTTAAATGATCTTTAGTTTTCCTGTAACTTGCTAGTGTCTTTCACATTATATTTTGATTAAATATTCAGGTGTATGTACAGATTTCTTATTCTGCTACGCAATCGGATAATGCAAATAATTTTAACATTTTCCCCTTGGCTTGGATAACTAGTGTTTTTTCTTTTCTTACAGCTGAATTCAGCAAATAAAACATGATTATCTGAAAATCAGAGCCTTATTAATGATTAATGCGTTAGAAAACAGAGTTGCATGAACCAGTTTTTTAATTCGATACTTTTAGTTGTATGTAAGTATGGATTTTTCGTACACAGCAACGTACTTGTTAACAACCATGTGCCGGTAACAATACTTAAGTGATTTATAGAACGGCCGAAAGTGATTTTCATGCGAGCGAGAAAAAGAATGGAAAAATGTAGCGAATTTAAATTGTATACAAATATATAGTACATTTGTATACTGGGGAGGAATATACATATAATAAAATATAAGGTAATAAATTGAGGATCAAATTACATACAAAATAGATTATATCAATCTATAAGATATTTTCCTGCACTTAGAAGCAAGTGTTCTTTTTTAAATAAAAGAACGAAGCTTCAAAATCATGCTAAAAGGTGAATTACTAGTTTCATCTTTAGTGTGGTGTGGTGTGGTGTGGTGTGGTGTGGTGTGGTGTGGTGTGGTGTGGTGTGGTGTGGTGTGTGTGTGTGTGTGTGTGTGTGTGTGTGTGTGTTAGTTAGTTAGTTAAAGCATAATATGAAACTTTTATGAAATAAAATATATATATTATCTTTTTTTCTGTCAAGTTCTTAAGGAAAAATCCTGCAAATGCAGAGAAATTAGGAAGTAATTACTAAATTTATCCCTATATCCCTTACATTGGCTTAGTTGACCGTCAAAGCAGTTATATAATTTTAATCACATGCATGCGATTACATTTGTTACAGTGCTAACACAAATCTTCATATGAGTTTATGTGTACGTTGAACCGAAATGTAGGAATATTTTGCATTTTTTTATTTTAACTTTTGTTCTTTTGGAATAAATCGACATCAAAGTGTTTTTTATTAAATTCGTATGTTAGTTTCACTAATAGTTTATACCTTTATGATTAACCCTCCGTCGGGCGCAGTACCTACAGGTATACGATTGAGCTCAATATATCTGAGAGATACAGGCTACAAATATGGTTATGTGTTGTCTGAAAATTACTCTACGATTAACATTTATTTTTATTACTTTGTTTATATTTCAGTTCTCTTTGTTTTCATTTCTAAAAACAATGAAATGTATAAAATGCATTTAAATGATAAGAACTTATATTTCAGGAAATAGTTATTTTCATGCTAAAATAGGGGAAAATCTTTGCATTTCACTATATGGGTAAACAATATATGGTAAAAAATTATATTACCTGGTATTTTAAACATTTTGTGTTTTCTCCTAGTTATTCCACAGGAAACCAAAAATAAATATTCAATAGCAACTCCTTGGAAATTAAGAAAAAATGTGACGTTCATCAATGTTTAGTGCTAACAGAATAGATTTACATGAGTGCGAAAAATTTTCAATGAATCTTTTCAGTGGTATTGTCTGAATAAAATCATTACTGACAAACAGAATTTTCAGCTTATTGTAGCATTATATTTACAGGATTTGTTGTAAATTATTGGTGAAATTTGGATAATTTAGACTGAACACTTGCCTTTTTTTGACATTACATACACGAAAAGTGACAGAAAGCATCAAAAGATACAAAAACAATGAAGTAAATGAGCGATGGCAGTGTATTTCAGAGAAACTTTCTCTTCATAATGGAAGAAAAATTACAGGCAGCTGATCAATAATGAGCAAGGAAGTGCTTCAATTGGTTTTAAAAATCTATTCTACATTGGAACTTTTCATTGCACTCGATGGAAATGTATTTTGGTATTTTTCAACAAGATATACATGTTTAAACCACACTGCAACCTTAGTTAAATTTACATTGCCATGCTAAAGTAACCTTACAAAATCCTTCCCATTCCTGAAAATATGCAGATGTTCACTTCATTGTGCTTTCTAAATGACGAGCTCGGAAGAGAAACGTTGCAAAATGTAATGTTTGTAAGAGAAACATTCTATAACTTTGGTGCGAATTGCTTTATCTATAAAGTGGGTGGTAATATTGATTATAACATCTCGATTGAAAATTTAAAAATGTTATTTTCAGATTTTTGTTATTTTATTGTCCTTATTAATTTTAGTCTATACATGCATAAAGTGTTAGGTTTTAAAAAACTTATAAAAGGTTTTTTCAATAGTAATAAAAAAGGAAAAATGGCACCTTTGTCTACTCGCAAAATTTCCAGAATATACTTTGAATATATATAAAACGCGCTAAATACAGTGTGATAAATGTGGCACTGCATTTTAAGATGAATCAATAAATTTTGTTCTTGTTTGGAAATAAATCAACTTAAAAGAACTGCTCAAAAGTATGCCACATTTTTAGATACAGTATTTTTAACAACTTAATCTTTGTATCTCAGGTATAAGCCGAGATATTTCTATTTATTCCCTACACCATCCTTGATTATGTTGGACTCAGAAAAAAAAAACAGAAAAAATAACTGTTCATAAACAAAGATAAATTGTGACTGCAGGACAAATATTAACAGAAGAATGACCCTGGTAAAAACTACTCAGATATTTATCATATTTATTTCGTTTTAAGTTTTGACACTTATCACACAAGTAAAATACTGAAAAATAAATAACTGTATATATAATATGTTTTCTTCTGAATCCAAATTAAAAAGAATCATGCTAAAAGTCAAACAGGAAGTACAAGACAGCTTACGGTACATTTATCGGAAAACACAGAAAGAGTACGCGCATGTAATCAAGCAAATGACGCAGGAATAAGTTAAAGGGCACGAGGAACACAATTATGTTAACCCGCGATTGGACGCTAGAATAAAAGTTCAGTTCAGCACTTTGTGTATTTTTCTGGAAGTTCCTTTAATTTCCAGAAAATAAAATCCCCGCGTTTGTGTTGTACGTACATATAGGTTTTATATCATTTCCTATGAGCATGCTGTCACAGTATGGGTCTCTGTCTTTGGTGGTTGTCTAGCGGTAATCATAGTTGCTTCGTTTTTCGTCCGGAAACATGCCAAATAGGTGACAGATAAATATGAGGAGATTGTCCCTTTATTTTGTTGCGGTGTTAATTCAACTAGTCTTCTCCCTTCATTTTAAATATGATCATATGATAATCGTGTAATTCTCGAATGTTTAGATAAACTAACACATAAACCAAAAGAGCTTCTCACTAAATGGCAAATATTCTAGACAGGATATCAGAAGCAATGTTTTCGCGAATGGCATACATTGGCTATTCAAAAAAAAAAAAAAAAAAAAAAAAAAGTGAGGATATAAAAGACATAAAATTACAATAAGCATTAAAGAAAAGAACATCTTTCGGTGTAAGAACGTTCACTTTGATTAAAATAATCCCCGGGAATTTCTAGAAAAAGCCCTACATGGTTTGTCGTTCAATGAGAGAAATACTCACAATATTTATCATAATAATGGGCTGAACTTGTGACGCATTAACTTCAAACTTAACCTACTTATGCAGGAAAAATAAAAAGTCAAGGGGAAGCAAATCCAAAATTACAAACAAGGAAACTAAACGTTTGCACACTTTAAAATAAGCTATGAGCACATTACTCCCTGGTGAAGTCTTACTTTAATAGGGAGTATAGAATCGCTACACACTATTACGAAAAAGTTGTTGACAAAATAAAACCTTGCATGTAAAAATGAAAAAAGCCTGTTGTTTCTTCTCTTCTATTGTTTTGTTTGAGAGCAGGCCCTATAATCATGTGTGGCAACTTGGGAAGTGATACAGTGTCCATCTATTCTAACATTGCACCTGCAAATCCCAGTATTGTCACAGCAACCATCCTCACCGTTATTTCGCTGTCTGTCAAGCCAAGCTATATGCCTAACCATCACTAGGCCTGAACTTCCGTTCCTGGTGAGTCCAGGGCAATAATTCTTCTCTTCTCGCATTTAGATGAAACAGTCCCATAATGCATCTCTTGCCGGTAAAGATAGGGCTGGACTAATACGAGGATAAGTCAAAAAGTAGGTTTCTGTTGTTTTTGTAAACTCTTTATTTCTACACATATTCACTAAAGTATTTAAAACATTTGTCACAGCGAAAAATGACTGTTTTATTTTTCCTGGAGCCCTACTCGTTGAGCTGTTTCGACACTACACTTTTGACAGTGTCGATATCCACTATCCCGCAGATATTTTTCTAATTTACCAAACTGCGGTCGTTGGGGAGCATGTTGCCAACACTTATATCCAACTGACTAATTGTAATCATTTAATCTGTCGAAAATTCACTGTAGTATTTTCGCATCTATTACATCGTTCAATCAATCGGTGGATTTTTACAGGTTCCATATTTTCCGCCTATGGATATCGAAAACTGCGCATACTTTCTATCTTGACCACTCATTCGGTATTCTCCATATTTTGTTACTATTGCTGCATCTATGTTCTTTTGCTATATGCCATTTGATAAGAGGACTACATAGTAGCGTATTAAGAAGTTTCAGTGAAACTTGCATTCCTTTGTTTTGGAGTAATAAAATATGGAAATTTACTGTTTGACTCACCCTCATAGATAGTAGTAGTAATGGACCTTTTATTGTACGTTTTAGGATACACTCAAGTAAACACAACTGTAGCATGGGCCTTACGGCCGTACATGCCAATGTCGTCCTTATAGCAATCAAAAGGGATATATATATATATATATACATACACACAAATTTGCATGCATACATACTAATATACAAATACTTCGATATATTTATGTTTTCTATTAATAATTTAAATACAAATACATAGACATGAATTGAACCCTTACTATTGAGCCCCCATTCCTTTTACTTACACCCCCTCTCCGTCTACCCCCTCTTCATAATATCCATTAACCTCCTTTGTCGGGTCTTATCTAGAAATATTTCCAAATTGTGTGAGTATCTCGCATGCACCAGCACTTCCCGGCATATGTTCAACTTTTTATAGGAATTCAGAAATTGCGGTGATAAATGCTTATTTCCTGAATTACCCGTTTCCCTGCATTCTGCCAAAATATGCCTCCAGGTATTGATTTCTCTGCACAATGGGCAAATTTCGTAGATAGTAAGGATGAATAGGGAGGGAATTGATGAAATCGAAACGGAAAAAACGAAAGAACACAGAGAAAAGGAAAAATCGAAAATGTCATCTTGTCCGCTATGGTAGGAAAAATAGCAAATTATTTATGATTAAGTTGTGTTGAGCATTTTTATTTCATATTTCAAAGTATAAATAAAGTTATATTAATGTGTGAAGTAAATGTTCTTAAATGTTTTTAATGAGTATTAGTTACTTCAAAATTTTGTTTGCAATACTTTCTCTTTCAGAAATGAATGGGCATGTTGTAAGTCTAACTCTGTGTCTGTTTGGGAACCATAAGCATGGTAAAACGCTTCCATCATGGATGCAAAGAAATTAAAAAGAGATGGCGCTAATTTATTACGGTGTTTTTTGTTTGTGCACCACAGAAATCTAATAATGCGTAGCATTTGTATTTTGTGTCATTACTGCTTTTGCGTTGGGACGTGTCAGACAAATACCTTTTGGAATGAAATTGGTAAAATTATGCTCACGTAGCGGCGTTATGTACAGCAGAGGAGGTGCAATTTGTCTGGGGCTTTTGTATGGACGGACACTTGAAGACTGTATCATATTTCATTGCGAACTTTGTTGTGTGTGAGTTGGTGTGAGTGTGTGGACGGATGTGCGAAAGGGGAGCCGGCGTTACAGGGAATGGGGAAATGAGTTCCCGAGGGGTGTGTGAGTAGCCGCCAGTCAGCTTCTACCAGAAGGCGGTGAAAATGGTTTTCTGTAGCCTTTGTTTGATGAAATCGGCCAGTGGCGTGTAGCTTTTTCTGCCTGCACAGATCCGTAATTTCATTCATCTGATCTTTAGTATATAAAACGCAGCAGGGAAATTATAGCATGAACATTTATTTTCCCTGCTAAAATAATACCGTGTGTGTGTATATATATATATATATATATATACACACACACACACACACACACACACACACACACACAATCAAAAGTGCCAACTAATTCCCAATTCCAAAAGCGAATTTTCGTTTAGATATTAATATCTATTTGCGCCTCAATCGCTTATCAAAGGTATCAATAGACCTAGCATTACTGTGTATTTTCATTTAGTTATACCAAATATCTTACCGAGGATCAATATCAGCCAACGTGGAATAGATCACATAAAGGAAACCGTGTAATCCCTTTCTAAATGGGGCACAAATACATGAAAAATTTAACCGCGAGCGTTAACTCCATATATCAACGAGGCACATTTAACTCTTCATATGTTGCGTTTTATTTCTAGGCTCCTAGACATTTTGTTACCTAAACATAGCTTATAAAATACATAAAATCAGCAAGTTTTACTGAAATACCATGTTTTATCTGACAGGTCCAATAAAGCTTTATGAACGTGGACGCCAAGCTTTAATCTGTCATCTTATTGAAGTTAAGTCCTTTACCAAACAGACTGCCTCTAGGGCGCAGGTGCAAGCAAATTGACAGTCTCGCAACTAGAGTACTTTTGCATCTTAAAATACACAAAAAACAAATTCAGCGGGGACTTGCAATGAAGACTTAGATGCGATTATGAAAAAGAAGCATCGCCGCGTAACAGCGTAAATAGCAACTGGTGTAAGAAGGCGGCTCTGCGAGTGCTCGGTAAAGCACCGTTGATGTCTCCAACACGGTGGAATGGATGAGGCAGGCATATATGCGAAGTCGTCAACAAAATTTCTCCTTCCTTCTGGGAATGTTTCAGCCCAGATTTGGGAGAGTTTTTCTCATGTCCATGATGGAAAAGCCCTATATTTGATGAAAGAGCTTGTGTCCATGAAAGGACAACGCGGAAACAGTTCTGCATACAAATGAAAGCTTGCGTTTGAATTCTAAAACATGATATTTATTACAGTGGTCACATTTATTAAAAGAATAATATACTCGAAATGTGTACCATATCAGCATTATTATATGGCTACCAAATGTGGTTTTTTGGCCCTAAAGGTACAAAATGATGCAGATCTGCTAGAGGAAAATAGGAATAAATTCTCGGTGAATGCCTATGAAGGAAAGAAGAAGATACAAAGTCGTTAGGAACGAGATACTTGATACAACCTGTGTAACAGAAGAAATAGAAGTAAAGATAACATGTATAAAGTCTTCACGGCTCCAATGAACCTATGTAACTACATGTAGGGCCAGGGAAATATAGGACTATCCAGAATCCATTGTTTTAATTCATTCACTTGTGAGGCCAGGAAGCAACTTGAAATGAAGTTGAGTGTGCATTTAAAAATTACAATTTATTGTTCATGTGTGTTACATACATTATAATTTGGTTTTATTTTAACCTTGCTACAAAGCAGAAACCCGTGTCTGTATATGACAACTCGCTAGGTTTAGCTCACTTATTCAGTTTTTCTGACCCAGCAGAAGCAGGAAGTAGCTGCACTAGGGGAATTCTAAAGTTTATTTTATTTAATTTCTATACAGACTTTGCTGACATGCCTTTTATAATGTACTGCCAAACGAACCTTTACGGCCGCCCTGAATGTAGTCTACCGTGACCTTCTTCCCAAACACGGACCTTCATCTCTCATATACATTTCTTAAACTCCTCTCCATGTTATTGATGGTCCCATTTTCGGTCATATGAAATTCCATTCTGCTGTTTGTTTGTAACGCATGTCTCTTAAAGACTCCATTTTGAAAGCTAATTCTATTATCAAGCAGAAGAAGGTGAAGGTGCATGAGATTGTTTGGGAAGGCTTAAAAATACTTCATATAAAATCGTTTTTTGTTTCAAAAATAAATAGGCTGAGAAATAGTGTAGCAGTTTTTTCTTAAACCTGTTCGTATGTTTAAGGAGCAACTGATTTTTTTTTCTTTTGGAAACGACTATGAGTAGCATTTTATACACTAGAAGCTCGACCAGACATGAAATATGAGATAGGAAATATATTCATTAATTTATTCATATTACGATTTCTATTTACGAATATTATTTATTATTAAATTTTAAGAATTGTGTACATTTAGTACAAAATATTTTATATTAGCAAATTATCACCATCATGTGCAGTAACCAAATGTTATGTTTAAATTTAATTATACATTTTTATATAGAAATCATAAATTGTTTTAGCAACTTTCCATTTTGTATAAACAGAAATGTGCTGAATACTTCGAGTTATTTAATAACAATGCAAATGATGAAAATGACGTTTTAAACAAAGTCTGGCCAGTGCTACCTCTGTTCTGTGGCTGTAAGTGCCATAGTAAAATAAAACTAATAAATGGGTGTTAATTTTAACCACGTTCAAACAGTTTCAAAGATGCAGTTATGCATGGGAATAACATGCATT
Source organism: Metallyticus violacea (assembly GCA_030762175.1). Lineage (NCBI taxonomy): Eukaryota > Metazoa > Arthropoda > Insecta > Mantodea > Metallyticidae > Metallyticus > Metallyticus violacea. The sequence goes on from CM060846.1 coordinate 291,592,031, forward strand.
GTAACTGGTGCCAATTTAGTAACGTAGTATTCTTGCATAATATTTTTTAAAATAACTGGTCTATTCAATCTCTTTCAGGTTAAACAGAAATAATTAATGCGCAAATAACCTTGACAAGAACAAAATTACAAAGTATTTCTACAACATCTTTAGGCTTAATGTTTAAATGTACTAAATGTAATATAAAATTCATATATTCAAAAGTTTAATATACTTTTAAATTTAAACTTTGCTCTCTGGAGTAATTATTTCTTTCCTTAGTAGCAGCCCGAAATATTTTTGGTATTCTAGCAACGAGTTTACTCAAAGGCTCCTCTGGTATTGCCTCCCAAACTTGTAAATATATTTCCTGAACTTCTTTAAATATGTAGGCTCCCTTTCCAGAACTTTTCTGTCAAGTTTGTCCAACACAAGTTCCATAGGATTAGTCTGAACTTCGTACAGGCCATTTCATAACTTTGAGTTTTCCTTCATCATAAGGTAGTCAAGTTATTTTAAAAATGCCAATATTTTATTATTATTATTATTATTATTATTATTATTATTATTATTATTTGTTTCGTTTTAGTTCCCAACACTTTTCGTCTGCGAAATAATTCCGCACTACCATGTTTCCTGTTTAAAATGGTCGTTTCTTAAGTTATTTACGATAAATATAAAAGCGAACTGCAAAAGAAGGAAGCTTAGATCCGAACTGAAATTGGGTCGAGTTGCCCTAGTATGTTAATTAAGTCCACTAATTTTGTCGAAAGCGTTAACATGTAAAAGAAAAAAAAAAAACATAAGTTAAACATCGGATTTAGTCAATTGCTCATAAAATATTAGGGCCTGAATTCATGTGTAAATAGCACTGCTTTTTTTATACATTTTCCTAGACAGGAACTTGTCAGCTGTTACATATTCTACCATATTATTTTTCTGGGGTCACTGGTTAACAGTGAAAATGATGCTAATTTATTTTTATTGCATTCAGTTCAACGCAAGTCATTAGTGAAGCTTTAAACGCACTACACTGGGCAAAAGCGGCTAGAATAAACATTACTGCCCTCTATTAACGCAATGTGTATAGAGATAATGTGTTTTTAGGTGCGTTTATGAAGTCGCTTAAATTTGATGTTATGATGAACATGGTCACAACTCAAGCGGATGTACATATACACTTAAATACTATAGTCTATTCCAGATGTATTGAGAGCATGAGAAAACATGGTTCCTAACGGTCTAAAAGATGTGGTATCCGCGCTGCATTTGTTTATTCCCGCTCTCAACGTGTATGCAGTACACAGTCATTTCACTCTCTATAACTGCAGGTAGAAGTGCGTCAAGGCTATCCTGTGTAACATGTGATGATCTGCGACAGACGAAAATTATCATCGTGCATTTGCTAAAATAAAGTAAGTAATTGCCAATCAGCGTAAATCTTTATAAAAAACAATAACTTAAGATAGACACTTTAGATACTTGTGCAAAATTCACGGCCATTAGAGTCCAAATTTTGATTTCATATAATGGTAAAAAAATTAATAAAAATAATGATTTAGAGTTCATTGAGTGAAAATGGGCCATTCTTCACTACAGATTATTTTCTTAGTTTTAAATGCTCAGGTAGTGAAGGCTACATACAGATTTTCAGATCAAATTGTGTGCATTTTTCAGCTTCCTCTATTTAAAATAATATTCTGCCAAAAAATGCTACTCCTTTTACAGAATGTGTTGTTTCAAACCATATTTCGTAATTTATCTCCTAAAACGAGTTCTTCAAAATATTAATTTATTAATTAAAAAAATAAGTCAGTTCATGTAAGAATGAAATAAAATAAACTCTATTGCGGCTGAAGGGAATTATTTTAATATTTGTTTTTGAAGTTTAGAAAAAAATTCATATAAAAGTTTGTTACATGTAGGACAGAAGCTTTAGGGATTTTTAATCAGCAAAATTTCAAAAAATTAGTTCTAAGATTAGGGAAATGAATTTTTTTTTTATTTTTCTGAAAATTTTACAAGATTCAGGTTCAGCTATATTAAGCTTAAAATGTAGAATTAAGAGGTACTTTGCACCTTACCATCGTCAAACATATACTTCAAGTTGTCAAGTTGTTTATCGTTCAAATTGGGATTCTAATGAACTCCAGGCTTTGTACCATTTTTCATCGATCTTATTATCTTTATGTTTAAAAAAGTAACTGCACTATCATATTAATCGCATGAAAATCTCTCTTACTTCAATAAATCCTTCAGTTATATTTATCTCACCCCATGGAAAGCATCCCTTCTTAATGATTGCTCTTGTATATCCTTCAACCTTCCTTCCGGATATTACAATATGAAAGCCATTAATTCGCAAACAGGTGCAGTTATTGGTACGATCTGTTTTTTTTATAATCCAAAAAGCTGTATTGGTATTTTCTTTTCGTCTTTTCACACGTTTATTAAAATACTGAAGTCTACAGCTACATTTGTATTTATAAAACTATTAATAGCCTCCACTTTAGTTATTTGAGGGCAACGTGTTCGAAGAGCAAAAAGAAATGTTTTCTTGCATTCATTATCTGTATTTTGTTTGCGATTTTCTACAAACAAGAACGTAGTAATTATCATTTTATAAAATGGGATACTTCTTCTTTAGTTGTTACTTTCCTTCCGTATTAAGATTTGTATCCCCTGGGACTTATATCCACCGTCCTTGTCTGGGAGCAAATTAACCCTGAAAACACATAGAATAGTAGTAGTAGTGGTAGTGGTAGTGGTAGTGGTAGTGGTAGTGGTAGTATTTATTTCAATAACGGTTTACTGGATACATAAAATGCATACTTATCCAGCGCACGAGTCTAGCCAGACCATTCGTGCTCCTGTTTACCTATAAGAATTGTGAGAAAAACACAGAAATAAATATATATATATATATATATATATAAACACTAAGTCATATACTAAAATGTTTAAGAAATAAAACCCTTCCCCAGCCATGATGGAAAAAAATTATGCAATCAATAAACATACTCAAGTTATCATTGCAAGGTACTAAACAAGAGAAATGCACAATTCAATGCATATAAATGTAAACACAAAAATAAATATAATAAAATAAGTAAAACATAAATAAAACAATAGAATAACCTTAAAATATATAAGCGCATTATATTCTGTGTCACCTTTAGCCCAGAGATTTTCTCCTGCCTATCTTATCTTCTTAATAAATTTATATAGACCCTGACAATTATTCCTGTCGAATAACAAATTTAGACATGTCCCTACTACTTCCCAGTCTCTTAAAGTTTTCGGAGAGAATCTGGAACCTTCCGCACTTCTTAGCTTCATTTTCTGCAAGAGGACCCATTTTTCCACATAGGACACATTCTTTCCCCTGTGCCATCCGTCATTTTCTGCGCTTTCCATCTCGCGAGGCGCAGCCAGGCCTTTGCTGTTTTATCCTCTGTCATTGCATTTATATATGCTTCCCTCCCCCATGTCCCTTTTAGTTCTGATGAAATTGCAGTGAGACTTTGTTACAGCACTCAGCTTCCGCCGCCTGCCTATCAATATCAATTAATATCCTTCTAACTTTTCCCCAAACATTTCTTCTATTTCTAACTCCTATCTCCCTCACCCACCCAATCCCCACTCTTTCCAAACCCATTGTAAATAATTACACTGAGAAACTGCCGCAAGGGTGGTCAGTCCAACCTATTAAATATCACACACATAGAGATGATATGAAGATGAATAATGAAATAGAAGGTAAATCCGTGGACGAGAAATACATTTGCCCTTTCTGAAAATGGACTGAGGAAAACCACGGAAAACCTCATTCAGCCGCAGGATTTGAACCTGGGTCTTTCTGAATACCAGTCTCGAGCGTTACCGCTTCATTCATCCTGCTCGATCTAACTTGGGATACGTTTGCAAAATTTGTTTCATACGTTTGTCGTTTAAGTAGCAGAAGAAACAAAACTACTAAATGAACCTTTTTGGAAAGCTCACATACCATAAGTTATAAATATAATCCTCCGTATTTTAAATCGCATACTTTGCTTCCGGACCCCTATTTGAAGTACCTCAGCCATGTTTAAATGTCTTTGTATACCGTTATTTAAGTTATGTATGAATTTTTCATTGCTACATTCTATTTCTTAAAAATTAACATTTTTGTGCCTACAAAATACTCCTTGCTGAAAGATTTTGGTACATAGAATCATATATGCGTAGTGACAAACTTTTCCTGGGTTTTATTTTAAGTACCTTTTAAAATGCTATTTAAATTACAAGATTTATAGAAATATTAGTTGACAAATATATGACTTGATTTTACAAATCCAGAAATCTAATTGGCATAGATATTAAATCGCAAGACAATTAAATTACCACATTTATCATATATTTATTGAAAAATTGTGTGAAGTAATAATTTTTGTCTCAAGTGACTTTTTATTGAGGCATTTAAAATAATATAAATCCGACTAAAACTGCTATAATAATAAGGATATATGTATATGTGTGAGTGTAGAGAGAGAGAGAGAGAGAGAGAGAGAGAGAGAGATAAAATTCTTAGCTTAAAATTATTAACTTTGTCATGAGCAATGTTAAAGAAATTATATCATAGGTATACTGCTAAACTGTTTCATCATTATTAACTTCCCATAACATTTATGATCACTCTATCATTAACAGAGACATTCGATACGTTCTTTTTTAATTGTATCTTGGGTGGATAATTTTTCTTCGTTATTTTATGCTCCATTTGTGTAATTCTCCTGATAAGATATGAGTTAGAGATGTTAATTAATGCTCTGCCGTTTCAGTTGGACTAACGTGAAACGACTCTTGTGAAACTATACATATATATGTGCTTCAACATACCAAGTATTGTCATAAATACTGACTGAAGATTTTATTTAAGTAATAACATCTATTTTAATATGTTTAATTAACTTTTGATATGTTGTTCTCTTAAAAGATATACCACAATTTCTCAAAATGACTCCCTTTTGTCCTAACGCAGGAACGAAATCTTGATTGGTATTTATTTATAGCAGCATACACCATTTGTAATGGAAAATCTACCATTGTTGACTATCAATATTAGGAGTGTTTTCTTGCAGTCTACACCCTAAGGGTCAGGTCAGAATTTCTAGAACGCCAATCTTGAGCACTATTAAAGTCATTCTCAATCAGAGTCTCTTTGGATCCGGCCTTATGGACTCAAGCTGAACTTTGCTATAAGCTCCGGTGCCTGTTATTAATTTCTCTCACTGTATTCATCCACCGCAGGTTCCAATAGATGGTGGTTATCTTCAATCTTTTTTAACAAAAACGTCATATATCACTCCTCACCAAACTGTTAGTGAGGCTTTTGTGCACTTTTGGGATCCTCTCATAAGCCTCTCGTGAGGATGGTGTATAAACTCTCAGCATTTTGGGCTGCCACTGCTTTAGCAACAGCTTGTCTGGATCGCGAATAGTCATCGGCAGTGAAGCGCTGTGTGGTCTGGTACACAAGCTTCCTAATACGTTCCGTTTTTCTTTTTTTTGAGACTCTAAAAAATCTCGCTTGAGGTTTTTCTAGCCATAGAAGGGGTTATCATAACAACACAATCTTCTCATAGCCTCAAGTAATGTACGCTTCTACTCAACAATGAGAGCTGTTGAAAGTTAGAGGTATTTTCAATATTACTAATATAATCACAGCGTGTCACATAGCTTGGTTAATCGAAGTGGTTCGTTTGTTTCTTTTGTGTCACCAATTACTATTTTCAATCTCAAAACATGTCTGGTAAATGTGGTAACTTTGCCGTTTTTAGTCATTCCGATCCTGATGATAATATTTTTAAGCTCTAACCAAGCACTCTGTTCTACGAAATTTATACCTCGACATGGGATCGCTATTAAATAAATGTTTATCGCCTCCATGTGTGATGGTTTTGAATATGATCGGATAGGAACTTACTAAGCATAAGTAGAAATGCAGTAAAAACACTTTATGCGTGGCACCCTCACAAAATGTAAATAAATTCACCTCTTCTTAGTTAAAAAGTATGTGTTTATTATTAATTATATTGTATTTGTTTGCGGTATATTTATATTAATAAGATAACCGTAAGTTACATTCTTTTGCTGTCATATTTACATTAAAATAGTAGCTTTTTGCGAGTCATCTTCTGGTGTGACAACTATCACTCGATCATCCGCAAGTGTAAAGTGTATACCTGTGTATAAATTATTAAAATGTACTTTTAAATATGATCACCTTCTGGGACCTCGTCCGTATAAATGTTAAATAAAAGTGGACGAATCTTTCAACAGATTATTCTGGTTCAAAGGTGATCATCTCATGTCTGCACCAATAATGATCCACGCTCCATAGACGGTTCTGTGCCAAGTTTTCTAGTAAAGAGGTAACTTTTGTTCTCCCAAATGGAAAATAATCTATAAAAACGATACGCCTCTGATGATTCGTGTTTGCTGGATGCCAGACGATTCACTCGACTCTGGGTCCCAGAGAAGCTCATGGAGCTCCTGAGAACCTTTGACCCCTCTCCCCCTCTCACATGCCCTAGCTCACCCGTCGGCCACAAGAGAGAAAAAAGGGGGAGAAGGGGTTGGAGAAAGAGACCCAATTTCGACGAGATAATATCCTCTTCATTCGTTGCCAATTTTTCACCAGTGCTTTCCGTCCCTCTCTTTCTGGCTCACATTCTGTTTGTAAGAATGTGTGTGTGTCCGAGTATCTATGTGTTTGTACGTGTGCACAGGGAATGGGCACTTCAATTCCTATTTCTTTTCAGTGCTATTCTCCCCCTGTGCCTTTTTCCACCACTTCTCTTTTCTTCCCTTGCTCGCAACGTTTGGCCTTTACCCGTCCCGCCTCGTCATTTCCCATCCTAATCTGTTCCACAAGGTCTCTGCCATGAAAGCTCCAAAGCAACTAAACCGTAAGATTGAAGCTCAGGGGTGTAACAGCAGTGCAAGAACTGTTACAGTTCCACTACTGTTTGTATTACCTCCTCTTCATTCCTGATTTCTCTTTCGTAGATGGTGCACTACAGTAAAACAAACTCCATGAGGAGCAAAGGAGAGAGAGAAATATGTAGAGAGATAGATAGAAGGTGGCAGAATAAAAATATAAACAGGATAAAACACTTTAAAATAATCAGTTCTATTTATCGCTGCAGACTTATTGATTCAAATATCAAATATTACAGTCGTAAGCAGTTTTATATTTCCATATTTTTCCGAAATATACATCTCCAGTATTTTCCTTCAGCCAGATATTTTATGGGAAGAAATATTAACCAGCAAATGTCAAAATTTCCTCAAAATTCGTATATAGGCCAATTAAATGAAATAGGACACCAAAGAACGTACCAATTTCTATTTTGCTAGAAAAAAGAATATATAGTATGTTAATAAGCAACAACAGAAATATTCACAACCTATATAGAGGGGTGTTAGAGAAGCAATTTGAAATAGGCAGCTCAGGGTCAAAGGCTTCGGACTTACGTGTTAGAACTTTCAAAAGAGAATGCACGCCACTGAATTTTACTTTTGTTTATGTCTTAAACATCTCAGCTCACGCAAATTCCTATTGGCAGATTGACATTTAGTGTATCTTCATAAATCAGGTGCATTTTGACAAGTTGATAAATAAAACTGAGCATTCTCGTTAATTTGTAATTTTTTGATAAGTTATATTGTCATATCTTTTGGTTACAAAAACTACTGTTGCATGCAACATTTGATAAATATCTCGAAACGTTAGGAAAAAGTAGAATCACAACTTTGTTTACAATAAATGAATTTCTGTCAGAACACTATTTCATTGGCGTTCATTCATATGCTTGTTTATCCTGAAAATTTCAGATTATTTTAACGCTTAAGTGTAAAAGCTCAATTTATCGGTCATTAATAGCTAGGTTAATTTCAATTATTAAGCAGACATGAACGTATTATAACGGAAATTTCAACACTATTAACTTTAGTATAACTTTTTGAGTACCAAATTCCAATTATTTCAATAGCCCACAACTTGGACATTTTTCATCTATGACCCTAGGTTCCCTGCCTTAAATTACTTGTCTAATACTTCCTTATGTGAAGGTATTTTGCAGTTAGTCCTTAGCACCTATATAAATTGAAAGATATATATTGTATGTGTGTGTGTGTGTGTGTGAAGGCCGTTTTTATTTAATTCCATTCATTTTGATGTTTTAATGAGATAAATGTATCTTATATTTGTGAAAGTCAACACTTTCGAAGAACATAAACCCATAATGCTAGACATTTTAAAAAGTTTAACATTATAGCTTATAGCACATATTCTATAAATATACTTGTCATATTTTATATAAAATTTAAATACGAACATAAATAAATTCATTCAAATTTTACTAACTTACCCTAGAATAAAAGAAAAAAAAAAACAAAATAAGAACAAAAAAGAACAAAGAAAAAGAAAAAATGAGTTCATTGCTGTCGAACTTTTTGGCAAAAATGTGTCAGTACTATTTTGATGTTGCCAACAAGAAGTCCCATACAAATAATTTCTTTATATTATATTTGACAAACCGGTCTTGCAGGCTGCATCCAAGAATGATCGTACAGGGCTAAGCTGAGAGTAAGCTATACAATATGACGTGTCATTGTTTGCTCCGTGTTAACTATCGGCGTGCAAGATACATAAGAACTCTCCCTTAGATATGGATTACTATTTTTTCTGCATTCGTTTACTTTGGAGCACAAATCTGAAAACTGATTTTATTATCTTAATTAATTTGCAATATTACTGCCTTTAATTTTCTATTCTTTTTTTTTTTTTTTGAGAAGTCGTTCAATATGCATAAAATTACTTTTTTTTATAAAACAAATCATTATGTATGGCAGATATGAGCTTCAAAGTCAGTTACTGCTCAAATTACAGTTTTAAGGAGTTCAAGAGCTAAAGGCCGCAATTTTAATAACATTCAATAACCTCGGCGAATTTTGAATGAATACTGTTAAACTTAGGAATGTTATATTTAACAAATACGTTAGTTTTAATATGAGGTGGTAGTATTAAATGTCGGTAGCGGTGGTCTAATTGTAAACATACTATCTTTGTGGACCCAAGATGGCAAGTTCAATCATGGATATTTTCGGGTATAAAAATCCTAAGTTATGCTTCTTTCGGAAGGGAAATTAAGCCGTAGGTCCCGGTTACGGCACGTAAAAAAAAAAACTCAAGCGTGAAAAAAGAGGCCTATGAACAAAATTTATCGGCCGTTTCACGCCCTGAATTGAATGGAACGCTGATGACCTGAGATGTTAAAGGGGGACTGATTTTTTGTGGAATCGCCCATATATAAATATACGCATCTAACACAAAACAAATATTCTACTGCTCCTAAACTTATATTGAATGATGTTAGAAACCATTGTGCATAGACCGTAGACGTTCGTAGTTGACATCAGAAACAATTGCACGTATATAGCTGTGTTTTATAAGTATCAACGATACACAAGAGATAAGGCATACACGAATTGTTTCAGTTCATCATTTAATAAATTATCCTAGTATTCACTCTGTAATGTTAAGATATATTTAATCGTCAACTAAATTTGCGGATTGGGGGTATGTCGTTAAAGATTTACTGATTTTATATATCGCGCCGTTGTTTATGCAACACGTTTGAACACACCAATGAATTCCTTTGCCGTCTGTTTACTAACGGAAAACCTCGCCTCAAATCGCGAATTGGTCCTGATTTATGCGCCCACGTCCTCTGTCAATTACAGGGGCAATGAATCTAAATTGTGACAGATTGTCACTTTTGAGAGATAGGTAGTGTTTGGATGACCCATCTGTTATTTTTAGGATTAGTTTCTGACAGTGGGATTGTTGATTCGGACCAATAAAGGACGGCTTTTGCGGTACCGATTTTGGTTTTGGAAATAACATGTCTAAAATTGAAGCTACCCAAAAAGGTGCTGCATATGTATCGGTATAGGCATGGAATGTGTGAAATAAAGTACATAAGCATTGTAAACGTTTCCCTGATGTTCAATTGTCATTGCTATTTCATCAGTTCTATTGGGTATAAGACCTGCTTGCATGCTTGCATATTTCCGAGCAAATTTTTAATTGTAATAGTCACGAAAAGGTTTTTTCTTTTAACTACAACAATTACTTTTTCTGTTTTGCAGAAAGAAGTCTACAGAAGTTTTCTTAACTCATAAATTATTTGAGCATTTTCGTTATTTTCATTAGACTGCAAATACCTTTGTTGATAACGAATTAAGAACTAATGCTAACTACCAAACATTAATTAATGAAAATATCACACCCATTTGGTATCATGCTTTATTTTCCTAAAATTGTTTACCTTTATTTGGCCTATGGAAGAGCTCAATTAGACAGAGTAAGGGTTAACTCCATTACTCCTGGAAATTAAAGTGCTAATACAATTCCTATTATTAATATTGTATACAAAAGTATCATAATCGATCGGTGGTTGTTAGTAGTGCTACCTCAATATAAGAAATGGGTAACTTTGAAGTCAATATTGGTAAGACAGATAATTGTGTTTGAACTGCGAGGCTTTAGTACATGCATAATTCCCAAATGTAAGGGAATTTAGGTTCCCAGTATCATGTGTAAACAGATATTTCCACCAAAAAGGAATGATAGAGTAAATATACATTAAGATCGGACAAATATTTTAGAATTTTTCTTTTCTTTGAGCTATACTTCAGAACGTTCAGGCCGTGGCTTATTTAGTAGTGAATCAAGTTTTATTTCCTCTTGTCACTCGTGCGTATTGATGATGCGCCCGTCGTCATATTTCCCTATAATTACGTTATTAACAGTCATATGCAAAATTAATGTAGAAAAGTGCATTAGAGCTGAGTTATATATGTTGAATATATGATGAAAAATGCCAACATTGATAACATAATTCTTGTTTTTATTTTTACATATGAACTGCCATGCTAGAAATATCATAGTATATTTATATGATAAAGTATGAAATATAGGATAACGCTGTCTATGGATGACATCAGAGGCAAATTATATCACGAAGAAAAATAGACAGGTTAAAATCCCAGCAAAAATATTGAAATGTACATAAAAATATCCCACAAAAAGTAGTAAAATGTGCATATTTTTTCAACCTTTCCAAACATGTAATGGTAATCTGTATGTAAATACTGTATTTAATTTTCATATTCATATATGTGGAATACAAAACAGAGGAGAGATTTTTATAAGTAAAAATACAACGATGGAGGCAAAAGCTATCCAATGCAAGGAACAAAGCAAAGTTTTTTTTTTTTTTTTCCATTCAAGTACACACCTTTGGCAATATAAAATATAGGGCAAGCCTTAATAACCTCGTTCCATTCCATCGAGTTCTTTGTGTATAATGTTATCTCTTTCATCTAATAGTAACTCTGCCACGAGATACCTGGTAATTCTCCAGCGTTGTCACTGCTATTTTTATATATGAAGCAGAAACAATATTTCTTGCTTCTCATATTATTAAGAATATCAGAGGTTGTTATAATTATTATATATAATAAATGAATAATTAATTCTCACTTTCATATCTGATCTATGTTGGCTTCACACATGTACCGAAAGAAATTGCAGAAACGTGACAACGCTGAATTTCTGAGTAAAATCTCCATACCCTATTAACGTAATAATCTCGGTTCCAGGAGAAAAGGTCGTCGAGGTTTGTCCCGTACAGATGAGCAATATCTAGATCTTTGCTTTAGAAGTTCCATGAAGTATTTTTATTCTTTATTTTTTGCTGGTTTAAGCTTCTTCAATGCACATCACGACTAGCTCTATTCACTTCGCCTATAACAATGCCCTGGAACTGCAGCGCAGACTTTTGAATGGTTAAACCATATATTTCAGTACGCTCTGCTTTTCTTTAGATGCAATTGGAGCGTTACCTTGCTGCAAGGGGAAACTGTTCCCAACTAGACGTAATCTAAATAGTACTGCATGATTTTGAACAATTTAGTAGTATTGTTTATGACGCACCATTCCTTAAAATTCTAAAATATCCTCAATATTATTTCCGGAAAAAATTCCGCAAAACCCTTATGGACTCTCCTATGTTTAGCAGTTAGCATAACACACTACTGGGAAACTTCTACTTTTTATTAGCGGACATATATTCTTCCCCTTGTGCCAAAGATTTATATTTATATTCATCTTAGAAATAGTAGGTGCTCCATGATTATTTTGTCTAGGTCATTACAATGTCTTCTTACTACCACATGTCCCTTCAGATCAGCTTCTGGAAGTATCCTTTTTATTTCTGCAACAGACACAGTACTCTTGTTAATGCTGCTACTTCTGCGTGTATTTATTACACAGTTTTAAATTTATTCCTTTTGCTGATAATTCCAATGAATAAGTCATCCCTTTTGTAGTTTTGCAAGGCTCTTCTGATCATGGTAAATCTTGGTTGTTAACTGTATTAGCACGGTGGGAAAGAGTATTTTCACTCCTCCAACAGATAGTCACATTCTCTATCAATTTGACGAATCGAAAATATATCTTCTTTTTTACTACAATTGGAACATTTTTTCATGTGTTAGAGCCACAAAATATGAAATTATATATCGCCAACATTCTGAACCGCTTAGAGCAAGTTATCTAGTAATACGATACCATAGCACACTGTGTGGTTGATAGTAGAAAGGAATCGATATCAAAGTTGTAAGTTGCGTGGGCTGATATGTACATTTGACCAAGTTAACGAAACATATTTTTCTAGATTTCTATAGTTAATTATAGCATAAAAATATCATACTTTCATAAAATACAGTAAAGCATAGAATGACACTAAAACTGTTCGTTTGGTAACTAAAGAAATCATCTACATTATAATGCATTTAAATTTAGATGGGCATGTAAATGAGAAGGTGAGGCGTATTGAAATAATGAGAGGGGCATAAAATGGCTCGAAAAAGAAAATGGTATGAGCTGAGAAAAAGAATGATAATATGGGTGGGTCTCTAAACGTGAAAGTTGAAAATGCATGCAAGGACCGCTAATCTACATGCAGTCGTATCAAAACATCTGAAATAGCGTAAACTGATATCAACTTGCCACCGCTGTCATAGAAAAGCATACTTTATATAACTATAGAAGTAGAAATGTATTATATAACAGGGTTACGAAACTCGTTGAAACAAAATTATGAATTCTGTTGAAAATCTCTCCTATATAAACTCAGCTTTCTTGCGATAACAACTGTTTGATTTTTTTTTCGCAATAACATAGAGCAGTCATTTTTCATTTAATTACACCTTTATAACTAACTGCATTTTGAATTTTTCTTTCCAATGGCTTTGATGTTAAAAAAATTGAGTGACGTTTGATGTTTCGCGCGCAAAATTATTTTAATTGACATAGAGGCGCTTTCACAGTAATGACTTAAACAAATCGATGTAAATTAACATTCGTCGTTTTAACGGTCGTCGAAATTGAACCACAAATTAACTGGTAGAAAATTATTAAGATGGAATAATATCTACGAAAATATCCATTTTATACCCCTGTCAGGAAATAATGATGATTGTTGCACCTGTTGGAATTAAAGCCCTAATTATTCTTATTATCAAAACATAGACAAAAGTAGTAAGCCCGCTGAAGGAAATTTGAAGATTATGATATACTGAATGAAAAATGACTTCAAATATAATTGTCTATGTTTCCATAATAAGAGTAATAGTACTTTTATTTCCAAAGATACAGAAACTGGTAGAATGGATATTGTAGCAGACATAATTCTCTCTTAATAACTTTATACCAGTTTAATTTGTGGTTCAATTTCGTCTACAGTTTAAACAATGAATGTGAAATTAGACCGATTTATTTAGGCCATTACTTCTTTTAAGACACCTGTAGTGTGGAGATGCGAAGAAAGCAGTTAATAAAGTAAATGCTCTCTCATTCATAGGTGAGGTAAGATCACTAGGTGAGCAGGGATCCCCGTTAATTTATTAGTGCACTGTAGTTTCTGTCATTTCAAAGTAAAAAAGAAACTCTAGCGTAAAATATAAAGTAAATGGACACAGTCTCTGTTTTTTCTCGGCAGAATTATAAGTATTTTATTCTTTTTGATGATATATTGCACTTGTATGACCGAACGCGTCGACATCGCCACTGATGTAATATACGCATAAGCAATCAACGCAGACAGAGTAGTAGTAACACATTTCTTTTGCGACAACGTGTGTGTCTTTATCCTATATTTTTGTCACCCATGTCACTAAAAAGCAAGATAAGTAAATAGAATTTTTAACCGAGGTTAAGAAATGCCCTAACTTAAAATAAGTTTTAATCACATTTAAGTGATTTCATTTCAGGTAATTAACTCAAGGAAAATCCGTTGAACACTGTTCTAAAGACTGGTGTAAAATAAAAGGAGGTCCGAGGCGTGATCAACTGAAACTCGCCCAGTCGACATTGCTCGCTGATCCGCTAGTGCCAATCAGCGATGGTAGAATGGAGAGGCAACTATGTAGAATATCATATCCCGGTAGGAGGTGCAGTTGACTTGCATCATTGGACTGTACGGGCACTGAGCAAAACATGGCGGGAATTCCAAACCCGTCAAAAATGGATCAAAGTGTTGTAATTCACTTTTTGGGTGTCAGCGGAGTGAAATTAATCGTTATAGTGTATGATTCAGGCAAAGCGTCAGCAAACGGTCGGCTTTCGAAACCCTGTGAAGAAGAGATATATTGAAAATCTGTTAGCAATGACTTCCGCAAATACTAACTTAGATGCATAAGAAACAGCACATACATTGGTGTCTGCAACACATGTTCCGGTACAAGGAAAATTGTTATAACCACCTCCTGTGCATAGTGCACCTGCAGCCTTGGTCCATCATCTTGGGACTTTCATTTGTCCGGACCTCTCAAGAAAAAACAGAAGGGCAACATTTTTGCAACTATGATGAAGTCAAGGAAACGGTGGAAAACTGGTTTAAGCGGGAATCATAATTCTTCTTTTCGGACGGTAACCGACGCTTGGCAAGGCAATGGATGCGTGTCTTCGTAAGAGAGTATCTAGTTTGTAATTGTGTGTATTAGTTTATATTAACAAATGGACCCGGGCGAGTTTCGTAGTTGAGGTTTATATAGAGGTTAAAAAATGTGTAGTACATTTTACCATTTAAAACAGCATTTACACGAATTAGCGACGCCTAATATGTATTTAAGTTTCTATATTGTCGTATAGAAGTCTCCCTCAGAGCTGTTTATGCCGTTTATTCTGTGATACACAGCTAAATAAATTTAAGACTTTAATAAATAATTGATTATAAATATAAAATTTGCTTTGCAACTACTGAAAATTGCAGACTTTCCAAAACCAGGGACAGCAGCGTGAGTTAAGTTCTGATGTTCCATATTACAGGAAGTGCAAAACTGTATACATTTCACGTACAATTTTGTAGTTAATCGTTTTTACCATCGGTTCTAGAAATGTACTTGACCGCGGGACCCATTCAAAGATCTCTCGCTGTTGCTGAAAATTTAACTAAAGGTTTAAAATTATATATAATCAGTTTTTCATCACAGGTTTGTCAAATTTAAAGATATAAAAGCAAATAAATGCACATTTTTAATATAAAGATGTATACTGTTCTGTGTTCTTGCACAATAATAATATCTAATCATAAAAATAATATTCTCCTAAAAGAATATGAAACGCATATCGCATCAATATAAATAATCTAATAATTTTTCAACACTACTCATAAATTTTGATTTTTTGAATGAGAGGGTTAATCTTGCATTTCAGTTGATATAGAAGAAACTCATATCCTAAGTTCTGATTCTACGTTTTAACAAATGGTTTCTATTCTTCTTTATTTAAATGTAATGGATTCAGATACTTTTTCACACCAGTAAGTTATTACGAAATGCATCAATACTTTCATGGTCTTCTTTGGTAGTTGAGGAAAAGCATCCTTTAAATGAATACATAAGTTTGCCACTGTCCTTATTTGAACTGTAATTTCAGAGCGCAAATGCCAATATCTACATGTGCTGGTCCTTTTCATGCAAACGAACTGAAAATGGATTATATATTTACTTTTTGCTTGCATCAGATACAGAAAAATATTGTTTGTAATTGCGCTAGAAAGTTTGAAACTCTATGCAATTAGAGATTTGATCCCCGCAAATTCTTCTTTAGTGCAACCAAGAATGTTAGAGATATTAGAACCTTTCCGCATTATTTCCGTCCTATGTGAACTAATGCCACAGTTCAAAATGTTTTATCATTGCTTTGATCTTTTCTTCAACTTAAAAATCTTATTTTTTCTGCTGGAAGTGTTCTGTTCCGCTTATTTGAATTGATACAGTTTTTGACAAATAAACTAATTTTACATAAAAAAAATCACTCAATCACGTGCGAGGGTAAAATAGCTTATCCAAATATTCTTATTTGATCTTTCAGTTCCCAACATATAGATAAGACACTATTTATTGACAACCCGGGAACTTCATAATGTTGCAAATAATATTCACTGTACGTTTCTTTTCAAAATTTCTCAAAACTATTGAGTTCAGCGACTTGCCTTTTATAAAATTGACAAATTTGACTGTTTCATTCAAACTTTGGAATCTTCTTGGCAACTACAGGCTATTTGGTTTAAGTTGAAACATGATTATTTTGCTACTCTCTGAGCTACCTAGAAGTAGGGTGTGCTAATGACGGTCAAAGGGGCTGAGATGATTGGCACAGTGATCCTGCACTGCACAGTCGCTCAGTGGCAATTGTACTTGCAATATGTGTTGTGACCAAATGCAACTTTTGATAGTGAGACATTTGATGTGTTTAGCTATGTTTAATGTATTGTATTGTCACAAGCGGGTGTTAGGAAACGAGGAAAACCTGTGCAATCAGATGCAAGAGGATCTGTGTAGGGTGCATACCTTCTTTGATGTTTTTTGAGATTAGGCGTTTGAGACTTGCCTGATGCCGTGAGAAATATAGTGCCACCTCTTTGTACTTTTCATGTTTCAACTAAAAGCAACTGCACTATAGAGCTTTGTTGTGTAAGCAGTAATGATACTATGTTACTGATGGAGTGGCTGCTCTCGTGTGCTATTACAAAAAGCCGTCTAGATATGCTCGTCTAGATATTTTATTTATAAAATAAACAATCTGCATTGTTTATTTTATGATATATTATAAACATTCTAAGAAGTTAAATATAGTTTTTTTGGTTGTAGAGTGCGCCAAATAAAAGATGAATATTTATTGGTGAACACCTTTAAGATGTCCATGTCTAACATATCACAACAAGGTTACTTTGTTTTGTCTGTTCTTTCATTCAATTACAGACTTGAGAACTTTTTCCTAATACCGTTCCTTAGTATTTTCTGACAAAGCGTTGATTTGCCTCTTACGTGTGTGATTGAAATAGTTTTTAGGGAAATGTCTTTCACATTTTTTCACTTATCAACACAGAGAGCAAAATTTTAAATACTGATAAAAATAAATTCTTCAGGAATGCTATGCAATTTTCAAATTTTTGCATTGAGTTAAGGATGGTCAAATGAGTCTTATCACAGAATTTTCGTACTACACACACTTGCACATCGCCACGGGTGGCCGAGGTTGTTAAGGCGCGGACTCGTGAGCGGGAGATCTGGGGTTCAAATCCCGCCAGGACCGTCCTCATTAACTAATATTCTTTCAAGATTTTCCTCAGTCCTCATAAATGGCAAATGCCGGGGAGGTTACCATAATCTTAGGCCTGGAACGTTTCCTTCCTTTAAAACATTATTTCCCAATATATCATTTCATCTCACGTATCATGTGTTCACCGCCTGTGAGCCTCTGTAGTAAAAATGGACGTTAAACACCATTCAAAAAAATTCACTTGCACTACCTTTAATTACTTTCTTTCTTTCGCAAAGCTTCTTTTCCTTATTTCTGAAAAAACAATGTCCTTTGTATCATGTTCTTTATGCTTAGTTTTAGATATTTTTCCTATTTTGATAGCTTGATGGTCTTGTTGGATAACAGCATAACATAACACATACTGTGGGAGTTCTCTTCTGTACCTGGTCATGTAAATGTTAGGACTTAAGACATTCTTAGTATGTCAGCAAAACTTTATAAGCAGGCTGAAAGGAGAGTCACTTTGCTGCGAACACGATAGACGCTCATCATCAGAAACCACACATTTATGTTTTAAATTCAACCAGTAGACCATCTTGAAGCACAAAATTCACTGCGATACAATCGAGAAATCACTTTTACCAACAATAATCAAAGGATCAAATTAAAAATAAGCAAATCTAGTGTATGTATAGAGTAAGAAGTCCCCATATACAACGAGATCCGACTCGGATGCCAGGATTTCCTTCAAGGACATACTCCAAAGGTGTAGAAATTTCTCGGAAATAACGCAAGTGCAAGACTTTTCAATAATGGAAATCACTTGAATCCCAAGCAGTTGCGCAAGTGTTTTTTTTTTTTTTCACTGTGTTTCGCTAGTTCAACATGGAGCAAGGCCAGGCGCTTCAAAATCAGAGGCTCAGAGAGGCAGGCGAACCCCAGGCTATGCAGTGCGCTCCAGAAATCTGCCTGCTGTGGCCAATAAGCTATGGCGATAAATCTGATTTATCTATCAGTTTCACGTTTCAGACTTACCTATTTGAAAGCTCTCTAATGAAGAAATAGTTTCCTTTAATTTAAATCTTATTTACTTTATCTAAAATATATATATACCATTAATTTGTATAATCCTTTTTGTGCAATTTATGGCTAATATTTTTGATTCAAGAATAAATGATGTTAAACAGCATTCTAATGCTTAGTGAACCACGGGAATCCGCGGGACCAACTTTTAGAACCGCTTATTTATAGACTTTGAAATAAAACGCAATGATATACACATGTTTACATCCGGAATGAAAAGTTACCTGTGTATTTCCTCTCAACGTGAGAAAGATGGTGTTAATTTGATAAGTTTTATTGAATAAATTTTGTCATAACAGCGGTTATTTCCGAAATAATACACATTTTATTTTGCACAATCTTGCAACGCAGACTTCTTCATTCAAGATCTTCTTATCCTAGCTATACTATAGTGTATACTATATAGAGCAAGGCTTCTCTGACCAGGTGATAGGCTCCCAGTATCCAGAACCCACTGCTAAGGATTAATGAAAGTACTAAAATACGATTATCTTCGATTTGAGAATATCCCTTAGGTAGATTCGAGTTGCTTCAGCCGCGTTTCCATGCATTTTACGGTAAATTAGTAATGCATTTTGCAAAATATTCTGCATCATTAAATTGTGTCATCTTGTAGACTGATGTCGTTCATTTTACATTCATTGATAAACATACAATTTAAATTAACTTTTAAAGCACACGCAGCATAACAGTTGAAGAGCTATTTACGACACACACTAATAACGTCATTCTTATACATTTTATGTTGCAAAGTTTTGGCACTGCAATTCACGCAAAAAACAACAAACTTTGAAGAGATTGTGAAACTTATTGCTGCAAAATAAATATTAATATGTAGAAAACAGTTTATCTAGTAATTCTCCATTTGAAAATCCTCCAACTTTTATCAATCTACGCAAAATGTGTATATGAAAAAACAGCCAATTAGCGGCATGTTTTAGAAAACCATTTTCAAAATGGCAAAATAGTGCTTGAATTTTATTATTCCATTCAGGATGAAGAATTACCCTATAAATGGAAAGTGATAGGTCCCCTTCCACCCTGTAAAGTGGCTTTAAATACGGTGAGTGATTGTAATCTAGTTAAAATTGTACATGAATGATTCATTTATTGTGAATAAGTAACGTAATGCAGAAACAATGGCGCGTAGGCAGAAAATCTGTACTTCTCAAAGAGTGATGGACACTCACACAAAAAGGGGGAAAAAATAGAAAAGTGTAACATTCTATCTGCAGCACAGTTTCTTCCATTTCCCATGGCACCCTGGAAAGTTTACAGGAAGTATCGTGATCAACACTGAGGAAAACAGTTGTGTATACAGCAGTGAGAGAGGGTTTGCACGTGCATGCTTGCGTTAGCAAAATAATGAAAACTGGTCATTGCTACCATTGACAAAACAACAACAACAACAACAACAGAAAAGCAACAAACAGCGGAATATAGTGATGTGAATGTCATCAACCCTCCAATATCATATGACATTCAGGTCACAACTTTTTATTCGACATACTGAAATGCAATGAAAATTCGTTTCGTCCTTATTTACTCTGACCTTTGTAAGGCAACATTCTCGAATTTTTCCTTTGCCTCATACCGTCCCAAGAGAGTTCGTGAAGGAAGGAAATTAATATTTAGGTAAAATTTAGATATAGCTGAGATATGAATTTTTAATAGGAAAGTGTAGCACGAATATAAGCTGTACCCGTTTCCCTTGGTAGCACATTGGAACTATTTCCAGTAATAGTAGCCATTTTGATATTGCTATTTAATTTCCATTTTTGAGAAACGTAGATATTCGGTGTATTTTACTTGCTGGTTTACTAAGTTCCGAAAGAGCTTGTTACTATTTAATAGCGCTGATTGGGTTGCCACGCTTTTGCAGAAAACAACACTTACACACAATTAACCAGGGACTAAAGCAAATTTCATAGTGTTTGCTGTTATTTTGATGCTTGAGTCATACAAGTACCAAACACTCATGGCTAGACACGACAAAAATGCAGTGGCATGTTTCAGCCTCTCCTGTCCTGAAATTGGTAAGGCATTATATATTTAGATAATTATTTATTATATTTAGGAAAGCGTTGATATTGTCTGTATTTATCAGCATGGAACAGTTCCCTTAGTCCACAACAAACGAGTGTTTACCTCCTAAATATATGTTACTCGTGGAGTCGTCTGTGGGAAGCGGTCGTTACTCGTGATATAAGGAGGAGGAATTTAAGTGATTATTTAATTTCTTGGTTGGATGCCCGTTTGCTTCGGGATTAGGAATATTGTATCTCAGGAAAATTCTGGAATTTTGTTACTCGTTTGAGTTGGAGAGAAGGGTAGGAAATCTAGCAGACTACACGGAAACACTAAAGTTCTCAGTTGACACCATTTATTCACTGTTATTATAAGAATATCGGACTGTTCGTATTGGCTTGGAAATATTTCGAAGATCTCAGTGGACTTCTAGATAATGTTTATCGGTTCACAATTGCCGAGCATTTTAACTAGACTACTAACTATTCCTTTTCTACAGACTTAGCGCACTCCGATTCTGATTATCTGTTCTTACGCCCACTTATTCCAATTAGCTCTTACTATTCCTTCATCCGACTCCAACCATTGTCTCCTCATAACTCATAGCCTTGGCTGCTCACTCATCACTGCTAACTGCTCATCTTACTCTTTACATTATATTAGACTTACAGTTTGTTATTTTGATTGAAACCTCTCCCCGCCGCGAAATAACAGATCCTCAAAAAGTATTGAGCTCGGTTCGAGTCTAAATGCTTTATTGGTCCTTCCTTAATATCTATAATTATACAGACTCGCTCCGATTCGCTCAATTTTGGAAGATACCTATTGGTTTAGCTGCACTAATTTTCTAAAATAAATCTTCTCACGCTGTTATAGTTCCAAGAACGAACATTCTTGCCATAAATATTCGGAAATTTTTCCGATCTGTCACCCCTTCACTTTTCTAGCCCTTCACGTTTACCCACAATGAGATCGCGATAGACCTCGTCTCGGCTATAAATAAGAACTATTTGTTTCTAAAGTCATATCAGAAAACTGTTGACGTGTCAAAATGTTACTGTTAAAAGGGCTCTAAAACATATGCTGTCAGCTAAGGTTGACACGTGTTCCTTTCTCGAGAGAATCTTCCCTTATTGTCATTATGCACCGTTACCATTACCTATTGAAATAATACTTCTCTCTGGGCTAGTTAAAAAGGCACAAATTGTGTCTCGGGTCGGCAAATTGTTTTCTGTAAATCCTTTCAAAAGAAATGAGTTTGTGCCAGGACAAAAGATTGCCTTCTTCTCTGGTCGAACCGTTTAAAATTCCATTGGGGCAAATTAATACGGCACATTCCATAGTTTAACGAGCAGTGCGGTACTGTAACCTGTACTTTCACAGAAATACATAAATACCTCCTACGAAAGATTTAGTCAAGGTGCTATTTAAATGAATACATACCCTTAATACAAATTACATACATGCATTAGATCATATTTACATTAATTATGAACATTGATTATGACCGTATTAATTTATTTATTGTTGTCTTTATTTTCGGCTACAAGTGAATGGTCAATTATTAATAAATGCTCGCCTTGTAGAAGGAAACTACTTAAAACCCTTATTTCAAATTGGAAGTTTTGCTCTTACTTATCTACGAAACCATGTTGACCATAGCTATTTCTTAACTAAGCTTCTGTTAAATAATTTTGTGACACTTAACTCAATCTACAATCACCCAGCGAGTTGATACACAGCAAGAAATAATGTCTGAAACTTAACTTCAACTTAAGTCAACTTAGGTGGTTCAAGTTAACTAACAGAGAGGAGATAAAAATCTTCTTGCAA
This sequence comes from Metallyticus violacea, assembly GCA_030762175.1. Taxonomy (NCBI): domain Eukaryota; kingdom Metazoa; phylum Arthropoda; class Insecta; order Mantodea; family Metallyticidae; genus Metallyticus; species Metallyticus violacea. Next base: position 291,614,616 of record CM060846.1, read on the forward strand.
TTCACATGCAATGTGATATAATATTTCTTCATGCTATCTTACAACCAGGGCAGCAATGTTCGAGAGTTTATCACGCTTTCTAGAGGTTTATCTAATGACAGAGAGAACGTGATGTAGCGTATTTAACAATAAGCGTATGAGGAATTGCATTCAAAATCAGACCAATCCATCAATCTTACTTGATTTTACAGAAAGTGAAAAGTAAATATAAACAGCCCTAGTACTGGTACTCTAACTTACATGCTTTGTGAGCATAATACGTTATCACAAATTATTAATGTATATCTCGTTCGGTTTTATACCAATTGTCCTTGAATTATTGTAAAAAATATGTACCACATTTTCATGTTAATTGAAGAAATGGAGCTGGTGAACATTATTTGTAAACTTCTTTGAACATTCTATTTTAACTGAAAATAAAAATGAATTATTTATGTTATTCAAGTTTGTTTTAAATATACAGTATAATAGATTTTATGAATTTTCCATTAAATCCGTCGCCTGGATTATTATTATTATTATTATTATTATTATTATTATTATTATTATTATTATTATTATTATCATCATCACAATAATCATCATCATCATCATTATTACCATTTTGTTCTTGATGTCTCGCGAAAATGAAAACAAAATATTGTAACCGATATTACACTAGATATAGGAAATGTGAAACTAGAATATAATTTTCAGAATAACAATTCATTTCATTAGTACTTTCACATACGTTTTCCAACTGGAAACCATAATCAATAGCTGCTGGTAAAGAAAAAGAGAAAATCTATCTTGTGCCTTTGTTGATTTTAAAATTGTGTTTGTCACTGTGGGAAGAAGTACATTATAAGAGTAACTATGGCGACAGGACTTATCGAGCAAAATAATCCAGGCTCGAAAGGAAATATATTCAAATGTTAGATTTAGCATCAAGCTGAGTCAATTGCATATCTGAGAGTCGAGGAACATCAAGGGGAGTTAGGTAGGAAAGTTTTCTGTAGCTTATGTTGTTTAATTTATTTATTGATGACATCACCGATACGTTGCTATCAGAGGAGGTGGGCGCTCCATAAATATACGACACTAATGTTCCAGTTCTTCTGTACGCCGATGGTTTACTAATCTGCACATTATCTATTGCGGTTTTACAGAAAGGACACCGCAAGTTAAAGGGTTCTTGCGACATTTGGGGAATGGCTGTGAACTTCAACAAAACTAAAACAAGCTCGTTTTTATAAACGGATCAATTTATAGTAAGAGTGAGAAATGGGAATAACGGCAATGAAACAGAGAATATAAAATATTTTCCTATCTATGTTTTTTGGAGGATGAATTAAACACATAGACACGACGTTGCACGAAGTTCGGGATCAAATGTCAGAGGTTTAGCTTGCGATGTCATTGGCGCCTGATATCCCTGTAACTGTTGTGGAGAATTTTTAAACCACCATGGTAAGCTCTGAGATGTGGGGCTGAGAAAAATTGGACCGACTGAACAAAGTTAAAAATGAGTTCCTAAAGTGAGTTTTTGAAGTAGGGAGGAATAAAGCCAATCAGGGTTGGGTGTGAGAGAAGGTAGTTACGGTTTGAGGAAAGTACCAAAAATCTTAGGGTAATCAACCAATAGGATATAGAGGAAGAGTGCATAAAGAAAAGATCACTTCGCTTAGGAAACGAACCCAAGCCAGATGTGGCAGAGAGATGATTCGATATATTGAAAATTATGTTACTATTTAAGTATTTTATCTATTTCTGCTTCTCTAGGGAATATGCGTTTTTTGTGGAGACAGAGAAAACTGGCAGCACATTTTAATGAACTGCCCAGGTATGGAGTAGTGGAGATTGGCTGCGTGTGGAGCTATGTTTGCTAAATAGAATAGGGCTAGGTTAGCATGTTGGAATCTGTTTGCACAGGAAGATAACTGGCCAAAGCTTGGTTCTTAGCCATGCAAAGTGCCTGGAATTAGAACGGCTTTGTTTGAGTAGACGGGGTCTTTGAGTTTAAATGTGTGTGTGCGTGCGCGAATATTTAATTATTTGCGCTTAGGTGATAATAATTGAAAATGTATTTGATATGAACTGTAAATTATTTTTGTAAGAGCGCCTGTATAATGAATAGCATGTAATAAATACATAATATTTTCTATATCTTTTTCCGACTTGGCAGATCATTGCTTTTGGCTTAGTTCCTGCAACAATAATGATACATAGTACAAAGTGAAATGTCAAACTTCTCTAACTATTCGATTCTTGCACTTTTCACCCAACTAAAAACTGAAAAGTTCTAGCTACAAGCATAGTGTGCTAAAGGATGACCCGAGATGATGATCTGTCAAAAAGCGATCTTTTGTAGGAGAAAATAAACAGGATCTAAGAAGCAGGTTCACTGGTATTTTAGCCAGGTGTGAGGTGAGAGTATGGCCTCCGCATGTCAACCTGTGGTGGAAAACATGTTTCTTGTCGGAAATGCAGCATTATACCGGCTTACATTTGCATGATTGTTAGATTATTATGTAAGTGTTGCTCCACTTATTCTTATGTAACATACAATTTACTGTATTTGTGATGTAAATAGCACTAAAGGCCACATAGGGTAGGTTTTTAAATTCGGTACTTAAAAACTACAAGGCTTGCAGAATATAATAGCTTACCACCTGCACGGGGTTTTGCGTCTCGGCAGCTGGACATGCTACAACTGGCCGCTCCCTATCCGTCTTGTGCTACTCGCACATGAAACTGCAATTATCCTATCATAAACCGGACCTTCTTGAATACTATTGAAATTTTCAGAACACCTATAGCGAATGTTTTGTGTGTGTGTGTGTGTGTTCGCATAAACATTTTTGTTGAACTACGTCTCGTATGAAAAGGACACAAGCTGTGGTCAATTAATAACTGATGTAAGAAACCATTCACAATAGCTCACACGTGCTACGGGATCACCTTTTCGTAGACAATGGACACGTGTACACTTGTAAGATTTGAATTTTAAAACTTTTGTTTTGTATTTAAAGAAATGACTGAAGCCTCAACATGTTGTTAATTTCCATTGTGATTTTGTTGCGCAGCTTTCAAAATTTGAGTCAATTTGGTCTAAACTGTTTTCTGTTAAAACTGTAGAACATCGCGTATTTCTTGTTTTGCATTAAACCAGTAGTATCAAATATATTCACAAGATCGTGAATTGCAGTTCTGGAAGTAGGTAATTGCATAGGGAACTTCCGAATAAATTCCTCACGAATGTGACAAACTGATTTCTGTTTATAAAAACATTTACACATCCAAATACGTTGCTCTGAAGTCTTCGCAAAAGAATGTAACTGGTGACTGCTCGGAAGTTCAAGAAAGGGCAGGATTTTAGGCGGTCGTGACTGGGTAGAAGACCTGACCATGGCTCAGAAGCAAACACAAAGGATAGCATACTTTCCTCTATACAAAGAGTTTTAACATAATATGCAAATGGAACTTGTTAAAGTTTGCTGGTAAAAAGAAGATAAGAGAAATAAGTCATAAATCATAAGTTATTTTTTCTCGAGTACAAAGGACAACACCAACAATCTAAGATATTCGGTTGAAAGGGTATGGAATGTAATTTCGAATGAAACCATCAGGTAGTGTACCTGAGCAGAGTTGTGTGTCTCAGCACATTCAGAAGTTCAGTTGGTGAGTGACTGTGGTCATGGGGGTCACTCAGAGCGAACAACACGCGTATGTGAAAAAAACATTTTTCTGCTGTGAGAATACCACACAGAGCTACAGCAAGGACTTAGTTTGCAGACCCTGTCCTATCGCACAGTGGCGAGGAGGACAGAGGCCTTCAAAATGGGCGGAATGCTTACTACCGATCTGCCGCATAGTGGGCTTGCTGTGTTCACGGACAAGGATGTAGGGGGTGACGGTGATGAATGAAAAATGAATGGTATTTAACGTCGTTTTTACTACAGAGGTACCGCAGGCGGTGGAATACATATGGTACATGAGATGAAATGATATATTTGGAAAGGATTTAATTGTAAGGGAGGAAACGTTACAAGCCTAAGTTTAGGGCGACTCCCCGACATTTGCCATTTATGAGGACGGAGGAAAACCTGTAAAAACCCTCAGTCATGGAGAACGGTCCTGGTGGGATTCGAACCCCAGAATTCCCCCTCACGAGTCCGCGTCTTAACGACCTCGGCCACCGTGGCGGTGTGACGGGGATGGAACAGTGCTTACGCAATGACAGGCGCTGGACACTTGTGGAATGAGAAGAGCAAACAAGAATTCCGGAATAAACAGTGCAGCACATTTTACGGGAAAACCAGGACATGCAGAAAATGTGTACAAATTGAGTGCAAATCAATTAAGTGTGGTATAGAAGCGGGTTCTTATGAAACATGTCGCATCAATCTGACGAGATATCAGGAATAAATCCATCTCGCCAATGTTCGATAGGACAGGACAGGACACACGCATCCAGTGCTTCCCGTAGCTCTGTGTGGCATTCTCATGCTTTTCTGCCGCGGAGAAATGTTTTCACCTCTAATGATATATTGACATATATTATAAGGTTTCGAAAACTGCATGATGTGACTTGTATTGGAAGAATAAATGCTAATATATGCATAACAGCTGTAAATTAGGAAAGTTACAAAAATGTTTTTATTGCATTAGTTCCTAGTTGCTAAAATCTCTGGTATAGTGTGAAAATAGAAATATTTCAGTATACTGTTATTACATTATAATTTATTTCTTGCTATTGATGAGTATTTTCCACTAATTGCAACTTGAGGACTCAGTGTAGGGCTAAAATCTCTAGAAAAGGACGTAATACTGAGATAAGCGAAGTATACAAAAATGAAAAACAAAATATTGAGAAATAAGGAATACTCACTGAAAGTATGTGGGTCCCTGAAAGAATATTAATCTTTCCAAATTCTAAAAGTTGAAGCCAATTAAAATCGCTTTAGAAATGAATAATAGATTATCTTAGCAATTTAAAAAATTAATTGCTATATATTTTGTATCCTGAACTACATACACCATCTTCACTGGAAACTGTGCCGTCTGAGATGCCTGCTTATCTGTAAACCAGCTAGACCAGCTACAGAGCTCAGATATCTACAGAGATCGTGTGCAGCTGCAAGTGAAGTGCAAGATTTATTTCCTCTTCCCACCACCACCGACAACAAAAGGAGAATTTGAAACCAGACGCTTAACTGTTCCTTCACACTTAAGTCTGAATTACCTCAAGTCCCGCAAATGTCACCTCAATTGCAGTACGTGGAATTAGTTCTAATCTCTTCACTGAGGGACCCTCTTGAGCTATTTCTCCAGCTCTGTAATGTCACGCTTATCAACAGTCCACAGCAGCCTTTAAAGACATCAAGAGCCTCAAGGATATCCTCCACGTTTACTTAAGGCTCTCGTGATGCAACTGACCTTTAAAATTAAGGTCTTAGCCAATTAGAGTAACCATGCTATGTCGTATTTCCTTTTTACAACTATAAATGTTTCGGTCTGCTAATTTAAAAAAGAAGATGGTAGTGCCTGATAAAGGACAATGTGTCTTGTATAAAAATATTGAACTGAAAGAACTCCCAGAAAGGTAAACATCTTACAAGGATAAAAAAGTGCACAGTAGTCACTGTAAGCATGAACTTTGCAGCGAAATGATTATTTTCTAGAAGATACTAACTCTGTCCCAAAATAATAGTCGCGTTTACTTGTTTGCTCTAGAAAAGAAATCGAAGAACCAGTTATGCACAGAGCATTGAAAGAAAAACTGTCACAGTGTATATGAAACGTGCTTGGAATGTTATATAAAGTGTTTTTGGAATAATTATCTATTTGGGTGTTCTGTTTAGAACATGGATTAGGCAAGTGCAGTGAATATTTCATGAATCTGAATGTTTTTTGCTTGCATCGAATAATATTGTGGAATTTATGCAACCAGAAGAGTGCAGTATTCGAGGAGGAATGAAGAATATTAGAGATGAACAGCTTGGGGCATTTCTGATCAACTGCTTCGTGCCAGCAAAAATTGTGTGTTGCAATAATGAGAAATTTGCCATATAACCTCTCAAACATTAGCACGTCACACCCACCGGGGATTAACTTGTTACCACAGTTTTGAAGGTCTTCGAAGATCTTCATGCGAAGACATTAAATAATGTTTCTGACCTTGCAGTACGTCATGAGTGAATGAATGCATGAAGGTTAATGGGAAGAATTGCTACAAACTACCTTACATGGGGAAGCAAGGTTCACACCTACAGGGGGTAAGTGAGGTTGCGAAGAGTTACGAAACATATACAGTTAATGAAACATACTGAACATTCCTGACTGTCACACGCTCGCGACAAACACTCGTATTTGATCTCAATGGCTAGATAAGCACTACCAACAACTAATTATTGTGAAATTCCTCTCTTCTATCTTCTTAATGAACACAGGTCATCTTAACTCACCATAAGCCCAAATTTGACCTATCACCTTCGATTTTTATATTCAATCAGAATAATCTTTCCTTTTCTACGGTAGATCCCTAATAAGTCTGGCTTGTTAGTTGAGCCGCTGGAGATTTAATGAGCATCTAAGCTCATATCACTCTTTGAATTAAAGCCTCTCAACGCGAGACCCCGTCTCTTTCTCTCTAGAGAGAGGCTACCCAGTAAAATCACTTTATGGTTTGAAGGTGAGCATTAGCCTTTTCTATTTCCAAGGTAGTCTGGGAAAGGTTTTTTGTCATAGTCATGTGACTATTAAGGCATAACACAAATAGCATCATTTACGTGGAATAACAGAGTACCAATTTCATATAAGGTAATTAGTTATTGGGTACCAAATATGTACCAATTAAGGCAGTGCTTATAGTAACTTTAGCAATTTCGTGAGGTAGTAGAACAAAACACAGTGGCGTTAAGAAGGCGCAAAACTTGGAGGTTTACATCTTGTGATATGCATAACATTTATTTATAATTAATTTGTAATTCGATAGAGTATACTTTCTGGACTGGAGGCTCATTTGAAATTTAAAGGAGGTTAATATAACGTGATGCATGATGTTTCTATTTTGGATACAATTTATTAATTCAGCACACAGGCATATTGTGCCTTGCCCAATAGCAAAAGACAATAAAGCCAGTTCCAACATTCAAGAAGGCTGTGTCTTAAATGTTGAATATCCCACATTTTTGTCTCGTAGTAAACAGTTTATTTCACTTAACTGCACACAAAATAGCCCATAGAATACAATCTGCAGTACAGGGTGATCCTTAAATTTAGTGGTATGAAATCAAACGGACACTAGAGGTACACAATTCTCTTTAAGCGTACTTCTTTTAAAGATAAGTTGTCACAATCATTCAAATACTTAATGAAATTTGTATCTTTATGTCTTATGCTGCCCATTAGTTGTTAAATGGTAATAAAATGAATGTAGATGATATAGCACAACAAATACAAACCTTACTAAACTCAATGGTTTACTGGGTAAAAACGGAAAATTTTGCACTCCCTTGAATAAAATAAAAATGATGCGCAATAAATTACGAATAATTAATGTTATAGTATTTTCCACTTTAGGTATGTCATAACAATAGAAGGCAACAGCTGTGCACAATGCATTTTACCTTATTTTTGCTGATATTAACAGTTTTTATTTTTTATTTCTTATAATATAATAATTGCGAAATATGGTAAACGGGCTCTACAGAGTGTGTTTTATCGTATAAATTGTAACAAGAACTTCTTTAAAGGGTTTATGGCAGTGAAATTTCTTTTTCCAACTAACTGCTGGATGCTTTATACAAGTGCTATAGTTATCGAAAAAAACCTGAACTTATTATCAGCTTATGAGGCTACGCAATCAAGAAGTTTACTTATACAGCTTAAAACGTCGTTTTCGAGATAACGCTTACATTTTACTGATCATTTTTGAAACATGAAATTAAATAACTTTCATAACTTCCTGGCGTAACTCTCAGAAAATTATATTCTATCTCATCTTTAAAACACTACATAAATTCCTCTTGAATTAAGCTATTAAATCTTATGTTTAAATTTTATGAGAGAGTAAAAACTATGACGAAGTTGTATGAGAATAAACATAAAAGTATACAGGATATTGCAAAAATTCAGAAATTCTAGTTTTTCGCCTTACTTTAACGGTTGAAATTCTCTGCCTCGTGAATCCTCACTTCGTCTCTTGTATCTCAAAGACGATTTCAAATGCCTGGAATGTTGTGTATTGTATGAAAACCTGCCATAATTCGACTGTGGGGAGCTTTCGCATTCTATACAGAAGACAAAACGCAAACGATTTCAAATGGAGCAGAAATTCATCCGGAGAGCGTAGAAACCAGGCAATTATTCTACCTCTATCTGTCCCTTACTAGGTGACTGTAAGCATCAGTATTGCAATCCTTTCCCAATTTATTATTCCATTTCATGTATCATCAATGACCACATCTTGTGGTGCGTCAGTGGTAAAAACGGGCGTTAAAATTATTCAAAAATGCATCCAGGCATTATATTTTTAAGAAGTTTATACAGAGCTCGTTTTGCGGGAAAATGAGAGCAGTTTTCCGATTACTTTAAGTTAATATCATAGGTATTCCTTAAAACTCAAAAACTGGGCATTTTGAACACATTTTGATATAAAGTACATATAAGGAACTTGTTACTGAAATGATGTCGTGTGTTTTAATATTCTATATTACTGAAATCTTTTACTGTTTAGTTTGTCCATCACAGAGTAGAAGTAATACCCGTTAGTTATTGTCAGATACTTAAACATTGGGCCATCTAAAACTACTTTAGCTAATGTTGTTGTTGCTGCTGCTGCTGCTGCTGGTACTGCTACGCATAAATTATGCAATTCGGCGAAATTAGCACATTAGGGAATAAGGTACCCATTAATACCCGATCAACACATTGATTCACACTGTATAAAAATTATATCTTTTATATAAGATGAACACAAAATATGGCTGGCGCACACTAGGATCCGACAAAAAAGGTCGTATCTGCCTTATATCTACCATTTTCCCAAGAGCCGAATTGAATCAACTATACTACTAACGATCTGTATGCACAATGTTGCTCCGTTTTCATTCCTTAAGTTTCCTCGTTAAACATTTAACCATTGAAATTACTCTCCCACTTGTCCAAGTGCCCTATACTAGTAGATCTAGGTATGGTTCGAGTAACGAGGCGTCTGCGTATAAACACCAGGTGTGCGAGAAAAAGGGTTCGCTGATGTACATCAACTACATTTCGCAAGAGAACGTCTGTCAATGGAAATCTAAAGGAAATTGTCGTGAGGTGTTGATAAATACTGCGTACGTGTCCCGTAAACTTGGCCTTGCTCTACAATGAACAACTCTTGGAGTTCCGCTAACTGTTTTACCAAGATTAACTGAGCAACTTAAAGCAAAGTTACTTACCTCTATCAAACAAACTTGCATAGCGGGCCAAAGGTGCTCATTTAACTACTGGCTTTTGCCCCAGTATCTCCATAACTACTTTCTGTCATCACTGTAGTGTTTGAGAGATTTGTGGAGTACATACTGAAAGGTATTGCTCACTCAGCAACAGTCATCTGGACCAAGACAGAAGAAACAGCAGTTATACACTCATAAAATAAAATTTCGTAACAATTGTATATAACAATTATATACAATTGTTACTATGTATATGCTGATGTAACATAAGGTTTGCCAAAATGGGGAAAAAATATAATATATAATATTAACAGGGGTCCGGAATTTCTTTTATTTCCTTGTTACCATATAGCGGAATATTCAATAAAAAGAACTGTAGGAAACAGAAAATTATATGAAATGTTCAAAATGTCCTCCGTTAGCATGAATGCATTCATAAACCTACCGTCGCATGAACACCCTAATGCTCCAGAGTATTTCGTATTGCCTGGCAGCCTTGCAGAATACGAGCAGAAGAGCTCTCTACACCTCCGGCTAATCTACAGATTATATAAGCTTCTGCCAACTATACTTTTGAATATCTCACTTTACTGTATCTGGAATGAGGTCCGTAAACACATAGGACTGATACTACGTGCTCGGTGCCTTATCCAAACATCGGTCCTGGTGGTGTGGTGGTTACCATACTTACCTCCTATATCCAAGATCGCGGGACCGATGGATTTTTTCGGGCGTAAAAATCCTAAGTATGGCTTCCTTCGGAAGGGAAGTAAAGCCGTGGGTCCCGTGTCGTACATTTACGGCACGAAAAAGAACCTCAAGCCTGAAGGAGAGTCCTCTGAGCAAAATTTGTCGGCCGTTTCACGCCCTGAGTTGAATGGGACGCTGATGACCTGAGTTGTTAAAGAGCGTCCTTAAATAAATCAATCAGCCTTATCCAAACAATGAAGTGAGTGGCATAATAAGCGGACTACTTGGTACATAATGGCCACAATAAAGGTGAACCGAGGAACTAATAGTAGGTACAACGCCCTACCCTATTTAACCAAACGTAAAAGTGTGTTTTCCTATTGTACATATTAAGCAACTGTTCTGTTGTGGAGTGATTGCTACAGGACAGCTATGCTAGCTAATTTGTATACACCTTGTAAAAGGAGTTATAGACTGAAGACTGTAAAAACAAAATGAAGCACTTCCGAACCCATGTTCATATAACATATTTGCACCCTCTATATGCAAGGAATGTTTACCCACAGATTTGACGTACCACCTTCTTACACTCTGTATATATGTTTTTGTTTGGGTTGAAGTGAAAATAAACGTATAGTGTACAAGTCTTTTCTATTAATTTGCCGAACGATAAACCGGGTGAAAAGGAAATAGATGTCACCAGTTAAAGATATGATACCATGTATAGAGATAAATGAAAAAATATAATTTCATTTTAGACCTTGAATAAAACATTACAACAATTTTTTTAATGTTGTTTAACGCCCGTTTTTACTACTGAGGCACCACAGGCGGTGGACACATGAAATGATATATTGAGAAAGGGTATTTTTTATTTTAAGGAAGGAAATGTTCCAGGCCTAAGTTTAGGGTACCTCCCCGGCATTTGCCAGTTATGAGGACTGAGGAAAACCTGGAAAAAATCTGTCAGGGAGGACGGTCCAGACCTTCCACTCACGAGTCCGCGCCTTAATGACCTCGGCCACCCGCGGCGGTATTTCAACAAAATAAAATAAGATTTGCATACTTTTTATGTTCTTATAATTCAAATACATAATGTGTACAAGTGATATTTAAATACATGATTAAACGCTACTAGCCAGCATTTTTCTCTTCACTTTCTTTCTTAAGCGCTTCATTTTACCACAATTTAGTATTTTTATTTTGTATAAATTCTAATTTAAACCAGAATTCGATGTTGCGACAAGTACTACCTGACAACACACACATACTCAAACCTGTTTGGGATAACAGGGAGTGAGTGTGCAGTGGAGAATGAGCACGTGCATGTTATACACAATGGTTACAGCTTCATTTTTACAATTTTGGGAAGATTCGCTAAATGCTTAATTAAATGCAATTCTTATTAAATATTCTCTATATTATTAAATTAAATGTTTTCGCTTTTATTTCATTTTGTTTAATGGTTAATAAAAACCATAAATATCTTAACTATTTTCAATGATAGTACATCTATATATATTGTGCCTGTTTTAGTTTACATTAATTACGTTTGAGTAAACATTTAAGAGCAAAATATTTATTTTCTTTAACTCTTTCTTTCAAAGCTAAAAGTAAGGTGCGTGTTTGGTTCTTAAACACTTTCATTAGATGCTGTAAAGTTTGCAGGAAAAAAAACAAACGAAAGAAACTTTCTAGGAATTATTAAATATTACAATTTCTGCAATGCAATTGATGTAACATAATCGCGGCCGATTTCCAATATTCAGTGCACAAGAAACGAAACGACGGTCACATTTCCCCTCCAAACGTGAACCTTCCATCCTTAACGCTCACCTGCACAGTATTTCACTAGTAAAAAGAGGAAGGCGCGGTTGCCAAACGTCACTTTTACAAACAATTTTTCCTACAAATCCATAAAAAATGGAGGTAAGATGTCTCTAACCATTTTCATTGTGCTCATTGAAATCTTTATGTGGCTCAAAGGATAGCATCTATACTCCCTCCACCCGCTATGTACTTGGAAAAATCTTTCGCAGCCTACGGCTATGGAGACGTCGTACATATAGAATGAAAGGCATAGAAATGTAAAGTTTCTAATCAAACATAACAATATGTAATAATCGCATAACTAAAATTAGACATTGTAATGCTTAAGCAGGTAATATCAAGTTAGTACACCATAACGACCGAGTCAATATAAACAAAACAAAAAACACAAGCTATGAATCACCGCCTGACAGGTAAACCAGAAGTATGAGAAACAGGCGTAAGGAGAGAGGGTGGATTGTAACTTGTGATCCATTGTACCCCTCCCACCTGTAGCCCAGTTACAGCAGAATTTCGTTACGATTCATTTTGGTTTTAGTGCTTACTAACACCAACGTTCTCGCTCTCGCACTCTTAACCCTAATATCACCAACATCGCCGAGAACCGAATTTGAGAACTATATCATTTACAGCATTTCTTTATGTAGTATTCAATTTGTGATTAGACCAAAGCCTAAGCCTATAAGGTTTTACATAAAAAACTCATGAATGACTTTTTACATCACACTACATCTAGTAAGGTCATTATCATCATATTACTATGATCGTGAAAATATGAAAGCAATGCATTACAGGTTTGTTTCTTATATTTAGAATTAGAAAGGTGACGTTCGTTCATCCCTAAGACCAACTTAAACACTTAAACCCAAACATCCATGATACTTATAGCTAACCTACATGCTACATATCAAACAATTAACAGGTAAGGAGCCTTGAACTATAAAATTAAGAAATTGTAACAACATGGCTTATGAAGGAAGCTTATTTACATGCCTGCCGTTTGGTACGTAAGTAGAAAAATACCCACTTTACAATATTTATCGCGATTAAAAGGAGCATACCTTATTGAGCCCATTATTGAATTATACTTTGAGTCTCATGTTTAGTGTACCTAATGACATCAGTTTTCTTATAAAATTTATATCAAAATGAGCAAGATAAGTACAAATAATTTACCAATAAAAGAGGGTTCGAAAAATAGGCATCTCAAGAACAGGAAAAACATTGATCCAACTCTTCGTTGTGTTGTTGCAGGCGTGATCTCCAAGGTTATTCTGCCAGATACAGAGAATTGCCTTAGTGGATCATATTAATTGAAGTTCAAGCGTAGTAATTATCTACTGTAGGTTCACGAAGACCTTTACACTGAGTGACAGTCATTTGTGGTTAGAGCTGTAGTCTGCTTGTGACTGCTTCTCCATTAATGATGTTGGTTTATGTTTGACTGACTTCATACGTACATCGCAACGGGTTTTCGATGTCTGTAGCTCCATATTAAAGTTTCTGAAATCATTCATTTTCACTCTCAAATCCTTGCCATCAAATCCCTTCCTACTCTAAAATTCTCTGTACACATATTTTACAAGCTATATACCTAAAATGCTTTGTTTAATAATGTATTTCTATTACTTGTTAAGAATATTTTGATTTACCAGTTATGTTAAAATATTTACTGTCCAGTAAATACTACAGGTCAACTTAGATATAGCTTTATGTTTTTTATCTTATTATAAAGTATATTAACTTTATTACATTTAATTTTAAAAAATAAAACAATATAATAGCCCTGTGTTTCATTTCGGTAAATTATTAGATAGATTTTTAGTGTTTTACGTGTGATTTCGGGATATTGCTCCGTCAAATCATTTTTGGTGCAGTACATTGACGAAGGAAGCATATATTTAGAAGTAATTTTAAGGGGTGTAGGGAAGAACAATTTTGAATATTTTGATAGTTTGCAAAAAGTTTATTGCAATAAATTTTCTACTCATCTGCATTATGTTGTTTTGATACTATCCGTTTCAAAATTATTTAGTTTTTTTTTTTTAAATGAGCTAAATACTTCTGGTTTTTACCTTTCACTAAAGGAAATTTTGCTATTTCAGTACCTCTGGTAGTCTGGATAGATCCTGCCTGTTGCGCAGGCATGCATTAGGTTCTGGTTTGAAGTTATCAGTGAATTTTAACATCTTTTTCCTTGATCGCATTTATCTCCAATTTATATTTTCTGACATGTACCTATCTAACTGCATCAATTACCTTTAAATTTTCAATGGCATGTTTAGACATGATGGTGAAGCTACCGAAGAAGAATTATCAATAAAATTGTCATAATGTATAAATTTTTGTTTTAATGCTTAAATTCCAGTTAATCTCATTCGCTAGACACATATAAGGTGTGTAAACATGCTGTATAAATGTAAATGTAAATTTAATAATACCCCACAACAGGAGGAGTCGGTCCTGGTGGTGTAGTGGTTACCATACTTGCCTCCTATACCCAAAACGCGGGTTCGAACCCGGCCAGGACCGATGGATTTTTTCGGGCGTAAAAATCCTAAGTATGGCTTCTTTCGGAAGGGAAGTAAAGCCGTGGGTCCCGTGTCGTACATTGGCGGCACGAAAAAGAACCTCAAGCCTGAAAGAGAGGCCTCTGAGCAAAATTTGTCGGCCGTTTCACGCCCTGAGTTGAATGGGACGCTAATGACCTGAGCTGTTAAAGAGCGTCCTTAAATAAATCAATCAAAAAAAAAAAAAAACTCACAATAGGAACATAAACTTAGCTAATTTGACTTGGTTAGTTATGTCCTCCCAACTCCCCTTAACGCAAGAACGCTACAATCGGACTCATTTTGTAAATACCTATGGTAGGGTTCTTGCTTGGTTGGACGTGGTAAAACATTCAGTTTTATAACACCATCAATTCCGTTCTTTTCAAACCTACTATCACGGTCTTTCCGCCTGTAGCTACTCAGTGTCTATGGTACAACTTTCCGGCCCACACACATAAAAGAAACGCTTTTAAACATTTAAACCTGTACTATATGTGAACTACTACATAATAAAATAAACAAGGCATTTATTGCTTTGTATTGGTTTTGAAAAGACTGCATTATGCCACGTGACGCACATCTGGTCAATGGCTATGCGCAACTTTAGGTAAGCTGGATATAAAATGTCTCGTTTTAAGACTTTGGGTGATTGGAGTCAATGTTTTCGTTTCGGTTATGTGAACGGAACTTGGATAGGCCCATTGTATGAAAATGTCATTGTGAGCATTTGGTTCAGATTTAAAGCGTGAAAACTTCTCTAACTTGACTAAACAAAGTTTTGGCGAACCATTAAGCTGTTCATGTAGAAACCCCCCCCAAACTTCGTATATAGGTAAATCTACACATCTAAAATCAAAAGTTTAAAAAACAACGGCGAATTCGACCCGGAAAGTTTATCGAGAAAATGCGTAGACCGTAACTCTTGCTTTGCTATCTGGAAGCGAGCCAATAGTGAACCTACTTCCAAACTACTGTTTGCTGCAGGGTAAATTCAAGATTTAGTGAGTATCTTCAACCCTTCACCAACAGTTCATGTACACTTCAAATTGCCCGTTGTGTTCTTAAGCAGCTTTCAGCTGTTTTACCTCTATCCACAGTTTCACAGCAAATTTCACTAACACTTTGATTTTAGATAAGTTGCCTCTTGGGTGCAGGGTGTTTTCAACCCACTACCTCTGTCGATCCTGGTGTTCAAGTGGTAATCATAATTTCCTTGTAGACCCAAGATCGCGGGTTCAATCCCGACCAGAGTCGATGGATTTTTTTCAGGTGTAAAAATCCTAAGTATGGCTTCCTTCGGAAGGGATGCAAGGTCGTGGGTCGCGTGTCGTAGATTTAAGGCATATAAAAACCTCAAATCTGAAATCAGAGACCTCTGAGCGAAATTTATCGGACGTTTTAAGCTCTGAATTGAATGGGACGCAAATGACCTGACGAGATGATAAAGATCGTCCGTAAATAAGCCAAATTAAAATACACTACCCTTAATATCTCCGAGCATTCCCATGAAAATTAAATTATAAAGCCCATTTTAGGCCTAAAATACTCTATATTCTCATTACAGTGAAGTTGTTGGTCTGTTGAAAACCATATTGCTCTATCCAGGAGCATACTTTTGTTTCCGTTGTGTAAACATCGGCCGCAAAATTTAATTTGTTAAATATTTCATAAGACTTGGAGCGTTTGTTTCCTCTAAAAACATCCTTCCCCTATTTATCAATTCATCTTATGTATCATCAGTTGTCTGAGTAGTAAAAACGGGCGTTAAACAATACTAAGAAGAAATAGATCTGTTCCAAAATAATATTCACATTTTTTTTCAACTGCCTTGTTTGCTTCAAATATGGAAGTAGGAACCAGGTATTCGCAGAGCATATGAGAGGTTCTTGGAACTTGGGGTAAAAGGGAGGTTCTCATGTATATGTGGGTTCAGTATTTGGTAAGTGCAGTGGATATTTCATGAATCTGGAGGTTCGTTGACATATCCAGGAATACTATTGTGCAGTTTGTTATTAGAGGAGGGTAATATTCAAAGAATGGAGGGAGTGAAGAATATTGGTTAAGCGGTGGGCCTTTATGATTACCTAGGTACTTCGTGCCAGCAAAAATGGTGTTTTGCAAAGAGAGATCTATTAAAAAAAAGATGCTCAGAAATTTCACATCTTCATCAACAAATCGCCATGGGTGGCTGAGGTCGTTAAGAGCAGCCTCGTGATCGGGAGGTCCGGGTTCGAATCCCGCCAGAACCGTCCTCCCTGACTGTGGATTTTTCAGGTTTTCCTCAGTCCTCATAAATGGCAAATGCCGGGGAACGTTTCCTTCCTAAAATAAAAATGTCCTTTCCAAATTTATCATTTCATCTCATGTATCATCAGTGTTCATCGCCTGTGGTGCCTCAGTAGTAAAACGGGCGTTAAACACCATTAAAAAAATAACGTCAAGTCCAATCCACTGTAAATGAACATATCACCAACGTTACGAAGACATCAGAAGATCTTATTATAAAGACATTGATTAATATCTTCCTGACCTTGCAACACGCTATGCTTGAATGTACGAAGGTTAATGGGAAGAAATGCTACAGAATATCTCGCACTAGGAAGCAGACTTTACTGTGACAGGGGTGTTTTACTCTTATTTCTCATTTGCAACCTCGACCGTGGTATGTAAATAATATCTGTATATTAAATGTATTGACTGTAATTTTGGAACAAGGATAGTATAATTAAATATTCTGGTGATAAATATTTTCTGTAAGTACACTTTTGCCATTCAACTAAAATTTACTGATTATGACATCAATTTTCTACATAATGTTTTATAATAATGTGTTTATATTTAATAAACTCCTTGTATTCAACAGTTTACAAGCTCGTTTTATATGTGTTACGTTACTATGCATAAGTATATTTTCCTTATCTATCTTCGGAGTAACTATAGTAATAATCTATTATATTTTAATATTACCTTTCATTTTCTCTTTTTACTAAAATATTTTGCTTACTTTTCTCGTAGTTTATACTAAATTTTGCTGTTGATTTTTGAAAATTACTTTGATCCTGGATTTATCTGATAGATACTTTGGTAGGGGTATCGCCTATATCATAGTAAAGTCGCTTGCTGTAATAACCCACACGGCAATGCAATGTATCCAAGAACTCAAATGTTTGAAAAGCGCTAGCATGAAGAACGTGTTGTTATTTGCCGAACTCTTTAAAATACTTAAGTTCTGAACGATTCAGTTCATATTACTTTTTAAGTTATTTCTGTAATTCATCAGAGTTGGGTTGATAGTAATCTCGAAGCATATTGTGTTAATATGTACTGAGCACTCAGAGCAAGGAACGCGGGGGCATTTCTGTTAAGTACAATACCACAGCTTCATCCGCCGGACCTTGCTATCGAATTCTAGTTCGTGCACAGTGCTTTGTATCCACATAATTTTAACGAAGAATGCATTTGCGTTTCACATTTCCACCTTTTCGTGGCGGTTCTCACTTTAACCTCTAAACCAATAGTATTCGAAAGGCTCATTTCAAAACAAGGAAAGTAAAATGGAAACCATCTATTGAAATGTGTCTAAAGTTATACCGAGAAATGTTCGTGTTTGTTTTAGTAGCGGTTTACGTCAATGTTGCAGAGCTTTGATGTTGACCCTAACTTTCTGGTTAGTGGCACGCTACTGAAAATAAACATCAATAAAAAGCATCGTTCTGCATTTGTAGATGTACGAGAACTAGAAATGAAATAGCTGTATATGATACAAGTTTTAAAAGTTGCTTTTAACGTGTTTATTTATAGGGTTTGAGGCACACATTCAATATTACATGAATACTTATGAGTTGTTTAATTCCAAAATACGCTAACTTAAAAAGGTCTAAAATTAAATTTAGTGCTATTTTTTTCACACCTTCTCCCCTACAAGAAGATGTAACATTTTCATAGTAAAACTCACTAATTCTCTATGTAAATTTGCATATAAAAATTAGCCACTGCAACGAAACGGTCCAAATACAGTCTGAACACCACGAGCCTATAAGAGATGAAGTTTTGGTAGTTGATCAAAATTACGTAATGCAGATGTTTATAAAAATGTGTACAAAACGTTTATATCACTTCTTGTCTTCATTACCGTTAACTGTTATTTCCCATACATGTCCTCAATAAATATGTCTAAATAGTTTCATTATGAAATTCAAATTCCCAAAATAAGTTCCAGCAAAGTTACCATGAATTCACAATAAAATTACTTAAATCTTTATTCCTGTCTCAAGAAACTCTAACTACGTTTTCTATCCTTATTTTTTCTCAGTTTGTATTAAATATTTATATATAAAAATTTGAAACTGAGGATTTGATATTTTAAGCACTACTTTTTCCCCTTCCTGAAAACTAAATTGTTTATAGAGTAGGTGAGTTTTGGAATCGGGTAACTTATAAGTGAGTTATTTTGTTTTATAAATTCAATCTTTAGCATTTCTTAACAAAACGCTGATATTAATTTTAGATCGTGTACTAGTAAATTGTTATACATTTTCCTAACGCTATGGGGACGGAAATCAGCGACAATTGTGGAGGGCTACGTAGAGAGATATTTTCCAGATTAAAAGAAAAGTGTTGCATGAGCCACTCCTAGTATGCAAGTGAAAGGACACAGAACTCAGTTATGTATCGACCTATATTTCAGATATTGTTATAAGCAAAATCTCTTTAAGCACCAGGCTCATGGTATTAATGTATTAACTATGACAATTGCACAAATTTGTACATTTTTCACCGTAATGTTTATTTAGGTAATTTAATATATTGTATGTTATAAAATTAGACCATGCATCGTTTGTCAGTTGTTATAAGCTGTTGAGAGCAATTTACATTCAAGACGATGTTAAAACAAAATTACTTTTGAAACCGAATTGCTAACCGACTCGTCAATCATTAATTCTAATTAAAAAATGAAAAAATGAACAATGATGCTGGAAGGTGTGCTGTTATACGTCACATTAGGTCATTTAATCCCTTTCTACTTTTCCTTTCTAATGGCATCCTTTGTGGAATTCTTGCTCTAGTTACTTGATTATTGCTCGCTGGTGCAGAGCACGTTGCTCGTCTTTTTTAAAATATTATAGCTCATGACGTTGTCCTTTCTTACATCGATATTCCGTTTGTGTTCGTATAGCGACCCTCAGTTGACTCAGATACATTGCGAGGCTTGAAACGTTGGCTTCTATTGGTGTGGTGCCATCGTGAGTTGGTTTCTGACAAAAGTTATCTTCTAAATTTGTTAAGCAAGGACCAACTGCGCATTAATCCACTCAGTGACTTAGGTATTTAGATGTCCAGGTAGTATTTTAAATTTTGTGGCTTTACTTTGTGAAATTGGATAGCATGTGAAATTCCTTTACGTATGTTTGTGCACTGGTACGTTTTAATTTGCTTTAGAAGTTTTTATATTAAAACGTTTCTTTAATGTGTGGATATTAAATATATTCTATTTATTTCTTGAATTGCTTGTAAGGAGTATAATAAAATATTTTTCTTTCATAAGGGTTGAATCGATGAAATTGCCTTAGCCTTCTCCGTTAATTTTGAGTAATGCTTTGTGAAAGTAAGTATTTTTTTTTTTTTGATTCGGTTTATTTACGGACGCTCTTTAACATCTCAGGTCATCAGCGTCCCATTCAATTCAGGGCGTAAAATGGCTAATACATTTTTTTAGGTGCCCCTTCTTCCTTTCTGGAGGAAGCCATACTTAGGATATTTACCCCCCGAAAAGCTATCGATCCTGGGTCCACGAGGCAGTACATACTTGACCACCAGGACGGACTGAAAGTGGGGAAGGAATTATTTTTGTGCTTTCGAGAAAACCCTTAGACAGTTGCTTTGTAAGCTTTATGAGGTAGTTTTATTATAATATTTAAGCGGATGCTGTATTTTGCTTTTGCATGAATCTTGTTTTCTCTCGTTTTGTGGTAATTTTTATGTAATGCCATATTGTTGTATCTGAGGAAAAGTATTGTATAATTTTATTTGTTAACATATTAATGTTATAATTTAACTTGCCGAATATTTACTGATCTATACGTATTGTAGTTGTGCTAACGTTCCCATTTTTAGTCAATCCTCGTAGAAATGTACTTTAAGTTGTTAATATGCTTCAATATATTGAATAAGTCCTGGACTATTGGTTTTTAAATTCTCTTTTCTTGCCCCTGACCTTTCCACAATCAAATCCTGGAAGTTTCTTATTTCAGTGTCTTACCAAATGTTCTTTCGCGTTTTCATGCTGTGTTGCGCTACCGGGAGCACGCCCATGAAATAACTGGAAGCGACATGAGCCCTACGAGCAAGGAACCGTAGTGTACGTTAGTCATTTGTAGTCCAAAATGGATAATTTATATCAAACTCAACACCATGGATATATAATTACACCATGCCGATGAAGACTAGAAATTCCATTAAAGTTAATGTATTCGGTACCATAATACATTATCATTCTGAAGGTTTGAGCACACAAACGAGTGGAAGAGTGTGAGTTGATTCTGAATGTAATTTAAAAATTTACTGTTGGAAACTAATAAATGACATAAAAACTACGGGTGTACGTTGCCAGGAAAATCTTGCTAACTCGTGCAAAGATCGCTATCAAGTAATAATATCCCATATCTGGATCCAACATTTTGAGAAATTATTTTTCTTTTAGTCTATAAATTAAATTAATTCCAATTTCTGCAAGCGACAGGGAAAAGAAAATAATACAAATCATGCTGCAATAATAATCATCCATGTATGCATTTGTACAGGGTTAAAAAAGATAAAATAATTAAATACACAATACCTAAAATAAAAAGTAAAAGTACCCATACCAGCTGTTTATTAAATTTAAATTTTTATCTTTGACTTTTAAACAGGTATAGAAAGGAAGCTTTCTAACTAACCACAATCCAATCAATACACCAGTCTTCTAGGCAAAAATAAAAGCATAGAGTTCTAGGATACTTCTCGGTTCATTTTGTACCTCAGGTTAACGTTTTGATTTTTTCCATCATGGGATGCTAGTTGTCGTGCGAGAAATGTCTGGGAAACTATGACATTGACATTGCACGATAGCACTCAATCTCCATAGGTTTCTCTAGAACTGTGTTTAGTGCCTAGTTGGAAATTTCTACAAATAATTCACATCTAAATATAAAATTGCGCAAGATTCGCCAAATGTATAATATAGCATAATGTATATTACCATATAACCTCAGAATAAATATCAAAGGAATTTTCTAAGGTTTTACCCTAAAAGCACAAAGGAAGAATTTCACAAATAATTATCCAAAATTAACGAAGAAGGATAAAGGATTTTTCCATGGATTCAAGTTTTGTGAAAGAATGTCTTATTTAACTACATATAAACAATTTAAGAAGTATAAAACACAATTAATTGCATAATCTAGATTTGAGGACGATATTTCCCTTGCGCTTTGACAGTGATCAGTTGCCAAATACATCGGAGGTTACCATCTTCTTGTAATTTGGGCTTCTATTGACTGCGCGCCATCATAGTTACATTTTGGTAATTTTTTCAGGAGAACGATGTCTTCTCACGGATGCTACCTTCTATATTTGTAATGCAACGACCATGTCCACATTAATCGAACCAATGTCTAAGAAGTTAGCATAGAATTAATGTTGAATATAAAGCAACTCACCTACTTATGTACACCAGTAATAATTGGGGAGACATCAAATTTTAAAAAGATGATAGTTTTATAGAAAAAGAAGACTGGAGTTTCTTGATATGTAATGAAAAATGTTCAACTACAACTCGGCAGTGTTAAGAACTTCTCTTTTCTGGCAGCAAAATAATAATTTAGTTTTTAGTTTTAGCACACTAAGGTTGACTATACAGTGGCACAGATGAAGCATCATTTCTTTACTGTAAAATATTAAAACGAACAAAAGGAATTTTAAACTACTAGCATATCTTAGACATGCTCCAATTATCAAGCAAATTTTGTAGTTATTTCGTTCACTGTGGTGCCAGAGGAGAACTTTGCCTATATAGAAGCCTTATTCACTTGGATACAATCTGGAATTAATTTTGTCTCCAGAGCAGGAGCTAGTACTCCATATTCCGCTATGTTCGCTGCCTCACAACGCCTTGGGGTACTCCTCTATAGGTCCCCGTGGTGAGACCTGGAGCACACTGTACTAATTGTTTGCCCCTTCTCTCCGCTTTTCATTCCTCCTAGTGTGGTTCATTGTCTACATTTCCGCCTCTCAGCGTCTTACGTCAGACTTGTACGTACAAGTGCAGTGCTCAGATGAAGGAAAAGAGAACCGAATGAGCATATCCCAATTTGTGATGTAATTATTTCCTACAGTTCTGTTAATTTGTGGAGATAGATTATGATTAATATATAACAAGGATACTAAACTTGTATTATAAAATAATGCACCACAGAGCTATATTCAGTCCATGTATTATTTTTAATGTGTATATTAATATCTTTTATTTATGTTTAATTACTGAGTGATAACGCTAAGTGTATTGTTACACCTGCTAACTAGAATCTGTATAGTAATCCACATTTAAAGTTTACAAAATACACCTCTTTTTTTAATGTCTTGGACGTTGCTTCAAGAAGGATAAAATGTCATTTTCAAATATCTGAAAGAAAAAGATGTATGCTTTCTTTGAGACAGTTATTCTATTCTTCTATTTCATTAGCAAAAAATATTGGTAAACACCTAGAAAGCATTATGATCTATGTTTAAATATTTAGATGCTCTGCTTATTCTTCAAATATTGTTGAGTTGTCTCCTTCTGCAAGTAAAGATGCCAAACAGGTGGAAAGATTATCTATGAAACGTGTGCAAGCGGCGTTGATTCATGGGGCTATGTGGCGTATGCTCCAGGCCGCTTGGCTACAGAATTTTGAGGTTAAAGTCTCGGTACCACAGTGCCTAATAAAATATTTATAATTGCTGGATGTTATAACTCCTTTAGAAAGAGGACTGCAAGATCTTCGAAACATTGGATGGTTTATTACCACTTAAGTTTTTCACCAGGACAAACTTCGCCCGCGAAAGCCTACGTCATAAGATGTTTTTGTTCAATTCCTTTAAGGTATGCGAATTTTTTGTGTACACTTTATATTTTAATGTTCACCATAAATAGTGCTCACAGTGGGTTACATTGTGGATCATGTGTTGTTACCCAGCAAAAGGGGCTCAGGCAGTAACACCTGGAAATTCCATGCGGGAGATCCCGAGTTCAAAATCAGTGGGTACGAAGTCTCGACCATTTTTTTTTGTTTTGTTTTGTTTTGTTTTGTTTTGTTTTGTTTTGTTTTTTTTGTTTCCCATGCTGGGATGGATCTTTACTTTCCACAATTTTCCGCTCTCCCAATTCACATGCCAAAATGAAGGTGACTTCATTTATAAAGATTTCTGTCCCGGCATCTAGTATGGGATCGGGCCTTCTAAGGGGCTCTAAATCTTTGTAGGGAATTTTCCGCCGACGCTGGGGTGTTCTATTTGGAAACAATATTAAGGGATCCCTTCTAAATCCGTGCATCATCGCCCGGTGTCTCCCTCACCACCTTCATTTCTTCCGAAGGTGTTCCCATTGTGGAAGTAGGCACAAACTGCCACCCACAGAGCAACGGTGAAGGACCAAAACAACAAAGTAGCTGTGCTTGGAGTATTGCTTGGTGGTGCTGCATAAATGGGCACCGAAAGGCGGTCTAAACTCGGAGTTGTACTGTACAAAGAAGACTTCAGGGTAGTGACGGGAAGGTGGAAGGTGGCTTCACTGTGGCTTGAATTGTTTTGACTTTATAAGTCTCTGTTCAAAATGAAGGTTGTGTGATTGACGAACACATAACATGTAGACGGTACGTCCTGCTGTAGAAACGCTCAATTTCACTCCCTCTAAGTAGTTCAGCAAAAGAAGGATGCAATACAAAGCTATAAGTAGTAATTTTTCCTAAATAAATAAAAGTATTACTCTATCACTGCTGCGTCATATTCCTGGCTACATGATCACCCGATTTAAGTCCCTACACCAGAGGTTTTCAACGCAGAGTCAAACCAAGGTTAGCAATCCATATTACTTCATTTCTAAGTGCCGAACAAGGTTCCAGATTCTTCATTGCATAAAGTCATCGATCGATAACATATTGTGATCCTTCTCTGTTGGGCTTTGCGGGCATAATAAAAACAGGATTGGGTTCGGCGTGGCAACTCCTGCCTTACAGTACAGAACTTTTATAGGGCTATAACTTAAATAGCTTTGTAGCTGGTTTTAAGGAACCACAGAAAATTCTCCTTTGCTGGTAAAGATTACGAAAAGAATTTAGGGAACTTGAAGGGGTGTTCATAGTTTATCACACCGAAATATATTAACCAACTTATAAATCGTACCAAGATCTGGAAATGAAATACTGGGAATTCTTCATAAAATTTCCTCGTGGAGTGTTCAGACATATCATAAATGAACACTCGTCAAGGAATAAAGTAATTATATCTTTCCTAGCAAAAAGATATATGTATGCAGGAGCAAAACGTGCGTTTGGCGTCCAATCTCGTAATAGGCTGGTTATTTCACCACATATCCTTTTACGCTGTTGTAGCGGATTATCATTCACGCGAAATGCCAATCAAGGTCAAGCTAACCTCCTGCCAGAGGTCCGCATTACGTAAGTCATCCAACCATTTTTAACGTTGTAATGTTTATTTTAATGCTATCTTTCAAGTTTATCCAATGTAGTACAAATGTCTGAATGTTCATTTATTGGAAGGAATCTCAGTGCTGTACATTTATGAGTCTATAAATAATACAAAAATGCCTAATTTTATTTTTGCCGTTGACATGCAGTTTGACCGAAATATGAATATCTGCGTTATCTTTCATGTGCTGCAACATATTAAAGTGCCGAAATTCATATATTCCGATTATAACAATGGTTAACTAACGTAAATGAAACTATGTCATTTGCTACTTTTTCATAGCCGAAACGTTTAGCTGAAAGATTTTGTGTCAATCTTCGGGTTTGCAAAATTAGATTTGTTGTGACTGAGCTTAATATTGTTAATAGTGCAGATTGTAATAAAAAAATTAGAAAAATAGGCAATGATAATTACGAACTTTTATGCAGTAATACTATGCAAACGAAAATATACCGATTATCAGTAATTAGTGTTTTTAAATTTATAAGTTAACCATGTAGAACATTAAGTAGTGTTGTTTTATGTTTCGAGATAAATTATTTACTTTCTTGATATCTCTTAAGAGATAGAGAAAACATAACCTAGATGTTTTGTTCCCATTACTAAGCTGTATTACCAGTTTTATTTATGGCACTGATATTTATTCCAGTTTGTATTTAGTCTGTAGAAAATATTTCGCAAGAATCAGAATAACATTATAAAACATATGCTACCTCGTTCCATGAACTTCAGTAGATAGATTCAAAAGTATCAGCTATAGGACTTTACTTTTTGAGAGATGAATATTTTGGTTCACTTTTCGTATAACTTTGATTAACAAATATGGTGCTGCCGGTTGAGAAATAAACGTTTTTGAAATATATGCTTGGAAGTAATGTCGTTAAAGACGAATATGTTAACGTCCCAAAAACACAGTGGTAGTTTTATAAAATTTGTGAAAGTTAACGATTCTTGCATTTGTTATTTATTGTCTGGATTACGAACTTAGTTTACACTGAACTTTTATTTATTTTAAAATCATTTTGTAATATTTATATTAATACATTTCCATAATAATTTTTGTGGCAGATATTACAATTTCGTCTTCAATTGCATACAAAATGCATTCATATTTTATTTTCATTTCTTTATTGTTTCATTCTGTTTATTTTAATAGAGTTTAACGCTCGTTTTTACTACTGAGGCACCACAGGCGACGGACACTGGTGATACATGGGAGGAAATGATATATTGGGAAAGGATTTTTTAAGGAGGGTAGCTCTTCGGCATTTGCTATTTATAAGGACTGAGGAAAACCTGGAGAAAACCTCAGACAGGGAAGACGGTCCTGGCCGGATTCGAACCCCAGACCTCCTGCTTATGAGTTCGCGCCTTAACTACCTCGGCCACCCGTGGCGGTCTCTGCTTTGTTTATGTGTATTTATTTGAGTTTATTGTTTTCCGTTCATGGCATTATAAAGATATTCATTGCAGCTTAGTTAAATTAAAAATACATTATGCATGTCATTTGTTAACCGTTTGACACTGCATGGTATGCTATTTTAATAAACAAGTAATACTTGTGCAAATAAATCTACAACATGAAAATTTAGTTTATAAATAAATAATCTCATGGGTGGAGTGGCTTAAATGGTTTTCACATTCTGTTTTTTGAATTATTTCTGAAAACATTGGAAATCTGGTGGATTCTGTGAGAATCTCAGCACACTTGGAACTCAGCTGTTACAAATATCGTGTGAAGCAGAACTTGGTGTTTAACCATTACAGTCTGTTCCATGATGGCTGGTATATGGAAATGAGGTCATGTATTGTCTACTCATGTTTTAACAGTTCGTTTTTTTCATTCCATTTCCGCCAAAAGAATTATCCTTTGGAAAGGTATACGCTAACATTCGGCTTGAAGTCGTTTCGGGGCTAATCGTACAAGATATCTATCTAGTAATTCGGTATTGCATGTAATTTTCCTCACTGAAACAATGAAGCAAGAAGCACTTTTAAAAGTGCGTGATGGCTGTATCGTGGTATGTCACTTCACGTTCTCTTTCTTTTCTTCCCATATAATGATCTTCACTTTCTGAAATGTTCTCGAAAGCAGTGCTTAGTGCCCATTAGCTAGAACACGTAGTAGTGTTTATTATTAATTGGTTAGAACGTGTGGCATCACCTTCTCTTCCTATTGCCTTGCAAGTTCTTTTCAATGAATCAGGAAGTTTATCGTTAACATTCATTGGGTAAACGTAGATTCAATTTTGCTTTGGCACCGGCGAGAGAGTTCCTACTCAAAATGTATTTTGTTTGGCAGCAGTCAACTTCCCTGTTAACTGTTTCTATGACCCAGATATTACAATGTGTTGATTTGGAAATTATGAAAGAAAATTTTTGTTAAATCATTTTGCATTTTTCCTAAAAATGTTCTTCTTTGGGTAAATCAGGGACTTTCTTTGCTGAATTTTCTTAAAATTGGGTACATGTTATAGTTATTTTGGTTCCAGGGCTATAAGAAGTTTTGTTATTCGTTTGCATTTATATTCTAAATTAAAATTTATTCTAACTGAATGGTAATATGTACAATCGCGCTGCAATAGTATACATATTTTTTGAATAGCGCATTTGTTAAATTGTTAATATCTCGATCCATTTTTCCAACAATGGAGAGTATTTTTTTAGAATTGTTGTTCTCTTCCCCCGTGATAAATTGGTACAAATATTTTCCACGGCAAATCCAGGGAGTTTTATCACAAAAACACTTAATTTAATGAACAATTATTTCTATCATATTTTCATCTATAATTTTAAAGCTTCACTTACCGAGGTGACAGTCTGGGACAAAGCGGTCAAACCAGGAAGTATTGTATTTATATTGTGTATGGTGCGTAGACCTTTCTTTGGTTATATCAAAAATAGACACTCTTAAAGAAAGGAGCTTAAACTGTGCGTCACTAAAAAGAGTTTAGATATTGGGCGAAATGCTGCAGAATTTCAAATGAAGTATTCTCGACAGTCCAGACGCTACAGCTTGTGCTACATCAAGAAACACTGAAAGATCGCACAGTTTACAAAATTGTGAAGCAAAAACCCAAGATACCTCCACGAACTCAAAATAATCAGCCTAGTTATTTAGTGGGAAAATACCTCAACGCGCTGATAGCTTTTTGTGTTATAAGATAACACTTTCAAATATAAGCGCCTTGACTCAATTTCATTTAACTTTACCCGATCAAGCTTAGTTAGGTTAACGAGTAGGCTGGGAAGAACCACCCACTTGATTTATGCGTATCGGCAGATATGAGACAACAAAATATTATGGAGTTTTTGCAGCAGAAATTTACAAACTCTGGCAATCACGTACAAAAGGACTTTATCACTTCATATTGGGGATAGCTTTGTCTCATCCTTGAGCGCAGAAATGAAAACGATTCTTGGCGTTGATGCTCAATTATTGTGATAAAAGTAGTTCAGCAAGTGGCAGCTAATAAGATGCTCATATAAGTTTATTAATTGATGTGCTGAAAAGCATTAGTGAATTTCTAAAATCTACATCTTAGATATATAAAACAGTTTTCTTCAAATGCTGAGATCTGTTAAAACAGAACAAGTCAAACGTGTTATCAGTACGTAATAATGATGAAATATCTGAGCGCTCAAACCTGAATTCTTCCCTAAAAGTGACTTTTACCCCATAACTATGTTAAATTTTTTCAAGATGTAAAATGCAATAAATTGTCACAGAGACGTAACTTATTGAAATTATAGTTCGCGTTAAAATATATATATATATATATATACCGAAAATTTCATATAACTTTTTGTCCTATCTTATTAAGAGGTCATATTAGTTCACTGTATTAGAATAAAATATTATTTTACTATAGTTACCCACCATTGCTGTTATTTCGAAAAATATGTAATTTTTTGCTATCATTTACCCCATTAGAGAGTGCAAATTTTGTTATATTCAATAACTGTTTCTACCATTGGCAACCTCTTCATTTTTCACTTCTGTCTCTATTGCAGTTCTAAATATTTTGTTATGTACAAATTTTCTCATTGGTCTGTAGTAGCTTCCTCCATTTTGTCAGTACTTATGAGGGAAGGGCTTAGACTCAAAGAGGAGTTTTTTGTTTAAATTGGTGCAGAAACATACCTCACAATAATGACGAAGGCCATAACAGAACACATCTGTAGAACACTTCGCTGGATTGGTGTATGGGGATTCGGTACAAAATTTAATATATCCAGCCTCTAGTTGTGTATCTTCAAACAATGCAAAATATTATAACAAAGAATAACAAATTGTAACTATAAGAATTCTGGTTGATAATCCCTAACTTGAATTGGGAAAAGGAGTGTTTGTAATGAACGTACATTCTGATATTCATAACCGGTTGTCTGATGCAGTATATCGGCCCTGTGCATTAGCATTCAGTCTGTTATGTGAATCCTGTACAAGATTCCGACTTGAAAAATATAAATCAGGTGTCATTTTATGTTTTATCAGTAGAATGTCATTCAGAAAATTGCTCATATTTTATTTTTGAATGTTATATCCAATGCGCTATTCCACGTTGCTTCATGTGTTTTATAGGGAATTTGTGTATACATTTTTGAATAAGTGCATTGGCCTACATCAGTCAAATAAAGTTACACTTATGAATTTTTTTATGGTCATCAGTTCATCACTCTTAAGAGGTTTCTGCACAAACTTTAACCGAAAACCACTCTTCCAACCTAAACTTTCACCTTGTTAGATGTATCATCTCTCTCCTCTGCTAAGAATTATTTTCTTGCTTATGATCTATCTTTATTGGCATTTAAAAAGGCTTCTCAGTAAATGTTAGACACTTTGGCTCTCGGGATGTTTGTTTAAGCAATGTATACTCACCTTTCCCCTGGTCTTTAGAAGCTTAGAGGCCTTCTTGCAGTGATGAATTATACTCATTTGGTGTAGCAAATTGCCACCCTTAAACGTAGAGCACGTAGATTGCCGTTATTAGTGAATATTTCGAATATTAATTTAGTCTTCTTAACTTCATTAACTTCACTGAGGTAAATTCTCGTACTTCCATTAGTGCAATACACTTTTAGTTTGAAAATAAGCCTACCATCTCAGCAGCTATAACCTTTTCCGGACTTCAAATACCTCATAAATACTTTATTTTGTTTAGATTAATTGTTGTTTTATCTCTGTCTTCGTGACGTCTTTATGCTAGCCGCTGTTTTTGCTGTTTCTGGTAAACCCTACCGTAAAAACACGCCCAGCAAATCAAGATGTGTTAATAAATGCAACTACAATATTACACTGGTAGCATTTTTTTGGGGGGGGGGATGGAATGAATTTCGAATTGCTATAGGGAGAAATATCTGGTTTGAAAGTTGAGCATACGGTTCATAAATTGGGCATTTCCTATTCTGGAGTAATTTAAGTGTATCATATACACTAAAGGCTGACTGGGATTCCGGTGACTCTGCTAGAAATGCTCAGAACATAAACTGGTAAGGTATATTTTCTCCGAAAAATATGGAAGTTAATGCTAAAAGAAAATTACTAAAATGTCTCTTCCCAAAGCTGTTTTGGCCATGTTTTTAAATGTACTTACCTTATTTTACAAATAAAATATTATTGAAACATAGCATAGACAAAACTTGACGAACTGAATGAATGCAGATGAGGGGTTGGTTTGCTATTAATTCTACTACGAATTGGTAGCACGTGTGCATTTAAATTAATACGTACCATTGAATTGTATCGTACCAAAGGACTGGTTATAGTAATTAGCAATGAAAGATGTATGCATGTGGTGCCATTAAGTGTTTGTGTATTCTTTAGATCACGCATGACTGCAGGAACAGGAATTGGTTCAGATGACTCATGTTGCTAATGATGCATTTGCTGAAGCGAAGAAGCTAAACACAGAGAGCTCCCTCTATTGGTATTGAATCCTTCATTCGCGATGTGTGTTTGTTTTGCTCTAGTTTCCGTATCAGTCTCTCCTATCCAACACTGATTCTTGTATTCATTTTTAACACGTATCACCCCTCTATTACACTCTTCTTCTCATTTGACACTACAGCCCGGAGTGAGCCTTGGCCTGCCACGGCGACCTGTGCCTTACGACGTCATTAGGACAGTATTGCAGGAGGTCATGTGGTCAGGTCACCTATCACGCAGCTTTCGTGATAGCAGAACGCCACCTCTCCATCAGGCAGCTTACCAATTGTCCTCACGAGCAGTCAGTAACACTAACCACTAGCCCAAGGAGGCGGTCCTGTTACAGTCTAAGGCAATGCAATGCTACATTTTTAAACTTTATTCTCTGTCAAATAGCAAATGGTTAGCCTAAAAGTCCGTTAATTCCTTGCTTTATTAATATTCACGATGATTATTAAATGAGGTAATCAATTTGTATTAAATGTCTAATAGAGTGGCTATTTTTTCTGAAAATCACTCAAACGAAAAATGTTCTTGCTTTCTGAATAAAGTTTAGTTTCCTATAAATAAATAAAATGAGCTATACTAAATTACATAAAAATATACAACGTAAACTGTTTATTCTCTTACTGCTACCCTGAAGGGGATAAGGCATGCTGCTACTGTCAGGAGTTGTGGTCCTCCTGAATGAAAGGGCATTGTGTAAGGACTCCAATGAGGCTATATTTTATTAGAAACTGCCGAAAGAACGCCATAAAAGGAAGAAATAGAGTTTAAATATTGGCAGTTTGTTATTCACGATCCTTTGACTCGTCTGAGACCAGTGGGATGGCCGCTTCCTTCGATTTCCAATTCCGAATGGAATTCCACCTACCTCTTCTTTTCTTTTGTATGTTGAGAGGGGAAGGCATTTTTACGGAACAAAATCGTAAAGAGAAATAGACAAACCAGCGTAGAATGTTCTTTGTGCCTATATCTCTGCAGAACTCGTAAAACTGAGTCGTAGAAATTGTGTTGCCGTTCTTCATAATCCAGTCCTACTTCTTTTCTGTATTCCTTTGCTCACAGCCGTCCTCCGTCTATGCTGTCCTCCTTTGATATAAGCTCTGTTAGTGGGAGGGAGGGGACAGAAAGAGAAAGCAGGCCTTGTTGGTATGTATGGGAAAGTCGAGAAAGAGACATAGTGGGCAAAAGTCTTGTGCAGCACGCTATTTGGACGTATTTTGGTACTGATGGTAGAACGGAAAGAAACATCGACCACCTACGAGCTCTACAGGACTGACATTTACAATGAATGAGACCCCATTCGAGTAGAGTAACCCAGTTGGTACTGACGAAATTATTCACGTCTTTCAAGGGAAAATTCTTAACACGAATTTTATCTCTGTCGAGCCATTCTGGAGTGGTACAGTTGCCATGAATGCCTCCGCTACTCTTTTTAGTCAAATGCAACACTTAATCTAATAAGACATTAATGTCTCAAGGCACTGTCAACAACCAAAAGTAAAGTCGACTGTATACAGCTCTGTTGTTGGTGAACTGACAAGATGGATGCTGTTTAAAGAGAGTTAGCATCGAGATGAAGGAAACGAATTCAATGTGAATCCGCTACCACAACGAAATAGATCATTTAGCATATGAACCGTCTTTATCTGCTGTCTGTTGAAGCCCAGAACAAACCGCAGAGCTCTCAAATCTTCATCTTATCCTTGTTTATTGGTGCACATAGAATTATAACCACCCTTGGGTAGTTGTGTTTTACGCGGCGCAGCACAAAAAATCACATTCCCTGCGGCAAATATCACGCTACTCTAAAGATTGGCCATTGTATGACATAAAGGCAATTTAGGGAATTTAAGGATATATTATACAACGATGATTCAGATTAATGTACTAATCGTAAATTTCAGTATACTTTGGTAATTTCAATATCATAAAAAATAGTAGCTACAAGATTCGTATTTTTTGCAGCAATCTTAGCCGAATACAGAAGTACGCTCTAAATTGGACTTGGTTTTCGCCTTTTAAACTCTGTAGCTTTCAAAACTGGTAATTTTTATACCTATTTTGATTATAGCCATGTGCATTTATTAAGTTAGACTTCAACATCTATATTAGTACGATGTTTGATTTAATTAAATGACTTTATACAGTGAGGTTATTTCATTTGAGGACTACCTGAGCGCCGTTGCTTACTGGAGAAGTGCAGCCACCGCAATGGAAAAAACGAGGTTGAGTCCTTGCGCGTAAAGTTAGTATTTACATTTCTGTTGAAAGTATAAAATGATACTATATTCAAAACTGATAGCAATAAACACTAATCTGTGTTATACCAGAAATGTTTTAACATTATGGCCCTAGCGGCCATAGATTGACGACACCTGCATAAAAAAGTCTCAAATTCCATCTGTCTATTCTTTCCTTGAGAACCGACGTTCGAAACGTTTCTTCTCATTGAGAGATTCTGTTTCTCGTTAAGTTTTTAACAAATTGGCGCACAGTTTCTCTACCTGGAACACGATTGCCGATGTTTTCTTGCGAATCTCCTGACCGCGTCTTTACAAGAATTTTTCTCATATTTATCCTACATAAAGCCCCGTTCTTCAAGATTATAATTATGTAATAATATAACTACCGAAGAACAATTAGCACACAGTTTACACGA
The DNA here is from genome assembly GCA_030762175.1 of Metallyticus violacea. Taxonomy (NCBI): domain Eukaryota; kingdom Metazoa; phylum Arthropoda; class Insecta; order Mantodea; family Metallyticidae; genus Metallyticus; species Metallyticus violacea. Next base: position 291,648,426 of record CM060846.1, read on the forward strand.
TGAGAGTATCTAGTAACACACAAACGCACAACCAATTGCTGATAAAGCCTCGTTCAAACTAACTACTAACTGGAATCTGCGCATGCATTGTGCGGCCTTGATGACTGGCTTCTCCCGGTGCGCAGCCGCTATCTGCCGGTCTGTAAATCAAATAACCTCACTGTATATTTAATATCGCCTTTATGTATTTGATAACCGGGCGGAGTGATATAGGCAGTAAATATTGGGACTTAAGTTTCGAGAGACTCCTGACATTGTGCTACATTTAATTTGCTTTTGTCACTTGACGAATTTCTCTTCCAATTCATGTAATTACATTTCATAGTTCAAATGTCTAGATGTGGGCTGGTGTTTTGCCGTGATTTGCAATTTCAGAAGTTCATATACTCGCGGGTTCTGCTTCTTCCCCGGTAAGCCTCGAGCGATACCGCCATCGTTCTCGTAGGCTTGCCGGCATCTGAGGCTTACAGTCTAAGAAACCGTTACGTCCGTGCGTCGCAGTCCTTAGATCTAGCCGCCCGGGGTACCATACTTCATCCCTTTCTCTCCGAGGGGCCCCCTTGGGAGCATACGCACGGAAGCCACTGTCAAAGTGGCGGAGGTAACGAATTATAATCCTCTTTATAAGCCATCTCTGTTTTATTTTATAAGTACATCTTGCGATACAATTCTTAAGGTAAATTTTAAATTATCGCAAAAAAGATACTTAGTTACTTACATTTTCGTAGAATTTAAGGGATAATTAAAGAAACTCAATTGTTAACCTAAGGAATAGCACTTTATTTTTCATTAATATAATAAGGCACTTTTAAATCCTCTAATTCGCAACGCTTAGCGGCACGACCCCGGGCAATCAACAGAGTTTGACGATGCGCACATCATTTCACTTAATTAGTACTTGGGTACCATAAATAAAATAAAAATTAATTCTGTACTCATCCTTGTTCCAGAAGATGTGAACGTGCTGGCCATCTTGTACGACACACCATCTCGTATCTTACAAGGAAGTTGTTATTTTATAACCTCTTTTTTTTATAAGCATATGACGTTTTCGGTTTCTTTTACAATTCGTCACAGACCTTTTTTATTAAACTTATGCAAAAAATATATTTTTATTTATTTAACTGAGGGTTGGGAATTTTATATCTACAATTTTTTGCAAATGAATCACGTGTTTAAAATATTAATTCTGTTATCATTGCATTATATACAAGCTTGCACAGTGAATTCCTAGTCATTGCACAAAACAGCACACTACAGTAATGATACGAATCATGAGGGATCTGCCTACGGTTGGAGACAGCTTGCAACTGAGCCATAATGGAACGGATAAGAGTGCCGGCAATGGCTGGGTGTTCGCACCGGTAACAGACCGACTTGAGAATGAAAGGTTTTAAATATATCTCAATGCACACATTACAATAATATGATTAAATCCTGTAGAGAACCCTATAGCACTTTAGGTCTCACTCAAATGCATTCGCTGCGACTTACTGAAACTCCATTCTAGGTTCTTTATACAATCAACAATACTTTGTATTAGACTGAGGCATTTACGTTCAAATGAATGTATACACACGCTGAAAATGTGTAAATATTTTATTAAAATATTTTATCGCTAGCAGTTTAACTACTTATGAGTTTCTCCAAAAGAGCACTTATTTTATTTACATAGAAAATAGCATAGTTCCAAAAATATGGGCAAGAAACAATTGACATTTTATTTTAAGGGATACTGGGGGTCCATTTTCTAAGTTCCATACTTTTGTATGGATCTTTCTGAAATACTTACTCTGGTTTCATTGCTATGAAATTAATATATATCAAATTTCATTCAAATTGGTGGGGCCGGTCCTGGTGGTTTAGTGGTAACCATATTATCTCCTATACTCAAGATCGCGGGTTCAATCCAGGCCAGAATCGGTAGGTGTTTTCGGGCTTAAGAATCCTAAGTATGACTTCCTTTGGAAGAGAAGTAAAGCGGTGGGTCCAGTGTCGTAGATTTACGACACGAAAAAGAACCTCAAGCCTGAAAGAAGAGGCCTATGAGCAAAATTTACCAGCCGTTTCACGTCCTGAATTGAATGGGACGCTGATGATCTTTGATGTCAAAGAGCGTCCATAAATAAACCAAATCAAATTCAAATTGGACAAATACTTTGCGAGCTATAAATTTCATAATCAAAGTGTATCACGCGACTCACGAGTTGAGGAAAATGGTTGGCATTTTCGCAATTGGAGCTTTGAAGCCCATAAAATTTGTATAGAAAGATATTTTAAATAAATTTGATGGGTACACATTTATCTTTTTTAAACAAAGAATGTTTGATCTTTGAAATTAATCGTTTGTTCGCATAAAATGCTTTTTTTTAAAATTATTATTAGTGTTAGGATATTTATCTCTTATAGAATGTTACAGTGGACACTGCTGCAATTCTGGTGAATTTTAATTGAATTTAAATAAAAACTGTGACGCGTGGGACATTTTAAATGTGCGAAAATAAAATTTTACGAAAAGCATATACTGGAAAACAGTGCGATTTAAAAGGATACGCAAAGCTCTTCATTTTCTGTAGAGCCTGAAGGGAGGGGTGAACATACAAATGTTGTGGATGTCCAAAGGTTCAAAACCATTTGCAACAAAAAAAAAAAAAAAGTCACAAACTCACTCCCAGTGTCCCTTAAAATTCATTGAGATGTGTACTGAACGAAAATTTTTATTTTGCAACACAAAAGCCCACCTAGCAATACGTCAAATAGGGGTCGTAATCAGTATGCTCCTGCTTAATGCCTCGCACAATATGTCAACTCCACTATCGAATTACACTGAGGATGAGAATAAAAGTGCTGATTCAGAGAGCACAGTATAAAAAAGCTAGTCTATAGACAGTAGTTTGAGTCATGGGGGAGCAAATGATAGGGCGAAAATATTGAACAACGGATTATTAAGTGTGTGGTTTACACTGTAGCGGAAGATAGGTTTACGATTAAAATGGGACGAAGAAACAGCAAATCCAGTAACACATCTATGACTATAGGCACTGATGAAGTTACCATGGAATTCAATATGAGGCACGTCTCTTGTTATGCTACCCATGATCTTAGGAATTGAATAAAGCGTCTATTCGAATGGGTCCCAAAGCTAATTGATGATTACAAGCGTGCGCAGCTTGTAGCATGATTTGGCAGAAGCACTTGGAGGTAACGCTCGTGAAGAAAATGCTTTTCACCATTGAACTGTGACAGGACACAATTCTTGGGTACACCATTATGAACCAGAATGTTAAAGATAATCATGCTGTGGAAGCACCCGTTGTCACTGATGATTACAGAACAATTCAAGGCAGAGAATTCAGCTAGTATATTCAGTGTCAATAGATGTATATTCATATGATTAGTACTGAATGCAGTGGAATTCCTGCGATATGCTCGAAAGACCAGGGAATTTTCTCAAAACTGTATTGCTGCTTCACCCCACGTATCTGAGCGTACACTAAATTATCATAATTTTCAGGTGTTGAACATCCACCATACAGCTCGTACATATCACAATTTTATTTTAACATGTTTTGTTGTAAAATTCCTTAATCTGAATGAATTAATAAAAAGAAAACCTTTGAAAGTGATTGCCGGTGTACCTAAAACACAATAAAGTATATTAAAGTTTAGAAAAAATAAAAGAAAAAGTAGTATAAATTTTGATATTTTGAATCAGCAACTATAGAGTACGCTTATAAAATATGCTACACACCAATCATGACATATTGTGCTGTGGTATCTTCACTTGAGAAAATGTGTGCCGGAAGAGAAGTTAGACATGCATAATAATTCAGATTATTTTTTCAAGCATGGCCTTGATTTACCTGGACATATCCCTTTCCGAGAACGTTGATCGTTTTAGTATCATGAGAGGTTGGAAATCTGTTAGATTTGTTACCCATTCCGCTCTTGGAATCGTTACGTCATGCATTACTTTGTTGCTGAAGTAAGCAAATACAGAGGCTACGGCCTGAGCCACAGTCGTAATCCTGGGAAATCCCATCTCCATTTTATACCCGGAGAATAATCCCTTCCCAATCCGACACATAGCATTCCGCACTTTGTACTTGTGTAGCTGAGAGGAAATGCCCCTTAGTATTGAATAGCAACTGACTAAGCATTTAGATCCTGACTCAGGGCTTTAAGCAGTCGTGATCATAAGTAACAAAATAATAACATGGACAATAAGCAGAGCAGAGGACTATGGTGGGAAACAAAAGTCCACAATGTAAGAACAGAAAACGGAAAATTCACACAATACATATTGGCCGGAAATGTTAGTCACTGGGGAGAAAGTCACATTTCATTGGAAATCAAAATTTCGTTTGTATCTAAATCATTATGAGATATAATAATAATAATAATAATAATAATAATAATAATAATAAAATTTGCACTACAAACCAGTTTCGACCACACCTTGTTTTATCTAAATTGTTCTAGGTTGATATCTCTTCACGGACCTCACTGAACTTCATCTCAAGTGCCTATCATGCTGACCTTAAAGGCTACAGAAACTTTGCACAAATCCACAATACAACGTGCTAGGTTGTAATAACAAATATATACACAAGCATTGGCTTCTCGGTAATTTAACAGAATATCAATACTTCTTCAACATTTCACGAAATAAAAACACTTGAATAATAACTAGAGATGGATAATGCTTCGCACCAAGATATCATTTTACAGCCCGATGCAACTTAGGATTGCATGACATCAGAGGGAGAAGGTTAGAGTTTGTGAGTGCAATGTAGAAACCTGTTGCTAAACAAATACAGAACGCTAGGTAGAGTTCATATTTAGCTACACTGTATAGTTGATGTTAAGGCAACTTCACGTCGGTTGTAACAAAAGTCTCCATCACTAATAATTACATATCCATTGAGCCATTGACCGCCTGTGGTGCCTCAGTAGTAAAAACGGGCGTTAAACACTACTCAAAAAAAAAAAATTGAGCCATTGCGTGCCAATTCTATGAAAGACATTGGATGTAGAATTTTCCACGTTATGGTCCATCTCCCGTATGCTTTCTGTGAGAAATCTTCCCGTTCTTATTCCAAACACTTTTCGTTTATAAGCAAGATTATGAATTAATTATCATAAATGTTCTTAATATACAAATAGTACAAATTCATAAATGAAATGTTCTTCACAACAAAATCCGTTGGACTATGTATACAAGGACGTGGGTGCAAATGACAAATACGTTTGACATATCTGTGTTTTTCCGCAAAAAAACATTAAAGCAATTTACTAATAATAATTTACTTACATAATTTTGTATATCTAAATGTATTAACCGTAAATATAGTTTGAACTTTCGTCCTATAATTAGTAAACTAAACGCTGAGAGCGGCACAGTTGAAATGCAAGAAATACTAGTAAACATCTGCAAATGAAGAAAATTAGGCATTCAGGGTAGAACAAGAGGGGGGTAGCTTTATCTGATTTTAAATTATTTAATTGAGATAATTATAGTTTAAATATCGCTGAACTTTGTAGCATGCATTTAGCCAAATTCTCTGCAATCTGCTAATTAGAGCATGCGCATAACTGAATATTAATAAATATAGCCTTTCCATCTTGCTGAAATTATGAGCAGCTACCATAAAACGTTAATAACTCGTGTCGAAAACGCAGCTATCAGTAGTGTACAGAATGAAAGCAGCAACTACAGGCAGTATTAAGGTAAATTTAATGTGCATATATAATGTTGCATTATTCATCTCCAATTCCACAACAAGTGCGACTAGGAAAGTGAGCCGGTTGATCCCCATGCCGGTTCCATTTGGTGTGAGGATCACTGTCATATTATGCCGAGGAGAAAATTCAGCTGGTAGCATGCGGTATCCCGAAAAGGGGACTAAGCTTGACGTTCCATTGATCCATGAATGACGGATGGGCTCGTATAATCAATGTTGCCTCAAACCGCCATTTCACGCTGCGTTGGTGATACATGAATTCCAAGACCGCGTTGCGGTTTCCGCGAGCATTAGAGAGATAACGTTTACCTTGGAAAAGGCAATTTTAAGAAAGAAACTTATGATTTTAAATGTTTTATGTAAAAACAACAATAAAACTGCATTGTAAATTGATAAACGTGTGCACTTTTTTAGAAATGGATCTGCAAAGTACTACAGTCATTTTGTATTGTTTTCAAGCAAAAGCTGTGTAAATTAAATCGCTATACTGCTTGTATTTACAATACTGAAAATACAAATATTTTGAAGTGCGAAAGAATGCGTTTTAAATGGTAAAATTATTAGATATAACTACAATAGAAGAACTTCTTCGAACGGAGGTGGCTGCTATCAAAGTGAACCATACAAATACCAAGCAATTCCCATGGTGTAGGTTAAGCGCGTGGCGGATGACTAAAGTAACAGACACAGGGGGTACTAGAATCTACCCTATATGTGCGGAGAAAGAATCTTGGGAGCATATTCTGGCGTACTGCAAGGGGACAGAAGATTGAAGAAAGAGATATACCGGCCCATGTTGTTAATGGGTAAGAGAGCAGTAGCAATGCTGCACTTTGCTCACAGGTAGAAAGGAAGAGGGAGTAGGTAATTTTTTTAAATAAAGTGAGACAGTGCAGATCGGAAAAGGCGGACAGCCGGAAAGGGGAGTAAGGTAATGTGAGTCACAAGTGTAAGTCATTTAATGCGGTATTGTTTTCTTTTTTGTTTATTTTATTTAGTTATTTAATTTTCATGTTATATATTGCTTATTTTTTCATTAAATTATTTATTTAATTAGTATTGTTTGTCTCTTAAGAGTTAAATATTAGTTAGTACAGTTTCACGTATTTCCTAGTATCACCACCACCACCACCACCACCACCACTATCAATACCACTACTACAAACATCAACTATACGCAAGGATCTACTCCCTGAGGCATCACCGTTAAGTGTGATACTCTCAGGTTGGAACATATGTTATATTATTCCAGTGTTGAAATGCCAAGTCTTTAAAAGCTGCGTACAGATTGAAAACAGGACATTTGTTTCTTAAGAGGATTTTATTATGAACTTGCCACTTTTCAGATAATATTTATAACTAAATATGAGGGAGCTCTTAAGGAAACTTCTTTCCATTATCCAGCAATAATATGACTGAGATTAATCAACAAATCCAATATGTTGGTAGCCAAAAATTTCCTTAACAATAACCTTAAAATTTTGAATATGACCCAAAAAGACCTGAAACTTTTGAAAATTGATGAAAAATAATATCGGTAAGCGTTATTGTCGTTTTATTAAATGTGAGTTACTACCCATGTAAAAATGTAGCCATCTTATTCTACATTGCCGTACATATTCAGTTCTGAAACGTAAAGGAACGCCTATTATCGGCAAGAACATTCTTGTATACTGAAAATTCCCTATTAACATTACCACTTACAATCGGAGCTTATAAAGCATGCTAAGCAGATAGATGTCAGTTCTTCGAAATGTAATGTGTTGGAGTTTTTACATCAGAAATCAAGCACACGAAGCGGCACACCGGTTTTTTAAATACCACACTGTTTATTTCATTTCTCACAATTTCACCAACTTCACTGCACACGTTGCCAGTGCCTCTTGAGTTTTGTTGGAAAATTCAATGGAGGTTTCAAGTTTCACACCAGTTTCTTGAAATTTTGCAGCTGTAGAGAGTAATTAGCAGAAATGTACTTTTTAGTGTGCCGGCTTCTTCTGTATTGCACTGTCGGAAACAGTTCCTCAGCTCAATGAAAGTCTTCAGCAATAACCATGTATTTAACTGCTTGGAAGTTGTTGCAGTAGTACACAGCAGCACCGAGTCAAATGCTCCATCACGTAATGACGGGGTTACTGGATGATGGACTTTATGAAAGTGGATGCGAACTTCTTACGCGACCTTATGCAAGGCAAATTAAATTCACCATCTTTGGATGAAAGCCTTTAATTGCTTTATCAGCTTTTACCATGTACGTTGCTGCAATCGGTGACAAACGGCAGGATGTCATCACCTCGAATTCCCTCGGGCTGCAGTAGATGCATGGAGCGCTCAAACAGTCGACAAATTACTTAATGGTTAATTGCTTCCCAGATTTCTGTGTTCAGTAGAAAATCTTGACAGGGTCTTTGATTTCCATAGTTCTCACAATGACGTGGGTTGGAGCAGCACTTATTATTGTCACTTTCATCACTAGAGATAATGATCGTTTGTTTATTTTATATTATGGTTTTCCCATGGCACTAAGGAATGCAGTGTCATATTAAAGTTGTCTCATGAGAAATGATTGGTCAGTGTAGCGTTGCAAGAAGTTCCTAACTTTAGCATTACTTAGTTTCTATAGGGGTATATTCACTGAAACTAGACTATCGCAAATGCTTAGATTTACTGCTACTTCCTGCAGCTTATGTTAATAGTAACAGCGCTGAACTTTTGTTTTTAGCGCCATTCTCGAGCATGTACTATGTATGTCGCGTTTGACCTGTATTGTATTGTGAATCTCTTCTCTACTACCAATTTAACTCCACAAACCTTACACAGTATTAAACCATAGGCCCCAAACACGTCTTGGCCAAATTAGGACATCATTTGGTTTAAATGATAGAGGTACTTGACTTTTCATTCGGCAGTAAATCACAGTCGTTTTTAGTCATATAATATTTACATCGGCACAATCTGAAACAATGATCGCGCAATGAAAAGTTCTGATTGTCCATTGTGTCCCTCTTACTCCTTAATTCCGACAATGTCTGATTGGTTGTTTAAATAAAATTCCTTGCAAGCTAAAAGGTAAGGTTATAACTTGACACTAGAACGCTAAAAAGATAAAAAAATATACCAATAATGAAACAAAAACTAAAAATTGACCTATATTAGAAACATCTCTGAAAATATAAAATATTACTTAAATATGCACGTTTTATATCCACATATCCTATATACTTTAGATTGAAGATGACATAATCATCACTTCCGGGCCACCAAGCTCGGTAGGAGGTACTGATGTTAATCTTTCACGTCATGAGACCATATCAGATTGTCTCAACTTTATATAGCAAATCATTCTTCCGTGAATAATGGAAAGGTTCTTCAGCGGTCTGGGGTAGATAAATGTACTAACTGCAGTATTGGGATTACAACATAAGTGAAACCATGAAAAATTGTTTCAGACCAAAACGCTCCATCACCAAATGTGACGATGGTACTACATTGTTCCCCTAGTATGCTACGGTCAATCGAACTGGCAGAATGCGATGCCTGATTTATTACACCAAAAAGCGTGTTTCCACTGCTCCACACTCCATAATGGCAAGCATTAAACCATTCCTATCGACTAGTGCACTGCTACTTGCCTTCAGGATTTTTTTTCTTCTCTGTACTCGACATATATTCTTTGTTCTGGTATTGCTTACTGAAGCAATCCACATTTCTCTAGCAAATGTTTCAAATGAAGGTATAGGAATTTCCGCACTGCAATGTGTCAGCACTCAATATTCAATCTGTATATTTCTGTGGCCTATCAGTTTATAGTTTGCTCGTTGCTCTCCAGCGTTTCGTAATCATTTACCGTAACGGCCATAGTAGGGCACAGACTAGCATACTTGTGATGATGCCAAACTTATCTAATTTACATAAGTTGTGAATTATGAGAGAGTGGGCTAATTATATATGTATTTATATTATCATTAAGTACAATAAGTTAGGCGTTATAGCCAATGCTCATGCTTCGAAATAGTTGTCAGTAGCAGCTAGAAAAGCTAGATTTCTGTAATAATTAATAACTGGTATGTTCTTAATATAACTGACAGAAGAAACTGCACATAAAAACGTTCTTCTAACATGGTTCATAAACAATAAAGCAAACAGTACATGTGTTTTGCATGTTTACTGATGTGATTTGCCTGATGACTAGAATTAGTGCAGTGTTATTATGTGCAAGAGAAAAACAGTTTGCCTGTAACAGAAGTGAGCTCACAAAAACATAAGGATATTTTAAAGTACAAACATTTACATTCCATTATTATTATTATTATTATTATTATTATTATTATTATTATTATTATTATTATTATTATTATTATTATTATTATTATTATTATTATTATTATTATTATTATTATTATTATTATTATTATTATTATTATTATTATTAACTTAATTAATAAATAGATTCCATATGTTTAGTATTTTCACCTCGAGGATTAATATGTGCGCTGAAGTGAACCGGAAAAATGAAGCGAGAGAGTTGGATGAGCCAGCATGATGCGGAGTATTCTTAAAATTATCCATGTAGAGAGTGAGTGATCAAATTTATTTGGGCTTTACCGCGAGTCATTTAAAGTAAATGACGTCACTACTGCCAGACTGTTGTTTATCTAGTTCAGAAAATTCGCTGTGTAGGTCGGGAGTGAAAGGAGAGGGAATGAGAGAGAGCTATTGCCATGCCATGTTTGAGTCAGTTTGTTTACAAAATGCGGTCGTGTTAGTTCTTTAATCACGCGCTATAGTTCACAGAATGGAAATCTCAAAGCGTATCTTTTGCCACCCGTAAAAGGTCTAGCAATTATGTTATCAATTTAAACTGGCTACTGTTAAAGTTGAAATAAATTTGATCTCCCAATATATTATTATATTTATTATTAATGTTATAATTATAAATGTATTTATGTTACAGTATTACATATTTGTGCAATGTTTAGGGAAAAAGTATTGACCTAAGAAAGTTCAATATAAAGGGTGCTTTGTTTGTGTGGGTTATTTTTTTATATATGGATGGTCGATTTATTATTTATTTATTTTAATTGGACGATTAAATGTCTTGCCTCTTGAAATCATGATTTCTATGTTTCCCAACTCTCTGGTTCCATTGCAGAGGAAAGGGCTCTCAGGGGAATTTTGGACTGTTTTTTATGACGAAATGTCATTAGGGAGGAAGTGGATTGTTCACTGTAATAATGAAGTTAGGCTGTGGTTGGACATTTAATTTATTGGACAACTTGGAAGGTTCTGGAAGATGCTGTGCTTCTGCAGATTATAATTCGTTGTATTCACTCGCGTATTTGTTCACTTTAACACAATTGTGACTATTATTACTATTACGTTGCACGGCCTGACTGACTGTCACTGACCGAACGATTTACTTCGACCCTTCGCAACGGTTTAACTACTCTGCTATGACACTGAATAATGCAAGTACAGATTAATTGCCACTCTTGCTACTACCGTTATTGCTGTCACGACTCTTATTGTTCCTATTACGACTGCTTCCTCTCGCGAATGCTTCAGAACTTAACTTTCCATACTTAATATTAAATCGCTTGTGCGAACTCCATCGCGAAAAGTTAATTTCTTTAAATAAATTTAATTTGGTTCCTTCTAGAATATTATTGGATCTCACTAGTAAATGGTTTATTACAAGTTTGCTTCTATACGTTGGGTTTTTAAACATGTTGATTGGTTGGAGATTCTGGGTTTTACCAGGAAATGTTTCCTATTCCCATGCTACGGAACAAGAGACATCTACCCGTCACTAGATTCTTGCGATTAAGCATGTTTCAGTCATATATGCGGCCTCGCTTTGAAACAGCTAATATCTTAGTTTCTGTAAAGATGTGTGTTTCTGTGTGCGGTATTTCCTTTAGACGGCAAGTACAGTTATATATTCCTAGCGTTTACACTTTAATGTCATCTGGCGCCGAACAGGGATCAGCAGTCTGTCTGAGGGTTAAAAAGAGTAATGCTTAACAAAAGACCCTTTTCTCAGGTAAAGTTAATGTCCTCCAACAAAGACAACATTTCCTTTACCTTTACAAAAACATGGTATTACAGAATGATAACTTGCATATCACGTACTAATCAAAAAGACATCTGCGTACACTAATACATATAATATTGGAGTCCTCCTTTTAATCGCAATATAAATACCCTTGATTACCTGAAACAAGATACAATTATTATTATAGTAGTAGTCCTCAGAAGCAATTATAATTAAATAGGAAATTTTGAGACCACATCAACATTTCCTGCTTCAGATTGAAGGTGTTGCCTACCTTCCCTTGTGCACGGTTATTCTTCCAGATTTTGAATGCTGTTTTATGGTTGTTCTATAATGCTACACTGGCTTCGGAGAGTGTTAATACGTGAGATGAAATAGTACAGCGTAAAAGGAATTTTATGTAGAAAGTGTTTCAGACCTAGGTTTAGGTTACCTTTTCGGCACTTCCCATTAATGAAGACTGAATAAAAGCTGAGATAAGGATCGGCAAGGTAGGATCAATCCAGTTGGTTTTGAACCGCAGACCGGCTCACGAGTCCCAGTCTGAGCTATTTGCCATTTTTGTGACATTTTAGTTAATAATTTACTTTTGAAGCACATCATTTACATAGGTCATGAACATTTTTCCATGTAAGATATTTTTGTTGTCATGAGTTTCACACTCTGATTATAAGCCTGTTACATTTTTCGTCAATTGCAGCGTCAGAGCGTAACCCTGCATATCCAAGAATCAAACACCTTGTGGGTGTTTTAATAGCGATCTTCAACTGTTGCATTGCGTTTGTTTTAGTAGTTAATTTCAACCATTTGTTTATCTTTGAATGTGAAACAAACATCGTAAGTTTGTAAGGCGACACAGTTAGCTATGCAGGAAGGTATTTAGAAGTGCTACTCATTTACTGTAGACGCATCGTAGAAAGGTGCAGCCACACGATTATATCCAAAAATAAGGACGCCGTATTTTAGGACGTTTATTAACCTCTGTCAATTGTCTTGATAAGCATTTGTGAGCAGTTCCATCAAATAACCTAGTTTCAGTCTCTAATGTTTACATTATGTAATCTAATTTTCATTGTGAGTAATCCCTTAATGTTTATACACCGGCAGAAGCTTCTAACGTTCATTGTTTTGGCAGCTGCAGAAGCTAAGGAATTAACAGCAAGTAGTTGAGTTCATGCGTTGCAAGTCTGTGAAACCTAAAAACTTGCGAAACCTAAAAACCTAAAAACAGATATTATTTTTACCTTTGGAATAAATAGAGCTATTGTAAAATATATTGGATAAAAATGCTCAAAATAACACGACCTTTCTCAGATTAAGAGGAACGTCATAGTTTCCTTCCACTCTTATACAACTAGATTATTTGAGCTACAGGCCGCCTCTTCACGACTGCTTACTGTAGCCGCCGCAAACGGAAAAAAGGCAGAGTCGCATTGCCTAATGTTATTGTTTTTATTTAAATATGTATAATTTTACTGAAGACATAAAATGAAACGGCATTTAAAACTGGTAGCAAAAACAACTTAACTATGTTATAAAAGAGATTGAAAATGATACCCCTCAGCTGCAATATATTGTCGGCATCTGTGTAGAAAAGTCCTGTAGTCCATCTAACTTTTCTTCCCTGAGAATACGGCCCTTCTTCTCATTGAGAGAACCTATCTTTCGTAACCTTTTAAAAGGTTATCAAATAGTTTCTCTATCAGGAACAAGATTGTCAAAATGTCCCTATACTTCTATGCAAGAATCGGTTTTCATTTACATATCATGCATAAAACCCCGGTTTTCAAGACTACATTTATTAGTGGCATAACTAACGTAAAACAATTTGCACACAATTTACACACAATGAAAGCACCTAGTAACACACGAATGCACAACCAATCAATTTCCTCAATATAGCCCCAATCTGCTAACTGCACATGCATTATACGGTCTTGACGACTGGTTTTCGCCAATGCGTAGCCTAGCCTTGCCTGTCCGTTACTCAAATAATCTCACTGTATATTCAGTGTCTGACATAACATTTTATTCTTACAATATTTTAGAGTTCTACTTCTAGTATACTATCTCTTTCGTGACGAATAATAAGAATATATATATATATATATATATATATATATATATATATATATATATATTAAATTTAACGGACATGGAGAAAACAAATTAATGACACAAAAACTTCAGATTACATTGGGGCTAAAGCTACCTGTAACGTGCATTTCCAAGAGAAGATCTGAAAATGAAACCGATCCAGGCAGCCAGAGTCAAGTGCATGGACTGCAACTTTCAGAAATTAACCACTAACAAACCAGTAACAAGGGAGAAACAGATTCAGGCGTAATGGGCTTTTCTACGTCTTGTGATTAATCACGTAAGTAAACTTAGAACGAGCGAGGGGAACTTCTAATTGCGTGGTCAGGCTATTCTGCGACCTCTATCTTGTGGCCGTTAGAGATAAAATGCGCAGGATAAACGTTAAACCTAAACCGGGAAGGGAATTTTGAGCTGTAAAATAATTTCTTATTCTATTTTTCTAATGGACTAAATTTATTAATAATATTTTCCATCTCATAAACAAATTTCACTTTATTTTGTGTACTGCCGCAAATGCAATATATGGAACTTGGCTAGGGCGTTCATCCGAAGTGAGCCGCTAAGGCTTTCGCTTCAGGTTTGAATTTTCCTTATTTCAGATTCACTGATTTTGGTTTTTTACATTATTTTACTTGAACTTTCGAAACACAATATTGGGAAATTTTATGAACTTGTGAACCAAGGAAAAATTTGCATCATCAGCAAATTTTATTCTAAGTAGAGTAACGTATTTCAATACAAAAAAAATTGTATTCTTAACATCATTGATCTTAATTGGGAAATACTCCGGCCTAAAGGGTTTGATAATTATTTGAATATCGCGTTGAAATATAACTCTGAAAAGTACTTTTTTACAAGTGTGTACAGTTTATCACTGCAGAAGAGTTCATACATGTACGAAAAAATATGTACAAAAATTTACAAATATAAAGAGGGGCTTGACATTAAGTATTTTGAGAGCAGGAAAACATAGTCTCAGGCGCTTCAATATGGTGTTACATGCAACGGCATTGATCAACATCTCGGCTACATTGCGATGTGACGTGTGTTTAAAATTAGCCAAATGAAAACCAATGTCATTGGTGGAGGAGTAATCATAGGCAATTTCACACACTCACGGTCATTAGGTATACAGTTCTTGGTGGAAGTATAAGGCGTAATTGAGAATTACTGTAAGTTTGATGGCGATTACTGTACTGGAGACTGTAGCATTTACCACATGAACTTTGTTTTAATAGAGTGATACGGCTCATCGTCAGGCATAGCGTATGGCACATTAGATGTAGCGGCTATTTTGGTTAACTACGCCCAATGATTCACTTAATTAATGCTCTGTATTTGATTGAATAAATTGGTTGTTTAAGATAAGCTATTGTGTTGTTATTTCTCCTTCTGATCAACAATAAACGCATTTGTAGCTTTGTAGTGAAACCCTGCAACACCACAATAAAGCCTCCGTTTATTGTTTTATACTTTAGGTGTTTTTCCTCGTAAATTTTTGGTGCATATTTTTTCTACTCTTTATAAGACTCGGTCTTAGTTTGAAGAAAATGTCATATTAAGTACCGCTTTGTCTGATGTTCCTTAATTGAGTTGTGAGACGTTTATAAACATATTGCTTGAATATTTAAATAAGTGAACCAAAAAATTATGAGAAGCTGAAGTATGAAAGTCTGTTCTTTCATTGACATTTCTATTTCTCTAACCCAGTAGTGCAGATAACAAAATATTTGGGGTTACAAGCGCTCGAATGTTTAGTGTCGCAATGTAAGGTGTATATGAAATAGCCTTGACAGCAAAGATTCTCCCATCTTTCTCCTGTTTAATATATTCTTCCTTCCTAACTATTCTTTTTGTGTTATAACAAGTATAGCACAATTGGAATGTTAAATGTGCCATAATGAAGGAAACGCGTAATTAAACAAATATCATCCACAATTTTAAGGCAACAAAGAAAACATATTTCGTTTATTGACATGTTATTATAGACACATTTGCAATAAATCTTCCCACCGCTAAGTTAGACATTCCAGAGGAAATACAATATCAAAATTGGACGTAAAATATACATTTCGGTTAACTGTATACTCTTACTTGTAGACGAGCGAAATTTATAAAATGTACAATATAGTTCGGATTTTGTAATAAATGGCGTATCGTTTTTAGAGATTTTTTCATTATATAAGTTAATTTTTATTTTTATTAATTATTTTGTATATAGGATTTATTTTAAAACTTGTTTTTCTAAATAACAAGATAGTTCAAATCAATTTAATAAAAACAAATATACGTCACTTTAGGTATTGAGTTTAAAACCAGTGTTGATTAGATTTTAGGATAACCCTTTCACCCCATCGAGCCGTTCTGAAACACCACTCAGCAAATGGCGATCCTAATGAAAACAAACAGCTAGGTCACACACGTTTTCTTCCTCTCTTTTGAACATACAATGTCGCATAACTTGAGGCTTTAAGGATGCACATCCTCTATCATTAATTAAGTCTATTCATTCACCTACCTTTCCTGGACAGACTTTGATGTTTAATTTCCAGCAGCACTTCATTTGTTTTAATTGCGGCACCTACAGCTATGTTTATGAGAACATTTGATCTAGCAGTTTATGAGGCACAGAGGTAGAGAGTGTAAGTGATAAATTTAACACTGTCAATACCTCAAGTTTCTAAGTGGTGTTGAAAAACAGGGTCCTCAAAACATAGAAGTACAGTCGATGTAAATGAAAACGCAATCACTGAGGCAAAGGCAGGAATACCACACTTTGTTTCTTAGAAGTTTTGTATAAATTGTATTTCCTTATTTCATTATGTCACGTGATAAACACTGTTTGTCCAGGAACTATCCATCCAGCTTTAATGTAATGCAGGCCAGTCACAGAAAATCTTATGCGCAAGCTGTACTATTAAATTTGCATCGATTAGACACCATTACTGACCTTTTACCACTTCTTACTGCTGAGATACCACAGAAGTACTGTAATATTTGCAATCACCACAGTATCACATTCATATCTGGTGCAGAACAAAATCTCCTATATGTTGTTGGTCCTGGTGGTGTAGTGGTAACCACGCTTAATCTCGTAGACCCAAGATCGCGGGTTTAATCCCAGCCAGGGTAGATGGGGTCTTTCGGGCGTAAAAATCCTAAGTATAGTTTCCTTTGGAAGGGAAGTAAAACTATAGGTCCTGTGTCGTAGATTTACGGCATGTAAAAGAAACTCAACCCTGAAAGAATAGACCTATGAGCCGAATTGATTGGCCGTTTCACGCCCTGAATTGAATGCTACCCTGATGACCTGAGATGTTAAAGAATGTCTGTAAATAAACAAAATGTTAGTCCCCTTTAATACAGATTTGACTCTCTGGTACCTCTGATCCTTTGACTTAAAAAGGGAAAGGATTTTAGTGCATGAAAGAATATTAAGATGAACCCGACGATATAACTGAAAGTTATTCCAATAGAGAATTGCATAATCTGCTTTAAAAAAACGCGTGAGATCGCTGGGAGACACTGTTTTATATAAGCTACTTGTTTTGAAAAATTAAATGACTGAATATTTTACACAAAATACTCATATTGAATATGGCTCGTTTTTACAAAAGAAACTCTGGAATCGTGGTAAACAATCATCCCTAGTACAGCCTAGCAGCTTGCACACAGTTATTCTTTCACACAGATATTGATTCAAATATCTAGAAACGTTAAATAGAACAGGAAAATTAAGCAAACGAACTACAAGCGGGCTACAAGAAATTGTGTAGGTTGCAGGTAAACATGTAGTTGGGCTATGCTGAGCTCACGCGCGTTGTTTGCCTGGGAGATGAATGCGGCACCAGAACATCTGCGCCAGCTCTCCAGCAGTCTGTTCAACCAGGCTGCGCCTAACTATTGCATCTCTACAAATCTCCGTGCGTCCTTATTAAATCCGTGTTGTCGGGTTCCACGCCGAACTGTTTTAAATCGATAGTGAGGTTTTTAAGCCAAATTGAGGTGTGACTTCTAAAATTGGTCCGCAATGTGAAACTAATTGGCTATTCACTAATATTTACACGCGCTATTAATATAGAAATTCATCTTGTATAATCCTTTGCCTTAACCAATAAATTTCCTGTTACGCAATCGACCGCATTACTGGTATTCTTTTCTAATTATCCAACAGTTTTTCCGGACATTTTAGTCTCTTGTTTTATTTTAGTTTTCTCTGATTTTGTGTTTAACTTAAGGCAAATAATATGTATTGCAAAATTTTTTAAATTCTTAAAAATAAATTAAATATATTGAAATATTGTAGATTCATTAAGTCCTATAGTGGGTTATTACAAATGCCTTACCCTTATGTAACCCTTAAACACAAAGTATTGGTGCTATCTTTGTGTATAGTCATAAAATGATTTTTAAATAATATCTTAATTAGTGAAAAATGTACTTTGGCAGACCGTATAAACTGTGGCAGTTTTAAACTTTCTGAAATCTCATTTCAAAACTATAGCATAAAAATGCTGATTCTCCCAGTGCTTATATATGGAAAAGAAACACAGTGTCTAAATTAGAAAAGAAATACCTGGTAATCCACTAATGAAAAACAATAAGGAAATACTAAGCATTTGACTACATGATATGTATTTTATTCACTTATTTACTCTTGCAACAGTAAAGGGCATAGGACCTTCTCTTTCCCTTTACCGGGCGAATAATGCCAACGAAATACTGTGTACAATATACATAGTTATATAAGGTATAGAAAATGAGGCAAATTCAATATATATACTGCATATAAATATGATCTTATATTTATAATAAAGTTAAAGATTTAACAATGATAGTATTAGAATTCGGCTTGTTCTGAAATAACTTTATTAAGTACAAAGGGCGGAACAATGAGGAGGAGATGAAGAATAAGTGAGACTAACTAGAATTGAGGAGAGGGCAGTGTAATAGTCCTAAGAATATAGAAACAGAATAGGTGTAAAAGATGGTTCTAATTCGCACATTTTTTTTAAATAGACTTGTGTAAGACATCTGATGAAAATGTTGGCCATAGAAATCTCAGGTATACAAATGAACAGATGGAAGGAATACTTTAAAAAAAAAAAATTAAGCTGCTACGGTCGACAACAGCACGAAAAAAAAAAATGAACGAATCATAAAAGAGGTGTTCATATTTATTCTGAAATGTTCCGGAATGGCACAAACCACAGCCAAGAATCTTTCTAGAATTTCATGAACTGGCTTGATACCAGCTATGTCACGGTTACCCTACAATGTACCTTTCACAAGGGATAGTGTTAGCTCCGCCACATACAAATAACCAACATTTTCTTATCAGCTTCCAGACGTAGAACTGGTTGGGAAGTGTAAATTTTGTTTTAAAATTCATAAATAAATATTATAAAATATAAAATGTAGTAATTTGTAACTGAAACAAAGTGTGAATTTTGAAACTTTGTAAATATAATTATAAAAGACATTGTTTACAAAATAATATAGGGTTATTTCTTTTTTGTAAAATAATTGTGCCCACTTGAAGTGCGCGAGTATTTGGCATTAAAATTTCTGTCTTTTATGTTGATTATTCCTTTACGGCAGCTGCAAATTTTGATGTAAGCTTGCGTTTGAAAATCCAAAACAATGGAATGGGAAAATTCAGGTGCGTTTACATAAGGGTTGCCCAAACGAAATTAAGATTTTTTGGAGCTTTAAGTTTGCTCTGTTCGGTGGTGTTGTATGTTAGAAAGCCAACTGGTATGGTGTGACGGCGCAGTGTGTTGTTTACATGAGCAGAAGCACGTTGAACTGAATACATTCACAACAGGGATTTTTCCAAAAGGATCCAGCGAGTAGCGATTAATTTTTTTAAGACACAAGGTGTTATTGGTGCCGAAATGTATCGTCTTATGAACAAAGTGTATGAGAACGCATATCTGTCACGCAGCACAGAGTTCAGATGGTGTGGTGAATTCCGTGACGGAATTGTGCGCACCGAGAACATGCTCACTTAACCATCACCGAGGAATCAATTGCAGCCGTAGACAACCTTTTAAAGTATAATCGCCGAATCACCATCCGAGATCTTGCAGAAACATTGTCACTGAGCCTGGGAACCATTCACGCCATTCTAAATCAACTGTTTGGATACCACATGGTTTGCGCGCAGTAAGTCACCAAGCATCTTTTTGAGGAGCAGCAGGATCGGTGAATGTGCTTGCATGAAGCATCTGCTGCGTTTCAAAGCAGAGCAGAATCCGTTTATTTAAATATTCCGCATTCAACCACGATGTTCTTTGCCCTGGGTATCTATAATCTTGTGACGCGGGGACATTGGCTTGAACGAACAAGGAGTTTATGTATAGAGGATGTCATCCATGTATCACTCTTAGTTCATGTATGTTCATATATTCCAACTAATAAATCATTAGAGAAAATAAATTCTTACTTCATTTGTTCAAACCATATAGTTTCTCGAAGTTCACCAATGCTATCAATGCCTGTTATTGATGGTGGAAATTTGGCATCAGGGTAAATGTAGGTATAGAAATGTAATCAGAAAAATCGGCGAAATCGTTCTTTTTAGGTTTATCGGCGATTTCGCTAGGGAGGGAGGGCTAATAAAAATACTAATTTTTCATTGCTTTTTTTTTTTGAATTATTTATTTATGGACGCTCTTTAACAGCTCAGGTCATCAGCGTCCTATTCAACTCAGGGCGTGAAACGGCCGACAAATTTTGCTCAGAGGCCTCTCATTCAGGCTTGAGGTTCTTTTTCGTGCCGTAAATGTACGACACGGGACCCACGGCTTTACTTCTCTTCCGAAGGAAGCCATACTTAGGATTTTTACGCCCCGAAAAAAATCCATCGGTCCTGGCCGGGTTCGAACCCGCGATCATGGGTTTAGGAGGCAAGTATGGTAACCACTACACCACCAGGACCGACATTGCTTTCTTCAAAATAATGTTTTGTCAAACACATTTGAGCAATCTTTTAATTTAATGAAATTATATTTTATAATTACAAACCACAATATTTGACTAAAAATCGCATTTTTGTGATTCACACAATTCTATTTTAACTATATATATTTATGTGTGTGTGTGTAGCTTTCAGTGCGTTCATCTAGTAAAAGAGCGTATGTGGCGGATCTAACATTGAGATTTGATATCCTGTGGTGAAGTTTACATATAGGAATTGAGATACTGTGGCGCAGCTTGCACAAGCTTTGAAGATAAATATACTGTGATGGTGCCCGGAATCGGCATTCCTTCATAAGCTAAATACAAGGAGTTCTTCAGACACTGCTTTGTAAAGGTAACATCAATTTTGTGCCTCATTTTCATTGTTTGAAAATATTGATTCACTTAGGAACGCAAATTCTTACGGAAAGTCGAAAAAAGCACATCATTATAAAATTAAATTTCAATTATTATCAAGAAACCTGCTAAATACATTACGGTTCATGCGTCGAGAGACATTCTGACGCTACATGCCTTGTGGATATACATTTAAAACTATGAATAATGGAAACTATTAAGTTAGCAAGGTCTTTTGTGTTTTCAGTCAACAAATATACGTTTAGTCCAACATCACTTTTAAAATAATGTGCCTATACATCTTCTGGATGTAAGAATATTAACACCAATGTCACTTTCTTAAGGAGCTCCGGAAACCTCTTATCTCTCCAATGTTAAAATAGTGCTTATAAAGTGAACGTTCTCATTTATTGGAGCTATTGGCTAAAAGTATTGCAGACTATTTATGAAAAATTAGTCTGTAATTTAACATATTTATTTACTTATTTCAATAAATATTATTTTATATGCAATGGCTAATACCACAATGTTGTGTCAGTTTCTGTATGTAAATTTGATTAAAAGTACTTTATTAAAATGTTACCGTGTTAACTTAAACAAAAGTACTTGTTAAACACATTTTGAAGTAGTGAAGCACATCACTGTATTAGATGCCGAGAAACCTTTTTTTATGATAAAAACATATATTTCGGTATCAAGCGATCCAGTTTAGAGCATTCCTGCTCATCTTCATTTGCTGAAAATCTCATACGGGTGTCACAGGTCGAAAAACCACGAACTGTTAAACGGAAGTTTGCAGTTTGAGCCTCTCCAAGACGCTCCTTCCTAACATAGGTTTTTTCTAACTTTTCCTCAGTCTTCATTAGTAGCAAATTCGGAAGGAAGATCTTAAATTTAGAGCTGAAATATTTCCTTCTAAAATTCTCTTTTCCAAGTTATGATTTAATTTCATGTATCATAAGTAGGCATCGAGATTCTTAAATACTTAACATGAAGTTAGATACACCTAAACACAAACAAAGCAAGCTGTGAGCCACCTTCCGGCAGTTAAACGTGAACTGTTGAGGGTCAGGATTAGGGGAGAGAATGGTTTGTAGCTCATAGTCTGTTGTACTACTCCCACCGTTGTCAACAGCCCAGCACCAACATAACTTCATTCCGCCTAATGCTCCTTCTAGTGCTTATAGGTCCTAATATATAATCACCAGTTTCCACCGTTGTTACACAAATAATTAAAACTGTATAATCAATACTAATAAAAAGAAAAGAAACAAGTTGCAACCTGTAACTAGACTAACTAAAGACATATTAAAATTTATAAATGTACTGCGTGCATCTACGCATTAATCACAACATACAGGATTGGCACATTTTACTGTACATTTATCATGAGCATTTACTTCATGAGGGGGTAGTTTTAAAACAAAGATATTTGTTAGTAGTTTCACAGCTCCAAACCACGTCGAGTCTAGGCAGAATTTAAGCATTTTCACTACTTTTTACATATTATTTAGAAAACAGCATAAACTGTATATAATTTAAAAATTGGAGATTCCATATATTTTAATATCTAAAATATAACATTTTAAAATTCATTCATTCTTAACTTTCCAAATCTCTAAATGGAAAGAAAGACTGTCATACAAATTAAAATAAATGTAGCTATTTTACTTCATTCACAAAGAATTGCGCCATGTACGCCCTCCTCAAAAGTTTGCATGCTCCAGCAAGTTATATCTGTGTCCTCATTTCTTTGAAATGTTAATGGCGTTCCTGGAACTGAAAGTGGTGAAACTGCTGGTAATTCGCACGACTGTCAGTCTAGTTGAAAGGACCAGGAAAATACGAGAGCATGTAGGGGATACCCCGCTGTGACAGAGAGTCAATGGATGACATTTTGCCTGTCAGTTGTCGCCAACGCAGAGCTGTACTTGCGATACACCCTATCACGTTCCACTACAAGGCTAAAAGGTTGTCATTTGTCGTTTTGCGTTAGTTGCCAAGCTCACTCTTTATCTCATTTCCGCGAGCGATATGTATATACTATTGATTGTCTGACATCTGTTGTAATCTTTGAAATGTTTTAATTTTAAAGTGACAAAAGTATATCTTTGTGCAGTGAAATAAAAGTTTATTCGGTAGATGTATTAACAGTTATCTTACTATTGTCAGAACTAACTGGAACGTAATTTAAAAAAAAAAAAAAAAAAAAAAAAACGTTTGAATTATATTATTCACAATTGTTTCCACGCATGAATTCTGTTCATTTTGTTCAGGCAGAGGTCAGGAACTTACTTAATCGCATCAAAGCATTGTGAGATATATCCTAATTTTCACTCCATTTTCAAATCTTGCGTATCTATATACTGACATCCAAAATCGTACAACACTTTTAAAATTACCTTGTCTAGGTTGAAATGAGATGGCAAATTCATTGAAGAACATTACTTTATACTGTAGTTTATTAGTTAGAATGAATAAACCGATGGCACCACAAGCCCCAATGCTTTGCTTCCGTAGTCTCAGAGACAGCATGTATATAATCTATATACGGAAAAAAATATCAGGCTCTGACTCGAGAGGTACCATCTGAATTCAGTACTGTAGCCAATTCAGCAATCAGAAAGGGAGAATTGATGCCACGAACATCCTTACTTAAGAAATAATATAAATAAAAGTAAATAATATAATATAAATATATACACCTAACATTTTTAACTTTAGTTATAGCGTATTTCTAAAATGCTGGTCAGAAAAATTGTATAACGAAAGAAACGTTTCTTTTGGAGTTCGTCCTACCACTCACAACTTAACAAAAGTAAGGCAAGATACGTTAAGTAGAGTATCTCGTCCAAGAAGTCGAGTAAAAATAACTTGAGTTCATTTATACCATATTAGCTAACCTCATGCATTACCTTGAAAAACTTTGTATTCTATGTGTTATGCGTGAGCCGCCGAATGAAACGACACTCTTAAGGACGATCTTCATTGCTACTGATGGGATCAGAAAGCAAGTATAGGGCTATACATAAAACGAGGAGCTTGTGCATGGACATTAAGCCAGAAAAAGAAAGAATCGCGTTGTAAGAAGTATTGTATCAGAAGCTTCAACGATGCAGGAAGATTGCAGTTACGTCTGAATAGGATTGCTTTCTAAGCGGATTGTTTCTCCCTCCTTTGCAGGTTACACATTGTGTAACAGGATCTCAGCGACAAACTTCAAGGAGTGGCAGGTCATACAGGTAGGAACATATGTTCGTTGACATCTTCTTTATGAGTTACACATCGGATTTAGAAGTGCATTTCCAGCCGTCTTGTGTCCTTACCTGTTACTTTGCTGTAGATGTTTGCTATTAGTGTGCGTGTTGCACATTCAGTCCATCTTACCTGCTACACTGCAGTCGAACATGTAGTCCCCGGATGATGAAACTCCTCTACTCTTACTCTTGATGTACGCATACATTTAACCGCAAAATTCAGGGAACTTTGGACATTCAATGCTTGCATGATCTATTTATTGCCTCTTGATTTTTTCTTCGGGAGTATGTAAAGAGTGTTGTGTATCTCAGCCCAGTTGACAGCACAGCAAAATGATTGACTGAATAAAAGTTCTTTTGTAATTTTTTATTTTCTAGACAACATTTTTATTAAATTGTCAGAAAATATAGTAATTTTAATTTCATTTCTGCAAAACATTTTAGCAAAGTTTTTATTTATTCGGATGCTAACTCATTAATGATTGATCATTAGGCATTAATGATCATTAATGTGTGAGGTGATATTATCGGGGAGATCCTCGGGGGCGTCCGATGTTAATTGAACCTCAATTACCTGTTTCCTGCCACGATCGCCTCGATGTAACTGGTTCTTGATGTGCAATTACTCTCGGGTTCCACCACGTAACCTCGAGAATCTCAGGGGCCCGATATCGCTGTTTTGTGCACGCGTTGTTACGGGACAAAGAGGCAGGGAGGTGACACATTGATGCATTTAAATTGTTGATAAATTCCTTGAATCAAGAATTATGACTTGTCCTATGATCCGCAGCCATAGCGGACGATGCTTGCAACACGTGATTGCTGGACGAGGAATGCGCTATAAGCAAGAGTCTAAATGTTCGCGAATTAGTAGGATCACAATCTTCCCTTGAATGAATCTGAGTGCGTCTCGTGCACGCGAGAACAAAATGTTGAAGCTGAGAGTCGAATAATTGCATTGCCAAATCTCGGAAACTGAAACTTAAAACCAGCTCGTTGTCCGAAGAGCTGACACACTGTCTGACTGCAGAAATTTGACTGCGTGGGAAATAAGAACTGGAAATTGAGTAAATGACACTGCGTCGAATAACACTAGAAGCTGACTCCCATGGCGAAGGATACTTCTCCTTATATATTGTCTTCGAATCGCTGTAGCTCACAGGGGCTCCAGGTGTAAACTCACAGGTTCTGACCTCTCAAAAGTACTGATGGCCATAGGTGAGTTTTAGCTCACCTCCACGCGCTAACGTTTAACATTTTAAAACCTTGACTCCTTATAGGTTAACATTTAAACACGCGTCCACATGGTCTTGGAGGTCACTTACAGGTTCACGGGGCTCTGAGGAATTTTTAACGACGCGTAAAGGATTTGTAGCTAGCAAGGCATTGTTCCTGCCTTCATTTGGCCAAGTGTGCTCTTTTCATTGTTAATGTCGGCGACCTTAGTCTACTAAGGCTGATTGCAGCTCTTCTGCACAGACATTTCTTTGTTACACATAATATTACTTTACACATATTGTCAATTATTCAATATTGCTACATATTTTCCCTTAGGCATCAATTGTCTTTATAGTTTATGCATTGAACTGTGTGTGTGTGTGTGTGTGTGTGTGTGTGTGTGTGTGTTTTAACTTTTATATATGTCCCCAGCTTTATACGGTAACAAGATCTTAAATGTTGTACAATAATTATAATTTACACCAAATGCAAATTCGCTTCCTGGCGGGGTGGAAGTGTGAAGAACTGTGTTACTTAATGATTTACCGGGATTTATACATAAAGCAGCCAAGCGGTCAATCTGACTGCTGTTTTTCTAACATTTTTTTTATTTGGTCCATTGCCATCCCATTGTATGAATTGTACTTATGGGTATTATCCCTTGACATGGCAGTAATGTAGTGGACTTCTGAGGTCAGGACGCTCATAGAGTACCGCTACGTTATCCTAAGCGGAGATGACGGTGAAGGTGATATGGTTAGTGTGCATCTGAGGGGATCCTTAAATCTTTGGCATCTAAACGTGTTTATGTAGGAATGAATGAAATGAATTGAGTTCTAGGTTCTTGGTGCCTTAAAGGAGACAAATTAAGGAAAAACTCCGCAGCTTGACCTAATAGAGAATCTAACTGAGGACCTCCGAATTAGTGGACGTAAACGTTACCATTTGACCACGTAGTTGGTCTATAGTTGCTTTGTTTTAAGCAGTTGCATGTCAGTCACGGGAATGTGTTGCAAGTGTAGATAAATATAAGCAAAATTTAAAACTGCGAAGAGTAAACATTTCTCCGCAATTGGCTTTATCCTCTCACAAATGAAGAAATGTTCACCATTTTCAATGATAGTTTCGAGAACCTATCGGATTTGGAGCACGCTCCAGACATAGGCGATATAATATGTAAGCACGGTAATAACTCAGACGATAATGAACACCCTGCAATTGTTTCGGAGAGTAACAGTTCGCATAATGGAAATGACAGTCCAGTAGTAATGTGGATCTCCATTCTTCAGTCAGACAATGGGCAAGAACGGGTTCCACGAAATACTTAGATATCTGTACATTGATCTGAAGATCACATAGTCAGAATGTTTGAAAACAAATGGATATGCTTTAATATCAAATACTTGAAACAGATTCATTGAAAACTGTCAACTGTGCTGCATTATATTACTTTAGTTCAGCAAATTTTCCCGATCACAACACAGTGACCTTACTTGTTATCCATGTCAAACAAACGGTATAAGATTATGGCTTCTAGTAGATGTTGACGCAATCTCTGTAAAGGATTGCAGTTTCTTTACAAAGATGAACACAGAGCAGTTAGCGCAAAACTTGAAGTGATGAAGTTAATATCACTATATTGTCATGAGGGACAAAATGTCACTACAGATAACCTGTTACTATTTGCTGAAACTTGGTAGTAAACTGTGAAGGGATTGGTCAGGTTGATACAATGAAAAGTACAAGAATGGAAGTACTTGATGTTACAAAACTTATGAAAACTTCTCTGTATATATCAATTCACCTAAAAAATGCAGACACGCCCTGACTGTTTATAAACGAAAAGAAACAAAAATGTTCGGATGAACAGTTCGGTGTGCAAACCGATTTCCGCATACACAACAAAACAAAGTTTGCAGTTCACACCATTCACCAGATAATAATAAAATATAATGTTCTTTCTGAGATATGCCGATAGTCACTGTATGTTCTCTCCATTTTTGATTTAGCTGCCATTAATTCATGAATTATTTTCAAGGCAATAACAGGAAGCTGCATATGTCGCAGAAACGTTATCCTAGAACTCGTAGAAAATCACGGAATGAATGTGTGGAAGTTAGAAACCCCAGCAAGGATGGCAAAAGAGGTGAAAGAAAATTAATACTTTTCAGTGAAACCCTAAAGGATAATTGGTTGCAACAGTGCCAAATGAAGAAATGTCGAAACAAGACAAACAAATACAAATGCAATAAATTTAGAAAGTGCGCTTGTGGACTCCACATAAGAGTTGCAATAAAGAGAGTAATTTGTATTAAGTGTAAATAGTGCCTGGAATCATATTATAGTACTGCAGTGTTGTGTTTTGTAATTTGGTTATTTCTATATGAAAACATGCAAAATGATCAAATCACAAATACATTTTTAACATTATGTCAATTTTCCTTAAGCACAATATAGACTTTAATTGAGGTCATTCATATGTGTGGTTATTAAATATGTTGTAAAAGCTGCAACAAAGTTTCACTTAGTATATAGTTAGTAGTTATTATGTTTAATATACCGGGCGAGTCTTTTCATCCTGCGGATTTGTAACCAGGAAAACTTGTATTTTACAGACGTTGGTTGGCAAATGCAAGTGCCGCATTCCCTAGATCGTCCTAAAATGGAGTTTACCTTTATCGACTGCGTACATTTGGCTCCACAACTACTCATATTATTTGTGTGTATTTTGAATGTAAGGAAATCTACAAAGAAGAAAAATAATAATTCAGTACCTAATGTTTGTTATTTTACATTAATGTAAAGTTATTGGTGTTTACTTATTGTATTAAATAAAGCCAATTCTTATAGTAATGTGATTTAATTGGAATTTACATTAACAAAGATCACAGAATAAGCAATTTTTCTCGTCCATACCAGAAAAAAAAATTATTATGCTTCCATAGGCCAGTATTTGATCATCACCGCTGCCGCACACAGCAACACGAGTCAGAAAACGCAGAGAGACACATAGGAGCCATTTCGGCCGAAATCGATACGATGCCGGGGACAGTGTTTACGGATAGTCTGTAAAATGACCGTTTTGGCGGTTCTAGTGATAGAGTTTGTAAGTGAGATCCTGTTACACAATGTAAGTCTTTACCTACCCATTATTAACGAGCCTACAGAGATATGTAGTTGGAATCATCTGCCTTCACTTTCATTTTAGTTATAAACATATACATTGTTATCCAATGCTATTTCGGGTCATAGAACCAAAGACTTAATATACCTCTCAATGGAATGTGTACCAAAGAGCTGTTGTTTCACGAATGTGAACAAACAATATCGCGCTTCAATGCAGCACTAGTACTCAACAACTCCGGAAGTTTGTTCTCACAGTACGCCGCGTTGTTGACGGTCCATCGTGTTTGAAGAGTTCAATTAGTGATTGTCTCTGGACGGAAACAGCTGACAATACTCGTTGTTGATAGTTGATTTGCTTAATTTATGGATGCTCTTTAACAGCTCAGGTCATCAGCTTCCCATTGAATTCAGGCCGTGAAATTGACGATTAATTTTGCTCAGAGGCCTATTCTATCAGGTTTGAGGTTCTTTTTCGTGCCGTAAATTCACGGCTTTACTTCTCTACCGAAGGAAGCCATACTTAGGATTTTTACGTCCGGAAAAAATACATCGGCCCTGTCCAGGATTGAACCCGCGATCTTGGGTCTGCGAGGCAAGTATGGTACTACTTAACCACCAGAACTGAGGATGCTAATTGTGAATGGAACATGTGACGTCTCATGCACTCTAGATTTATGAGAAATGATTTTGCATCCCTCATCACTTTAGAGATCATAGCATCCGGGAATTTCTGTATTTTTTCGACTCTAGATAGAACAAGAACTTAACTATTCCGTGTAATTCGTAATGCAATATTAATTTATGAATTTGATTTTTTGTGGCAGTGTAAGATTGAACTCGCATACATTGCAAATATTCTGCAGAGTTCTTCTGTATCGTATTCGGTGAAAGCAAGTAAGTTCATACATAGGGCCTACACGTTATTTTTTTTTTTTTTTCGTTTTGTTTGTAGCACTATTCAGTAGTTGTGGCAAAAATATTTAATAAAAATTGGAGTTTTACTGTAAATCACCAGGACTTAGCTTTGAATGTTCATTTATAATAATACAATATTTATGTATAGAACGTTACACATACGTCAGATCAGTTTTTTTTCCACATTTAGCACTGTAAGAAGCGGATAGCACCTGCTTTCATAATGCATTTGGTCTATTTGATAAAATTAAAAATATTGTCTAAGACATTTCACAATAAGCTATAAAGGAAATAATATATTCAAGAATAAAGTAATTAGGATAAAATAAAACAAAGAAAAAAATAAAATGAATTTCAAAATACATATATAAAGAAAAATATAAAGAAATCAGGTTTTGAATGACAGACACACAGATGGGTTCAATTACTTTACCCCTACTCCCTCCCTGGTTATCAGTCTTTTCAAACCCAAGTTGTCTCACTTTTATTAGAAATTTACCTAATCTCTCCTTGCCTGCCAGCAGAACCGAACATAACTATCTCCTTCTTTCGATCCCGTAAAGGAACATAATAGATACTTTTCCCTCCATTCTTCCGTACCTTTACATTTAACCAGCATGTGTGTCCACCAATCCGCTCCTCACAAATGGGGCAAATTCTCCGCCCATAATTGTCGGTCGCTTTTGGTAACTACAGTTATGTTCAGAATTAATATTAATAACCACATGCTAAAAGAAATGCCTCGTTTTCAATTCATTTCTTAAAGTGTTGTATGAAAATGCATTTTAAAACAGTAGGTCCATTTTCATGTGCACAGAATTTTTAGAAAAATAACGTGTATAGCTGAAATTTAAATCCATAATCTGAGATGAAAATAAAAGAAACACCACGTATCAATTACAGTTGAACCGAAACGCGCTGTCATATACCGGCTATATATTAAATTAATGCAAACAAACTACTATTAAATATAAGAACTTTACACAAATGTTAATAACACAATTTAGAAAGAAATTTCACTTATTTCACTTGCATCTGGATTAAGTTTATACTACTTCATATTTTAAATTTACTCAAAAATAAAACTGCCAGAATGAAACCTTTCGAGATTTAAAATTACACTTTATTGCAAATCATTTTCCTATAAAATTAATAGAAATTTTTACTACTAAAAAGTTTAGGCAGTACTGCAGTTAACACTGCAGTAATTTCATAGATTGTATAGGGGGTCATAGACAAATAACTTGACATCATAGGTTATCTATGTTTTCACTGTTTAAATTTTAAAGTTAAGGCAATACGTTTTTTAGGAATCAGTAGGCCATAGCAAATGAAGATTCCATTCAAAATGATTCACACAGTAAAGGACGGATGTTGTGGAGCATGTTTCTTTGGTGCAGTCATTGTTATCGAGTTTGAGTTTCGTGCATTAATTTTCTTTTGCATTTACATTTTATGTTTGAAAATACTTCATTATAAAATTAAGAATGTTAAATAAATATGCTACTATGATCTTGAAAATCGTCGCCATTAGGCCACGCGGGTAGATGGCTGCCTCTAGACCAGCGGTGTGTACGCCGAGCGAAATTCCATCCCTCACAGCAGCGAAGAAGCTCATTGCGGAATCAATCAATGACTTTATGACGGCTCTGGATTGCCGTCCGTGCCACTTAGAAATGAAGCGATGCAAGTTGCAAACGTCTTCTGCTCGACTCTGTGCTTCTCTGCCCTATCTCAAGCTGCCTAAATCAGTTACGTATTCAGTGCTGTCCAGTCATGATAAATATGAGGTTGGAGATTTTTATAACACTAAATCTTGAGATGATGATAATTTGCTATTAAAATCAGGGTTTCCTCACTCCGAAGCAGGTTTGAGGATATTTTAAGTCAAGATCTCATCCCATTTTTCTTTAACTGTGATTTATCAGCATTTAATTTCAAGTTGTTTATCACCATTTAACTCCATTGTTTTTCTACGTCACCATGGCTTCTCTGTCTGAAATACCGCTTTACAAGCTCTGAAATTGTCGTGCTGTAGTTAATTATATTAACACCCGTTAATTTACTAGGAATATAAGTCATCGGTGAGGGGCGTATGTATTTTTTTTTTGTTTTGTTTTGATTTGCAGTACTTCTTTCCTTCCCTTTCCCGAATCCGGGAAACATATTGAACCTTAAAATCCGGAAATATTTCCAGAAGTCGTCCGCACACTTCACTGACAAGTTGCTAACTCACATACCGTAAATACAGGCAACTGTGTTCTGTATTGGACCGCCTTATTGGTCTAGTGGTTAGCGTTGCTGATGCTGGCTGGGAGTTCGATTCCCAGTACTTGCTGAGGAATTTTCTAAATTAGGTAGATTTGGAGCGAGATCCACTCAGCCTTGAGAGGAAAATTGGAGAGAAATGTCTGATGGACAGACTGCATCCTTCGATATCAAAAGCTGCATGTTGGCGATCGGCGGGGTACCGGTATGCTGATCACAAGCCAGCTCTCCAATACTGCCCTCTATCAATGAATTTGTCAGACGGAGAAAGAGGAAACAGGTCCCCGTGGTAGACCATGGCACGATGTCGGGCTGACTCGCCAAACAGGATGAGGTGTTCTTTCTTGAAATACACACTACCTTTATGGCTTCTGAAAATATACTGATTCAGCTATAAGGCTGGCATGGACATGACTTCAGTCTTACCAGCAGATTATCCGGTTTGGAGTCCGAATTTTGTCGATCATGTTTTCCTACTGTTACACTACATGCAAAGGAATAAAAGGAAATTAAAAACTTTTTTTTCCTATTTAAAGAACTGGACTGCTTTTGTGACCAAAGATATCCACTTAACTAAAAGAAATAACGAAGTCTATTCAAGAAATAGACACGAGTGTAATCTTGATACTTGCCGGAAGTAGATATCGCTCACTAGCCGTACTCTGCCCAAGTTGTTTAGATACGACCCAAGTTTGGAAGAACTTCTCCTCAGTCAATGCTAATGTAATTACTGTAGGTGACGCTCGTCTCGCCTGCAGAAACAACTTGAGATGGCGCCACAACCCAAACTTTCTTACTTGTCACCAGCAAATAATGTTAAAGCTATGCATACACGAACCTGTGGAAATTCTATTTTCGCATTTCTTGGCACTCAGATATTATGACAGCAATAGTTTATATCTATGGTTACGGATAATCTGAGTATATATATATATATATATATATATATATATATGGTTGTCAAAATAAGTTAGTTCGCTTCTTCGTTCCGTTTCATCCAGTAACATCGCCGGCGCAACCAGAGAATTTGCCTAACAGTTAGAGATGGGATTAAAATATCTGGTCATTCGAACTAAAATAAGGTACTGCAGTATAGTTTTAGTAAAACTTTATTTACTATACCTTATTGTATCAGTATAGATCATAAGCAAAGTATAATATGTTTAAAGTCTAAGCGGATGCAGCCAAGGTTAGTCACAAACACTTACTGAATTACGTAACAGCTGGTCCGATTGTTAAATTGAATATAGCAGGGGAATGTTCCGCCCACTATGATTACGTAACTTAAAGAAGGTATGGTGTTAGGTGTCGTGACAAGCCAATGCTTTCAGAATTCTGAGAGTGGTTTACTAATTTCTTTACAAATATTTTTATAAATATCTTTTAATGCTTTAATTTTCTTACTTATGAATTTTAACCTTTTAAATAAAACACAATTAAAATTTTAATAAAAATTTAACATAACATTCTTATGAAAATATATTTACAAAATTTTAAACCGATAACTTATAAAATGGAAATAATATTATGGAAATTAATAGCATGAGTCAAGAAATTCAGGCTTATGATTTAATGGAAATGATTCAAATTTGATAAAGCAATATCGGTCATATTTATCACCAAAATAAGACAAAATAACATTCCAACCACACTGCTTGGAAACATTGACATTAAGATAGTGAAAGAGTATGCTGCTCGCCAACTAAATACAATATGATTTTGAAACACATTTAATTATATCAATGTTACCAAAGAACACAGTTGTCAAATTTCTATTATTTTATTTTCTGAAAATGGTTCAAATTTGTGTCTAAATGCTTCTAGATAAGAACAAAAGTTATAGTTCAAAACATTAACAGTTCAATTAGTTAATTAAAAATAATATACATATTATTCGGATTCAGTAAACAAGTATGTTATAGATTCGTTTATAAAAGAAAGGTTTTAGTAATATTTGTGTATACCAACAAATTAGCTTTATCTAGTGTTACATTCAAATATTCCAGTACATTACTTAGATTTTTTAAAGTTAAATAATTTAAACTCAAATTATGTTTACAAATCTCGGTAATTGGAAAATTACTTTTAGTAACTGCCACAAAATAAATTGATATCGAGCTGCTCAGAATCTCTGGCTCTTTAAGGATCGAGAGTATAGCATGAAAGAACGCAGAATTCTTTAGTTATTTGAGGAAAAAACTTGCAATAGAGTGTAAAATGTAGTTTTACCGATTAAAATGCACTTTCTTCAAATATGGTAATTAATCATAAACTCTAATGAATTACTTTGAATAAGCATACCAAATAAACTCACTTAAACTAACCAACAAGTCAAGCAGCTACCTGATTGCGCCAAATTTGTAACACTCTTCATACATAACTATTAAAATATTAATTTTGTCTCTATACAGTTATCTTTTTGAAACTTTCTGAGCTAGGGGACTTTACAAAAGGAAATTTGTTGTCAATTGCATAAATCAACTGTCATTGTGCAGAAAATAATTAGACAAGGAAGTCGAGTTTGTAGAAACATACATCAAGATTACTAACAGCATTCAGAATGTTGGCAAATTCACTTTTGCTAGATCACAGCTTATGAAAGAATTGCTAATAATATGTCTAAAGAAAACTGGGCCATATCTGCACACTCATGGTGCAATTTCATTTCTTGAAATGCTGGAATAAAATCTTAAACATCAACAGAAAGCATCACCTTTTAAAATAATGAATGGAAGAGAGGCCGAATAAATCGGGAAAGCATAAGCAATGAGAAAACTGAAGGAAGCCATAGCAAGGAAAAAAAAGTCAAGAAATTATTTTTCTCACCAATTTAGTACGTGAACATGAATGCTGAATTTTCCATACACGAAGATCGTTGTGATATACCAGAGTTGTAATGCAGGAACTTTTATTTCATTGCTGACTCTAGATTTACAAGCAATTTTCTATTCTGTTGCATTTCTTGAAAGGGAAAGGAAAAAGAAACAAAAGAAGAAAGAAAGAAAAAACAACAAACTGAAACATTCGTGTATAGGTCAGTGTATGGTACAGAACCATAAATAGTAATCGATTGTTGTAGTGACAAATAACATTAAATGTGATTTAAAATTGGGCACTAAATGACACAAATAAATTAAAAGAAAAATTATCTTAAATAGTGTACATAAAACAGTTACTCGTGCAAGGAATATGGCGTAATCTGGAAACAGTGCTTTTAAATATTTAAACAGTAACCAAATAAAACAAATACAAGTATAACTTAAACCGTTCCTCTTCCTTTTCGAAATCATTAAAAATTTAAATGAAAAATTAACCTTTAAACTTTCGATGGGTGAGATAAATATTTACTAATACGAAATTCCAAAACGTCTTTTGCAATATCAACAGTACACTGATCTCCAGTAACGCTAAGAAAATTAACTCTTCTCCTAATAGCAGACTACAATAATAAAACAAAAGAGTGGTGATTTTGCCAGCTGATCAGAATGAACATGATAAAATGATAACCTTTGGCCTTACGTAAGTACATAAACGCAAATAAAAACCTCGTAAATGTAATAGAATTGTGTCAAAGCGAAACATCCAGTTATTCAATACTTTTTTACCAATGCTTCAGCAGACATTTCATCGGCTGATAAGCCAACCGGGTTACTAGCGCGTCAACATAAGAATCAGTGGTAGAAACACTGAAGTGACATTGTCATAGGTTATAAAGTAGTTAAGAAATTATGTACTCTC
Source organism: Metallyticus violacea (assembly GCA_030762175.1). Classification (NCBI taxonomy): domain Eukaryota; kingdom Metazoa; phylum Arthropoda; class Insecta; order Mantodea; family Metallyticidae; genus Metallyticus; species Metallyticus violacea. Next base: position 291,684,167 of record CM060846.1, read on the forward strand.
CCATGTCTTTCAAGAAGATGCTGGAAGGTCTTTATATTCCACACATCTGCTGACGAAATCACCCATCACTCTTCTTAATTTCTTTGCGTAATTATGTTGGTTTCTTGACCAATGTTACAGTTTAGTTCCTTTAAAGGGTCTGGTTAATTTATGAATCGCATTACAACTTGGAACTCGACCACCTGGAAAATTTTCTTCAAATTTTCCGACAGCATGAGCGGACTCGGTACAGTTATCCAAATCGTAAATAAACCCTGGTTGTAGAAATGAATACAATACTTAAGCTTGGTGTTGGTTGTTTATCATTTAGTATTCTTAGCAGACTTTAGGGTTAGGCACGTTTTACGATCTTCACTGTACAAATGACCCTGACTGAGCGCTTAAGGTTCAAGGCCTAAGTAGAAGTTCTGTATACTCCGTCCGTCCCGATGCGAGTAGCCTGGCAGTCCACCTACCGCCGCCGCATCGGTGGATTTTCAGATAATTGCTTGCTGAAGTGTCTCAGAGACCACAGCTTTCCTCTGAAAAACAACGACTCTGTCAATAATTAACAGTGAAACAATATATCAGAAAAAGATACCACTTTTTCTAGAGATTGTCCCTCTATGCCTTAGAAACATTTCACCGTTAATCTTACTTCTGTTAAAATGTTAATTCCTTTTTTGCAGAATGTACAGTTATAATTGGTTAAGTAGCCTCTTTTTGCGTAGAATCTAAGTGCATTATTTATTCGTAATAGACATGGGTATAGATTATTAAGTGATTTGTAATGAGCAGCTTAAAATCTCATCTTATCTCATCATGTGTTCAAGATTATATGCTGCATGCTTTCAACCTCGGTTTTATTCCAGAAGAGAGACACAAGAATATTTCGCTTGTGCTGAAACCGGAGTTTATATTCCTAAATAACATTTTGTCCTTACCGACACTGACATTTATTTTAAGTCATGAAAGTTTTATAAAACTATCTACCGAGTTATTTTTGGCATGCGTCTACAGTCTCTGGCTGTACTTGGACAGTCAGTCGCAGTTTGCTGCTACGAAAGTAAGTATTATTTCTACCTTTGTGTTATTATAACTCAGTTTGTAGTTAAGAGATTAGTATAAATCAATACCTCATGTTCAGCGGTAGTAATGTATTTATTTAAAAATCATATTTGTTACAAATGTAATTTATCCGTGTCGCACGGGTCCTGCGATCGTACATGCTTTCACAGTGCACTAGAAAATGCATGAAATCGCATAAAACGGTATTTAACCCTTAAAAGACAATATATATATATATATTATGAAATAAATAAATGGAAAAAGATAAAATATATAATAAAATTATTTTAAAAAAAATAAAATAGAAAGGAAATCAATGCAGAAGTAAATAACTTACATTCTCTGAAATATATGTATAAATATTCCCCCCCCCCAAATAATCAGACTTGTTCCACTACCCCTCTTCCCGGCCAATATCTTATGTTATTAAGCATTATTTCTGCCTGATACGCCAGTGTTATTAATTACAGTGTGTTAGGGAAGTTAATTTTACTGTAGTGTAGTGTGTTAAGCAACTTGTCTACTGAAAGAGTCGGAGACTGTATAATTTAAATAAAACACAAGAATGACTCAATGTATACTTTTACAAATCACTAACTTGACTTTGAAGTGTCTCCTTTCATTCTTATGTGTTTAGTTTTATACAAAGCTATTTTGGCCTAAGTTCGCAAGTGATTATACATTTATTCATATATTACATGCCAGTGGTACCTTCCTTAATTGCTGTTTTTACCAGTGACTCCCAATGTTGAAAGAGAGGATTTAGGACATTCAGCGATTCTTTGGGAAGATTTTATATATTGATTTATAATTGGAGACTTTAACGTAATACCATTACTGGCGAATGAATGAATAGTGTTTAACGCCCGTTTTTGCTACAGAGGCACCACAGGCGACGAACACTGATGATACATGAAATGATATATTGGGAAAGGATTTATTTTTAAGGATGGAAACGTTCCAGGCCCCGGCATTTGCCATTTATGAGGACTGAGGAAAACCTGGAAAAAACCTCAGTCAGGGAGGACGGTCCTGGCGGATTCGAACCCCAGCCTCCCGCTCACGAGTCCGCGATTTAGCGACCTCGGCCACCCGTGGCGGTCATTACTGGCGAGCGGGGCAATTTTCTTAGGGGTGAGTCCGATACTATTTGTCACAAACATACTCTAACTTACGCTGCTACATTTAATCATTTATGAAAAATCTAATTCGAAAACACTTACATTTTTAGTTATAGTTTTTCGTTGAGTATATCAAAGAAATTAAACTACAGAGTGCTGTTGAAAAGGACTAAATTTATACTATACTTTTGTATGAAAATTATGCTTGTTATGAAAGACACCAAAGGATTTGTAGAATTTTTTTTCAACATCTAAAGTATTTTTGGACAAAATCCTAATTAGACCCCTTTTTAGTCTGAATATTTTCCCTCTGAAATTTTTTAAGAAAGTCGTAGATGGCTAAATGACTTGAAACTTTAATATCTGGAAAATTTTCTCCAAATTGTGTTTGGTCTTGACGAACGACTTTGTTGAAGCTTTCACAAACATTCACTTTTTACCGCCTATGAGGGCCAGGTTCCTAAAATTCCCATTATATTTTCTTAAAACATATTTGAGTTAATCTAAGTATTTTCCTCATAAAATATCTCTGTATGGCAGCGAAGTTTTAAAACTACTTAATTTTGTTATTCATTCAGTGTCTTAATAATTTGTTTCAGGTTTAAAAACTATTAGATTAGTCCTAAACTATAAAATATTTCAATTACACGAGAAAAAACTCCCAGAAAAAAAAACGAAATTGTTTATTCAGCATTAAATTAATTTACGATGAAGCTGCTGATATTCTTCCGTTAAAAAGCAATAAGTTCAGTTTTTATTTAACCAATAAAAACAGCAGATGTTGCTGAAAGAACAATGTAATCAGCAGCAATAAATTTTCTGATTTCCTGTATGTTTGTGAATTTTCATACAAGTCGCACATAATGCTGCCACTTACGCCTTAAATTTGATTACTAGACTACAATCCATCTTCCTTCATTTCTGTTTTGACCTCTTTATGTCATAGTGAAGATTCTGTGTCTTAAAATTGAGATTGTTTTCTGCACCTTTTCTTTCCTCAGTCAAGAGGAAATAAAAAGGGCAACTAAATACAAGGGGACCATTGCTCTTCCTTTGCTTTACTTCAAGAGCTTCCATCTTCATTAGCTACTTCTCGAGAGTTCAACGCGTTTACTTGAAATAATAAATAAGTGCGCAGTTTTTAATATCTGCACTGGCCCTTTGCAAATACCTCTCCTGTCACCATGCCAGTTATATTTTCAAATATAGCAAGCGGTTCTAATTTGATACCTTCATGCATTTGGATATAAAATGTAAAGTCTGTCCAAAATATTTATTTCTTTAATATTGTTTATTATCAAAATCATATGTCACAACAAAATGTTCACATTTACCCATTTCAAAGCGCACCCAATTTTTTTAAATAGCTGAAAACTACATACCAATCGTGTGATTGACTCCAAATCGCAGTATTTTATAAGATAGAAAATAATTCTGCGCTTCCCGTGGGGTAATAACTTATTAAACGTTATCCTTCTTTTGCTCTTTTCTGTATATTTATTAAAAGTAGGACAAGTAAACAAGATATTCTCATAAATTTATGAGCGTAGCAAGTATATTTATCTAGGAGACTCATAACACCCACTGATTTTTATTTTGAATGATTTATTTATGGACGCTCTTTAACAGCTCAGGTCATCCGAGTCCCATTCAACTCAGGGCGTGAGACGGCCGACAAATTTTGCTCAGAGGCCGCTCTTTCAGGCTTGAGGTTCTTTTTCGTGCCGTAAATGTCGACACGGGACCCACGTCTTTACTTCCCTTCCGAAGGAAGCCATACTTAGGATTTTTTACGCCCCGAAAAAATCCATCGGTCCTGGCCGGGTTCGAACCCGCGATTTTGGGTTTAGGAGGCAAGTATGGTAACCACACCCACTGATAATTATTAGGACTACTTCACGAATAAATAATAAATTCTTAAAATACACCCACCACATATAAACAATTTTATAAAATCTGTAAACTGACATTTATGGATAACTTTCGTATTCAGAAATCGTGAGTCTGGTAGGTCAGTTACCACTATTTGATTTACTCGCTAATGCCAATTGAGAAAATAAAAAAGAATTGCATGCCCTACGCTATTTTATTTTATTATTATTATTATTATTATTATTATTATTATTATTATTATTATTATTATTATTATTATTTTCTTAAATACTTTATTTAAAAGAGTGACTTGAACAATTTTATTTATGTTTAACAATTACAGACTTGAAACTATTTAGTTGGGTACCTAATTAAATAAAAGATTATTGAAACACAATTTCCAAAAGTGAATGAAGGAGATTTTATTTAGATATAATAGACACGTGAAAATCAATAAATGAAGATATGCAAGTGATTAATCGATTACGGATTTTTGGGAAAACAACTGCGACACTCATAGGAGAGATGCACATCCAGACGGCAAAAATATTTATATAGACTTACAGCAATTTGTGGCTGTGAATAGTTAAATTCAAAATGTATTTATATTTCATTGACAGAAAAAGTGAATATGTCACATAAGTAAAATAGTCAATTTAATTTCGCTGTCAAATAAAATATATAACAATGGTATACATTTGATGTACTATATATATTATTTAGCACATGTATAACACATTACGTTTTGTATCTATGCCTTATAGTTCTATATATTAACATATCTCCTTGTATTAATGTTAACAAGTAATTTATAATCTTCCATTCACCATGAACACTAAGTCAATGCAGTATATAGTGGAAGTTTTTAACGCTTCCTTCTTTAAAAATCCCTTTCCCAATTTATCATTTCATTGCGTGTGTTATCAGTGGTGCCACAAAATGAAAACTGCTATTAAAAACTATTAAAAGTAGTATATAGTGAATTCTGAATCTTTGGAATACTGTTTTTAAGACCATTATATTAAGGTTCATTAATTGCAAAGTGTGTGGTTTTTAGTGTACAATGATTATTTATTTGTGGTTCGTATCTCCTGAATAAATATTAATCGGATTTAAATCCCCAAGTCCTCATATGATCCATAATATTAATATTTAATTTGGGGAAAATAAGCGAATAATACAGCTAATATTTTTCACTCAGAAAACAGATTATATTGGCCGTAGCCAATATCTACCCTACATATTACCAGTAATTGAACTTATGTACTGAAACTTCAAGGATTCTCTGGAAAAAATGTCAAATTAACATCACACAACTAAGACAAATGGTATTAGTAACAAGTGTTCAGGGGAACACATATACAGGTACAGATCAAAGGAAATGCTGTAGCGGAAGTCTACAGCAAGGAGTTTGCACACTATATACCAATAGGTAAAGGTAAATCAGCCTTTGAAGGAGAAATTAAAGCCATTGAAGTACCACGACTAAATTTGATAACCAGAATACAAAATTGTACCAAGCAGCTATAGAAGCAATAGAACCAAATATTGCACCTAAAACTTATCAAGCAGGAACCTGTTAACATGGTTTTACAGACAATAAAAAATATTGTATTTCAGTAGATCCTCACATATTAGATTAATGGAAAATGAATGATCTGATCACCTAGCCAAAAAAAAAAAAAAAAAAAAAAAATGTCATATATCTATCAAAACCAATACACATAGTATTACAAGAAATCAAAAACAAAACTTTACCGAACATAGCTGTAAAATATTAAAAGTACATAGCAAGATAAAAAGTGCATAGATATACACAGGAAAGGAAGATTCGTACAAACCGCTGACCATAAGTAAGCTGTAGCTAGATTAGGATTGTAACAGTCCGCGACTGTTTTGCACACTATAAATAAAATGAAATATTACCTACGGGCTCATATAAGTTCTATAAAATAGATATCATCATGAATACAGAATACCTACTTCAGCGTAGTGCACTCAGTAAAGACAGACCAGGACCCAAAATAACAAGCCTATATTGGGAAGCAAGAAGAGAATTGGCGTGACTACCAATATCTGTATCATTGGAAATCAACATTTTGGCTATTGCTTGAAAAAAAAAAAAGTTAAAAATGTCCGCACCACTCAATGTAGGCAGAACAAACAAGGCTTTCTATAGCTTTACGAACACGAGGAAACAGTTTAATTTTGCAACTAACGGCGTGTCTGTTGCATACAAAAAGTTGAGCGAGTGGTCAATGCTAGTACGGCTCTGACTGTACATGAGATCTCCACTACCTTCAAATCTGATACTTTATTGGTATGAATAAGTATTTATGTTTTCCTAGCTCTTCGATCTTGTTATCTGTATCCCTTTAATTCTTATGAGAATTATATTTCAATGGGTTGCATTTTACATCATGATTTGTCAAAACACTGATTCTCATTTAGCAGAATCGATATTCGTGTAGTTTATAGAACCTTATTGTTGTATCTTATCTTGTATTGCGAACCAAGACTTCGGTACAATTTTGGAAATTTATCGGGGATATTTTCATAAACTTTCATAATGTAAAGTTAAAAATTGCCCATTAAGTAGGTAATACGAGATCATGCGTACTTATACTTTAGATTGGGTTGGATTGTTAGAGATGGAGGAGGCATTTTGATCATTTCATCTTTGCTCAAAGGCTGGTTTTTTGTGGCCTACACCTCCAATGGGAGCACATCCGGGAGGAAGAGATGAGATGAGGGTCGACACGGCCATTACTCAGAGGTGGTTAGGCGAGCACATAGACAGGGTATTTACTGTTTCTAGGTAGAATATTCCGACTGTGCCTCCTTTCCAAGGAGTTTGAGACTCTCAACTCCCATATTAGAAATGCCAAAAATTGGGACAGACATCTTTCCATTGCGCAAGCCACCGTTACACCGCACATATATTACATCTTCCCGGCACTCTCGACCCATAACATAGTCAACAGAACGAAATTAAATTAAATAATAGAGAGGAAAACAGTGTAAAGTAAATATCCATCCCAAAGTTTCTCTAAGTTATCACGTTAAACCACAAATAAAATCAAGGTCAGGATGCCAGACTCTAAAGTGTTTGAATTTGAGACCTTCCAAATGCGAGTATCAACAGTTGAGCCCGTCCACGTGGTGTGTTGATATGTTATTGCATTTAATAGTTCAAAGTTTAATTTATATAATTTTCTTTTGGAAAATATTTTACTTTAAACGCACACACACACACGCACACGTGCATCAGGACTTGCATCAGGACGTGCATAAATTGCATCAGGACTTCTCAGCATTTCTTGTAGTTCTATGTGACAGGTAATACGGTCACTGTAACTGCTCTTCCGCTGAATTCTTCTTCATGCACCTTTCGCATGAACCATGCACGCCAACGTTGAACTATTTGAATGCTCAGACACCAAAGATTAACTCATGATAGGCAATCAGCAGTTGTTTTTGAAAAAATAAAAAATATAACTTCAAGCACTTCACAAGCAGACACACTTATAGACACTCTCCATAATGTCTCGTTACCTACTGCCAAATTATTGCGAGTTATTTAATGTAATTACTTCAAGGCTACCAACAGACTCTGATAATTTTTTATCTAATTGATGTTTCTGTTTGTTTGTTAGAGATTAAAATAGAAAAACTTACTGGATAACACTCATATTGACTTATATCACATATAGAACGAGATGAACATTGGTTACCCCTACGGATGGCCGAGGTTGTTAAGGCGCGGACTCGTGAGCAGGAGGTCTGGGGTTCAAATCCCGCCAGGACCATTCTCCCTGACTGAGGTTTTTTCCAGGTTTTCCTCAGTCCTCATAAGTGGCAAATGCCGGGAAGGTACCATAAACTTAGGACTGGAACGTTTCCTTACTTAAAACATATTTTCCCAATTTATCATTTCATCTCATGTATCATCAGTGTCCATCGCCTGTGGTGTCTCTGTAGCAAAAGCGGGCGTTAAATACTATTCATTCATAAACAACGCGAAGGAATTTGTGAGACCGGCAGGGGACAGAGTTAGATAGCGACGTGAGCAAAAGCCATATATTATCTATTGCATAAAATGTTTGTTAAAGTATGTTGCTTTCCGGCTAACTATATTTCTTTAAGCGACGCCGATCCTGGAGATCTAGTGCTAACCATATTTGCCTGGTAGACATAAGATTGTGGGTTCAGTCCCGGCCAGAGACGATGGTAATTTTCGTGTCTAAAAATGTTAAGTATGTTTTTTGTTTTTTTTTCGGAAGGAAAGTAAAGCCAAGGATCCCGTGTCGTAGACTAACGGCACGTAAAAGAACCTCAAGCCTGAACGAAAAGGTCTCTGAGCAAAATTTATTTGCTGTTTTACTCTCTGAATTGACTGGGAAGCTGATGACCTGAGATGTTAAAGAGCATCAGCAAATAACCAAAGTAATAATTCTTATAATGTTATAAGCAAAAGTGCTTGAGTAAAAGGCATACATCCATTCCGAATTCACGTGGTTTAAGCATTGTGATATTCTGTAAATCATTTGGTGATCTGTGTTCCATAAACTCAATTAATGAAGATGTCTGCATCTTTAATTTGCTGCAGCACTTTCTTTTGTTTAAAATATTTATGTTCTTTTGAGTAAGGTGAAGTTCATAAATGATCAGGTTCTGCGCAAATTTTCTTGGTGCTCTACCGTACATGGCGCAAATGTTAATTTTGATAATTACTCTCAGTTCATTAATATCATTACTTTTCAGCATTTTGCGATGTATACACTTGGTCGTACCATAAGTACTATTACTAGGTTGTAGCTAATTACTTACAACATATTTTAATATTTTTTTCATGTCCTATAAATATGTAGCACTAAGCAGTTCTCAAAATGACTTCTGTTTGCCGAACACATTAACATAATATCTGAGCTATTCATCTATCAGCACGTACTACCAGAATGACCACAATTTGTTTACATCTGAACTGCAAAGAAATCAATTTTGAGCACTAATAAAATCGTGAGTGAAAAGTTGAAAGAGATCATTTACTCAGTTTTGAAGTGTGAAATGTAGCCAAGAAATCAAAAGAATAATGTGCATAATATTTTTGTTTTACGAATAAAAGAATTTCTTAACAAAAATCTCAAGTGGCATCTCTAGTCTTCCATAGATAAAATAGAATTGCTCAAAATTGACTCTTCTGTTCGTATTAAGGGGGCTACTTTTTCCAACAAATCATCCTGCGTAGAAAGTTTCTGTAGAGTATTGGGGTTCTCGACTCCAAATTAGGGTGATAATGTTACAAGTATTCCTGTTTGACGCATCCTTTCATTCAAGTTTTGCGTTTTATACTTTGCCCGCTTTTAATGATACGAGTAATAACAGCAAGCACCTAGCTGTCATTTCTTCATCACCAGTGTTGAGAAATGGCTAAGACAATGTTTCTAGCGACACTCAATAGAAGTGATCAGACAATAAAAGTTTCCGCGCGTGTAGACCGTCGGTATTTTGGTCTTGATATAAATCTCTGAACTTCCTGTTGCCCTGTAGACACAGTCTTAAAGATACTGTATGTAAATTGTATTTTTTAACAGAAATGTATTGCTTTAATTATTGAAATCTCCTAGTATGTACTTAAAAATAAGCTTCAGTGATATAGGCTATAGGTATATGTGCTTATCTAAATCAGCGTTTGTAACTCCTGAAAGAGATGCCAGGGCAGCTCTGTAGAAGTTGCAAAAAAGCATTATTCTCTAGTGATACAATTCATCATTGGAAGAGCTATAGGCAAATCATGTTAAGTATGACATCAATGGCATCCCACGATAAGACCGGGCACTCCCTTTCCGTGACCAATAATTTAATTAAAGTAAAAGCTTTCGCTCACGACAGTTGAAGAACGAAGCGCTTTGTAGCCAAATGATAAATCACAAACTTTGGCTGCAGAATAATCACTCGCTTTGCTGCGTGTATTATTCTTTCTTTGCATGCTCAATGTTACTAGATATTAAACTAGAAGGGAAGAACAAGAGTGTTATAGTCATGCTCGTAAAAATAGGAGCAAGACTTGTTTGGGGGATTGCCCTTAGCGATTGCTGGCAGTAGAGAAGGGTGCTAATGATCTGTTCGTATGTAGACGTGAACGAGCAAATAGAAACAATTCCCTTGGGGCATCTTGGGTGGCGCATAACTTAATTGTTGGGGGAGCCTCTCATACTGACGCTAAGGCGAAAAGCAGGGAGCACTGCCTCCGCGAAATTAAATTTACGGAAATGCCTCACCACAGCGCCGTCTGTTGTCGTGTGCATGAACTATGTGAAATACGGAAGCAAGCGCGGGGTCAGTTTAGCAACATTTTATGCCTTATTTTCTTTCCAGGATTTATAGGACTTAATGCTCTCTTGCTGCGGGGTGGTACAGTCTGTTTCGCTTCTAATGAAATTTGCTAAAAGCCTGCCCACTCATTTTGCTACTAGTTTCATCATTAACAAGCAAAAACTAGACCAGTATATTCGGTCTGACAACCCCTCTGTTGGTAAGTGCTGCTCGGTAAGCCTTTTATTCTTTTTTCTTTTTTTCCCTCCTATTAGAGTTTTTCCTCGACTGATGAATAGCTTCAGGTGCCAGAGGACCTCAAACTAATTTCAGCATCATTAGCTAATTTCATTCATGGTGTCGCAAAAGATTATGAATGTTGAAATTAAAATGAACATAAAAACTATCCTGAAACTCATCTCTGCTATTTGAATGGTGCATTAACTGATTCCATTTCAAATTTGGCTCAAAAGTTATACGAATGAATATTTTAAAAGATGTTTCATTGTGATGCCGAAGTCCATAAAAAGCACCTATAGTTAGATCGGAGATACTATCTGTTTTCTCTGCGAAGACAGCTTGCTTTGGATTCACCTGTTATTAGGAGATATAGTTGTCTGCACGATCGAGAGCAGCAGTAAAGGTCACTAGATGCTTCCCTTAATTCCTGAACATTAGCATACCTTAACTGAATGTATATGGTATCACATTAACATATTTTTTGTTAATTTAGTTTTTACTTATATGGATGAACTGTTCAGCGGGATGACCCAGGTTAATGATTGAGACTCGAAATCGGGAAGTCTAAGGATTCAAAACACTTGAGGCCAGAAAGCTTGATATAGGTTCTTTTGTGGTTTCCCCAGCTCGATTTGGCGAATACTGGGTTAGAAATTTTCTTTTTTACAGTATTTTATATCATTTCATTATATGGTTCTGGGTGCGGAGTCGAAAATGTCAAAAGAGGTGGGCTAGTATTGTACAACGTGGCGGCGAATTTGTGCCTTGGAGAAACTTCCGGTCCTGGCATCTGGTGGGTTCTTTCTGGGTAGATCCTCGAGACTCGCCGTTGCAGATGTCTAAGTCTAAGATCTGGAAAATATAACCATGGAGCCAACCGAAGTCCGCGAATCGTGCCGCTAGCTCCTGGCCAATCGGTTATTCCCTCATCTCAACCCTTTCTTCCGTGGTTATCTCCCTTGGGTGCATAGGTACAAAAGGCCCATCAGTGTAGCCGAGGTTATACCCTATAAATGTACAGTGTTCTTTGTTACCCTCCCATTATTAGCCCTACCTCGTTAATGTGTCACTTGTGATCACTAGCATTGAAAATTAGTAATTCCTTTGCGATATTGTTGTATAGCTGTTATAAATTCGTGATTTCAGAATTTTCTCCAGGTTTTACGGTCGTACCAACAGTCTTAACTTCGTCTTCTCGGCTCACTTTTCATTTGGCGGACAGATGAATTCATGTGCCTAGCAAGACTTCGTGAAAATTTTCCTCTCGCATTCCTCACCCGGAATAAAGTCGTTGGCGAAGACTTGCCTGTAGGTCTGGACTCAACAAGCTACGGAGGGAGGGGAGAGTTGTTAATCGGATATTTTGTAATACGGGGCGGTTTAGGTATGAGTGGGAATGTTCTTAGATGTCGGGTGGCACTGTGGTGCTTTTACTCGCCCTCATTGAAGTTTTCATCGAAGGATGCAGCGCTTAGAGCTATCCTCCGCCCCTTCTCCAGCAGAACCTTTAGGCCCACGTGATTCATGAATGATAAACAAATCTGTACAAACGACTTCCTTGAAGACACGCTTGAAAGTTAAATGGTACTCAAGATAAATATTCTTATGCAAACATTTATATAAAGTTCGAAAGAAAAGAAAAAGCAATGCCAATCTTAAAAAATATATTTAAAACAGCCAAATGGAAACATTTTAACAGTTGGTAATTCAAAAATCTCCTCACACTTTGTATAGTGGTACCAGATAGACGGAAATATGTTAATGCGCAACGTTTCTGGCGCCTAGACCAGCCCTAAGATGTCATCGTTTCCATGATTCGCTGACGTTGTGAGGCAGGAAGTACTCTTTGTTCCGGAGCTACTAATTCTCAATGAAATATTCTAAGAGTGCTCCTCCTGCAGAGAGTACCGGCACATGTCCTCTTGAGCTGCTTCTGTGGGCCTATTGTTCAGGAAATCTGTCAACCGTTGCATGCTGATTTGTCTTTGATTTTGAGAGTATTTGGCTTCTAATGATATCAGATGGATAAGAAACAAAGCGCCGAGTGGTAATTTTTAACTTTATCCACATCAAGATGCAGTTTCTAATGAAACGAAACTCTTAAGTTTTGTACTTGTGCATTTAGTTGACATATTCATAGTGAGAACTATCCATTACAAGAGTTTGGTACCGTTTCCAATACCATCTGTTTAGTTCATAATTGTGTGAATGCGAAGAAAACCATTCAATGCATTTTTAAATGCTTTTTATGTTTTCAGTGGTCGCTGCATGGCCATTTAAATAAATAACTCCACAGAAATCAAGTGTTACAGTGGGCTCTTCTCAGCCTGATCAGGCTTGTAAAATGCGTATAATGTAAAACAATATTTATAGATATTTTAAAAAAATATTAACTATCAGATAGTGATAACTAATTCAGCTAGTAGGGCATTGCGTGTGCAAAAACTTTGGTAGCAAGTAATGAAAGAAGGCAGAGATGCCATCAAAACTAAGTTACATTTAAAGTTTTCAATAGTCATATGAATTTAAAAAGATTAAATACGCAGTTTAATGCATGAGTGTTATATCGTTTGAAAGACCGTACTTAGCATCAGAACACTGAACAACGCACTTAAAGAAAAAATGTACAATGTGGAAGTTTATATTTCAGATTTCAAATGAGAAAATTATAACTAAATGCTATGCTAGGTATCAAATCCCACACTGAATATCATGGAGAGTCCCATAATGCAGCTCATTGTAGGTAACCTATGTTCAACGTTTTATGTGTATCTAATAACAATGTGGTATCTTTTAAAAGTATTTTTAGAATGATATATCAATTGCTATCAAACTCCTTATTAAGCCATATTTTAATTGATGAATCTTCCTAAAGTTAAGTTTACACCAACAGCAAAGGTCTGCCGTTGCGTCCGAGATGCAGTGTAAGGGCCCGCTTCTTGCATTAATAAACTTCAGCTCATACCTAATTCCAGTTACGGACTGAATCAGAGAAATGCGGCCTAGAAAACTCTTAAGCCTGTGTCAAATATTCACTTAAATATCTTCAGCTGCTCTATGACCGACCTATACCAAGTCAATTTTGACTGATTTTTCTCTTTCAAGCTTTTGACGTCTTATGCAGATTTCTATAGGTCTTCGGACATTAAATAAAATGTACTGATGACGGCTGAAATAAACTCCAAGTTCGTCAACTCTTAAGCTTTTCAAGATATTTGTTCGAACCAGGGACCACTAGTTGCCCGTACATATCACCGCGGCACGACAGTGGATCCTCATACTTTTAATAAGCAAATGTACGATGATTAAATAACAAATAAAGGAAACAAGGTGAAAACTTTTTCCTGAATACAGGGACTTCACTGTAAACCGATAACCATTACACGAGTGTTAGAAAAGTGGCGTGAAGATTCCTGCTGGAAGCAAATTGGTTTAAAGAGATGAAGGAAGTTGGAAATGGGTAAGGAGTGGCCACGGAACCACCCTAATGGGAACCCACACAGATTTCACCAGGAGTCGCCCAGGGAATACTTGATTAGATTGTGAGTTCAAGCGAAAAGTGAGCTTGATTTGCTGAGATCCGCGCCCGCTCCAGAAGTATTTCTCACAGATTGCGCTATGACCTACGGGAAGAGAAACCCCCAACTCTGGTAATCATAATAATAATCACCGACTGCTTTCAGAGAGCCACCAAGAATTCCTAAGTTTGTTAGGGTGTAGGCTTGAAACTACTTATAATGTAGAGAGTGCACGTTCGATTCCAGCTACTTTCAGTTGTTCAACCGCTTCCCCTCCTCAGCAAAGGTTGAAGGTAGTCATTCTGGTATGCTCTGGTTCGTAAAGCAAATAAATAATTTGTTCCTGGTAATGATGCATCCTGTACGTTAAGAGGCAAGTATAAATACCTGTTTCCGAAATAAATGCAGTTTTTTAAAGAATGATAAACCGGATGTAAATAATTTAATGTAGGGGAACAAGGGGTATCCGATACGTAATTACAAAGCTAAAATGAGCATTGCATAATGACGATATGTCCACCACATTAATCAGACGTCATGCAATGACGTTGATCACTTGATTGTTGTGACATAAAGCCTCTGGTGTATGAAAAATCTCCTATTGACACTCAGGAGGTACTTGTAGCTCCAATTTCTGTTGATGTTGGGAAATCCCAGTTCAAGCAAAGCAAAAACTGTTCAAGTAAATGGCCCAATGTCCCAGGATATGAATTGTGCACTCAATCAATGGTGGATATTTCCAACCCTTCTTGTGAGATTATCTAAAATGAAAATTTAATTAAAAACTAATTTTGCGTCCTGCCAAGTTTGATCTTTGTATGTTTAAATTATTGTGTTTAGGAACCCATTTAGTACCGAACTTTCCGTCGTCTTTCATCATTTAATAACATACCACTACACTACCGGCTGTTATCCTACAGATTATGTAATGTCGGCTTTAGTAACACAGCTCAAAAATTACGCGTCATAGTCCCATATTTTAATAGAAAATCATTTCCTATATCTAATCTATCAACCAAAATAGACACTTATTTGGGAAACGTTCTGTATATGTATATATATAAACACAGGAATGGCACTGCTATAGAGGAAAGTAAATTAGGTGTACTAAGTCACTGCTAATTAGTTTCATAGTGCTAACAAACAGATTCAACTCCTGTAAGTACATAGGGAGATCCAGAGTAAGTTAAGAGAACCTGTTTTGGAGTACAAAATTCAGATGCAGTGAAAATTAATTTCTGCACAACAGCAATGTCCAAACTTTGCAAAAAATGCATTTTAATTTCCATCTACGTTTGACTATAAATGCTAACAATTTAAATATACCTACATTTATGTTCTAATAAATTTTATGTATTCTTTATCAATATTAACCGTTATTGCTCAACAAAAGTAGCACTTTTCGGTAATGAAATTAAGTATCTTAGAAAAGTGTTCTGGGCTCACTTTAAGCTCAAGTTTTATTCCATTGCTAGGCATGTACTTTCTTGGGACCTGTGGTGTTCTTAACTATTTTATTATAACATTGTCAGTTCATTGGATTCACAAGATATAAAGTCAATATTTGCCAATATTTCTCATTCGTTCATTTTTCGTCCGTAAGACACTTCTAAACTGATACGCCTTTAGATAATTTTTGCTTTTACTCGAAATCCCTTTATACCACAACTGGTAGTCGAGGTCGTTAAGGTACATACTCGTGAGCGAAAGATTTTCGGTTCGATTTCTGCTAGAGCCGTCCTCTCTGGCTTAGATTTTTTACAGTCCTCATAAAGGGCAAATGCCGGGCAGGAACCCTTAACTTGCATGGATAGTTTTCTTCCTTACAGAGTCCTTTCCCAATTAATCTCATGAACCATCAGTATTCATTGTTCGTCTGTGAGGACACAGTAATAAAAGACGAGCTTAAAATACTATTCGACATTCCTTAACACTCAACGCCCTCACTTCTTAAAGTTGAGACCCTCCGAATAGGAGGAAGAGAACCCATTATCGTTACAGAATGCAACTTTTCATTATCCTCACTTCTTTATGATGTAGTTTTATACAATATTTCGTTGGATTCTTCAAACTTTTATAATGAACTGAATTTAATCCTATACCAATTTAAATTTGAACATATGGGGATTTTTATTTCTTTTTTCGGGAACATAAGTTCAGAAAATTAAATTGTACAGGAGATGAAAAAGCAGATTTCTCTTAATACTACCACGAAACAATCAATATAATTTTTTCTATATGTTCTTCTTCACTCTTTATACTAGCCACAAAATTGTAAATGCATTTTTGATTTGTTGGGGTTATGTTCACTTATGAAATTTTGCAGGAAATAAAACAATCAGAACATATATACATGATATTTTTCTTTCCAATTTTAATGACTGTAATGAATGAATGGAAAACAATGCTAAACTCATATCTTTACATATGAGGCAAGTCGTGCTTTCTTATCTTTTAACTTTGCAAGATTTTTCTCATTTCTTATTTCCCATTATTTCCTAGTGGCTTGTCCTTTGAGGTCCAGTTTTGTTGTAAATCCCACAAGTCACTGATTTAAGGATTTTCTTAACAAAAATCAAGATATAAATGCCCATTTTTACCTTTAATAAAAATAACAAATAAGGAAGTATCAATGCAAAAAGATATTGATTTTCGACAAAGCTTGACTTTGGGATTCTGGAAAAATATGTTCCGTTGCTTTGCAGATTCTGTAGTAATTTGTATTTTAACCTGGAACACTTTGTATAAAGCTCAGCACATAACTTATATATATCTGTTCTTTATGCTTTACCCATCTGTGCTCCAGATGATGCCCTTATGTGGTTGTACTCGTTCATCGTTATATTCTTTGAGTTTAAATTCAATAGTGCTTGTTAGGTTTGCACGTTTCTAGAATTACTTAGCCCATAATAACAACGTCAATTCACCCGAGATCTTTGTTATTACTACAATATTTAAACACGAGACAAATTCAAGCTTAATACTGCTGCATGTATTTACACAGAAAACTTTCAACAACATATCACGATTTTAACGGTTTCCCTACCTATAATCTCTAGAGCATTAAATGTCAAGGGATACCGTCGTAGCCTGCAACGAAATATAAAATTTTAATACCACTGAACAATCTGAATGTTGGTATTTGTGCTTAGGGCATATTTATTTATATTCAGTTCGGTAAAGTTAGCATACTATTCAGTTAGAGACAAAGCTCTCAGGCATCTGAATTATCTCAGTTAGGAAGGAATTTGTTCTCGAAATTTAAATAAAACATTTTACCTCCAGAGTTATAGCTGTGGGCACGTTGTCACTATTGCCATTGTAGAAAAGGACTAGTTCAGATTACCCCTCATCCTCATGTGTTTTTTCGTATTTATTTCATCCAAATCTTATAGTGTGACAATTAAATTCCTCAATTTTTAATTTAAAATGTTTTCAAAAGCGACCAATTACCTCAATATGCAGGCTGAAAACATTCCTCACTGTTAACTTCCCTTCTACTTTAGGCATATACTTATTTCCAGCCGCAGATACTCTGTTAACAGTTTCCATCAGAACTTTGTATAAGTAAGTTGAAGATGAAAGCCACCAACTTCAGTATATTAGCACTCACTGTAGAGCATCCAGAATGTCACGGTTTTCCTTTCTTAAGAAACCCGGATTTGATTTACGGTAACTTCTCAAAACAGCAAGCACTGACGTTAAAGAAGAATCAACGGTTAAGGCGTTCATTAAGTTAATTCCCTTTGGCAAATACATTGAAAAATTATAACCTATTAGGTAGAACACTCTAATATATGCAATGTACTGTGCGATCGGTTTTGTTTTCCCCCTGAGTGTTTTCCTATGATCGAGCTCGTTAGCCGACCAGCCGACCAGCCGGGTCTCGGTGATATGCTGGAGGGTAAAAAAATAAAACATATCAAACTTATAACAATATACAAACAATTTAAGAGGCTTATTACTTATCACTGTCCGCCTTCATTCTTCACACATTTGCCAACTCTTTAGGAAATTATTCATCACTTGCTATAGTTCATTTTGATAAATCAGAACAATTTCCTGACGAATATTATTTTTAAGTTCTTGTGTGTTTTGCGTATTCTTGGCATTTTTAATTTTCCATAGAGATAATTGCAGTGTGTTAATTAGAGGACGAGGAGGCCCCAAATCCCTACTAATAACCCTTGTCTGTGGAAACATTATGAATTTATGTCATGCAATTAATCGGAGTGTGAGCAGTGGCAGAGTCCTGTTAAAATGCATGATCACGCTCCCTATCTCTGTTTGTTCTCTGAAATAAGGGGTTAGTATGGTACTCACTTAAGTAACAGAATCAACTGTATTAACAAAAATGGTCCTATGTTTCTTTCAGCACTGAGCGAACACATGTGAATCGCACATAAAAACAGGCTGTACCGTTTAAACTCGCTGGGTATAATATACTTTACATTCACTGTCGAATTAAGAAACGAACACTTCAACACACACCTGGGAACAGCTGCACAAGGACTGCGACAGTCAGCAAGATCAACAAGTAAGCAAGCAGCTTGCTACCCCCTCCGCGGAGCGGCAAACGAGTGGGGGCTCGTTCATAGTCAGCCGCGGGGAAAAGCATCACTGATGGCACTGTATAATGGCATTCAAATATGTATGACTTAAATAATTCTCTGCTAGTTTACGCTATATGGTTATTTGTGTAAATTAAATTGCGCATTATAATGAATACTGCCTGGTGGTAATGGTGCTAATCCGAAAGCAGCTACCCATTGATATTGCAAGAAAATAAAATAATTTCGTTTCTACCCATCCGTAGAATTCATGCCTCGCGCCTCCCATTGTCAACAGCTACTAGTGTCATACGTGAGAAAATACGTTACTGCCCAAACAAAGATTATTCTGGCCGCAACATTATAGCTAACCAAAAAAAAAAAAAAAACACTTTACATGAAATACATGCTACAAAAGCAGTTATATTGCCAAAAACTCCTATGTGAATAATCTTCATATTATTCTATTAACGCGCAAAAATATTTAGAATTTACTCCAATAATTTTACCCGAAATTAATCTGCACTGAACTGCCAAAAGTCAGAAGTGCGATCATCTAGTGATAAATCCAAGCTAAATGTCTAAAATTACTTAAATTCTCTTCTTGAATAAATTTTGTCAATTCAATGAATTTTACTCTGGACTCAATTCAAACATTACATACCACATCTAGTACAAGGTTAATTAAAGTATGACACAGAACTTAGGATAAAATATTTGCGAAAATGTTCCTTTTAAAGATCTATCACTATTTCACACCATAAGATATGTTCACCCTAGTTTTGCATTTATGTATTTAAAAATGTGTTCATAATTTGTCTACAAAATTTTAAAAATATAAGCAAATATTAAATTAATACTATTTCAATACTTGCTTTTCTATGGTAGTTCATACTTACACAATACACGGTATTTAATACAGTCAAAAATATTTAATGACATACATTACCCTTTCATTCAAACTGCTAAATAAGAGGAATGGGACTAGATTTCACTTAAAAGCCGTTATCTATTGGACTTAATAGGAGAAATGTGTTCAGACTGTCATGCGGTATGTATGCTTGTTTTTAGATAAATGAATGCATAGAATTATTTTTCACAGAAAGGTACTTATACAAAATACATCATGCTTTCATGGTCTTCATTCATACTTTCAGAAAATCTTAGACTCTCGTGCCCATGCTTACGGAATTCGCTGCCAAAAGATACATGATGTTTTCAGGGAAACTATGGCGGTACATATGACTGTTCTGTGTGGGCCAAGATTTCGGCTTACGCATTTGAAAGCTCTCTTTGGAATAAATATTCGCCTTCAATGTTATTCTAATCTAGTTTATGTCAATAAATAGGGATAATAATTTCGTATTGTTTTATTTTTTGCAATATATTTTTTTGTATAAACACAATCAAAACTAAGTACTTTTGAGTGTACTCCAATGATTCTTGGATCCTCTGGGAGGTCCACACTGAGAACCGCTGTGTTAAATCACTATATAAAATGCGCTACTATCCCATGCTGAGAAGCCCTGGAGCCTTGGGTTTATGCTACTTTTTCTACAGAGAAATACTTGAAAATTCTAACACCCTAGGTCGTTTAGTGTTATATGGAAATCTCCAAACCTGACACATAAGTATCTTGGCTTTTGGGGATTGGTTACAGACTGTGCAATAAAACCAACAGTTAAAGACTTAAAACAGGCACTTTGAATAAAATGATTGAACGACATAATGTGCAAAGAAGCACGCGTATTTCGAGTAGAAAAGGGTCTTCAGCGGTGTATCAATGGGGAAGCAGAACAAATTAAAAAAAAAAACACTTTTATAACTGTGGGATACTCTATATACACTAAGTACATATTGAACGAATATTACTATATTTTAAAAACATTTGATATTTTATTTTTATTTCATTCCTTTTTTCCCCCTTGCTGAGAAATCAAAAATCACTATTTAGGAAATATTCATATTTGTATGTTCATATGCATTAGTATTTTGTAAAAGAGGCTTCATTGCCACTGTTACAAATAGTCTGTACAAGTACGAACATTACTATTGGTATATAATCATTACAAAATATGTGCATTAAACAATTTCTACCTTATTATGTATTTTTCACATGAGCAATAAGTGCATATTATGGAAAAAACGTTGCAGACTTCCAATTTTAATAGTTCAATATTTTATTAACTTATTCATTTTTCCCTTCCTGCTTTACTTCCTTCTTTCCTTCTTTCCTTCCTTCCTTCCTTCCTTCCTTCCTTTATTATCTCCCTTCTTGTTACACAAACCCTGCTCCTCTTTGTTATAGAAATATGAGGATTGTGCATTTAACTTAGCTGGTAGCTTTGGTCAAAACATTGAATTAGAACTAAAGCGTGAATAATGAAATGCACACGACTAGGTTAAGCTTCCAAGTAAAATTTTATACTTTAATAGAGAGAAGTTATTCACGAAACAAAAAATACAATAAGGCTGAAAAAATCATACAATGTCAACCTTGGTGTAGCAGCATTAAACAGAAAGTTCGATTTATATCCAATGTGACAAGCCATGCCACCATTACAACATTCGAAGTAAAAACAATTTCACATCACTTAATAAAACAAAAGCTATTTTTCAAGTATTTTCAGAACAAAAATAAGTATAAACTTCTTAAAATATAGTCAGATTTAAATAAATTGAATTCTGAATTGCAAAGAAAAATAATACTTAAGAAAGAAATACTTAAATACTATGTTTTAAACAGTGAAATGCTTTCGTTAAAATCGGGGAAACATTTTCTTTGGTCGTACCAGACATTTTACACAAGGAGCCACTTCAGCACTGAATCTACGCTTCGTATATCCTCTTTTGTGTAGCGTGGTTTAAAGTGCAGCCATCTGTGCGGGCTAGATATTTCCATTAAAGCTTTTCCCCTAAATTTTTGATAAGACACTCCTGGGAACCGACAAATGCTTTGGCGTCCATACTTCACTGCTGTCGAAGAGGGCGGTCTGAATCGGGCAAAATAAACAGACTTTTCGTTATTGGGGAAAATGGTGGCGATGAAAATGTAGTTCTCAGATGGTCTATAGACTACGTAAATCTGCCACAGGAAGGTTATTACCAGTAAGTGAATGCGGCGAAACAAACAGGAAAACTTTCATTTACATATACAAAAGAGAACTCTGTATCCGCTCTTTTGCCGTGAGTGCTTTCCACTCCAATAGAATTTGCTTATCGGTATTTTAAGCGAAAGCGTTGGAGAGTTTTCAGTTTTCAGTGTCAAAATAACACGAGGGAAAAAAACCTATAGAAATAATGTTAAAGTATTATGATATTAAAAAGATATTTTTAAGATATTAAGGTATTGGTATAGCTAGAAGCGTCGTCTGAACCGTTTACTTTGATACTTAAATATTTGCTTTAAAGACTTTAATATCCTCTCCAAAGGCCAAAGTTCAAGCGATAATATATGAGGCTAATCACGCAATTACTGAGTTTTAAATGTGAAGACATTAAGAGCAGATGTTAACTAGCATGGGATAACATATTTATTCATGTTAGGGCGAAACACAAGTTGGGTTGCAGGCACCCTGCAACTTTAACTACACTAAAACAATTTTTTATTAATAATGTCAATTAGAAATGCAATGTTTTTCATTGTTTACTTGAATTGTTTGATTTGGTTTATTTACGGACGTTCTTTAGCATCTCAGGTCATCAGCGTCCCATTCAAATCGAGCGTGAAACGGCCGACAAATTTTGCTCAGAGGTCTCTTCTTTCAGACTTGAGGTTCTTTTTCTTGCCGTAAATGTACGACACGGGATGCACGGCTTCACTTCCCTTCCGAAGGAAGTCATACTTAAGATTTTTACGCCCGAAAAAATCCATCGATCGTGGATTGAACCCGAGATCTTGGGTTTAGGAGGCAAGTATGGTTACCACTACACCATCAGGACCGCCTTCGTTGGTTATGTAAGATAGCGTGATAGTGGCATCAATTTCATTTTAGATTCCGGCTCTTTGTACCGCTGCTACGGCTCCATTTGAGTGTGTTGTTTATACAGTTATTTCTTTAGAAATTATGTGCTGAGAGCGGCACAGACAACCTGATCTCAAGAGTAGTTGCTCTAACTGCATCCTCAATGGTAACTTCTTTCTGGTTTATTTGAATGTGAGATAGCCTGTTTGGCTACTCAAAATTCTAACTCTCGTTTCTTCATCGAAACTTTCCTCACTTTTGTTCAAGAGAAATGAATATTAAATTTAGAATAGGTCTAGCATATACGACCTATGACTTCTTTTAGCTTTGGGTGGAGGAACAATTGTTAACTTGATGCGTTTCTTGTCTAGCGGTTGCCTTTTATGAGGAGAATATTTTGATTTTGTGCCATTCACGTAATTTCTAGCCTTTCTTGTAAGTTTTGATTGCAACGGCAGTATATTTGATCCATTTAACCATTGTTTGGAGGTACGCTGCAGTGCTTTCAGGAATGATAATGTATCTGATTACGTGCCGTTACTTGTTGGTGTAATTTCTAAAAGACACCCTCTCATTCCTTTACATGTATTAAGCAAGACCTCTAGGGCTATGTAACAACTCCAAGAGTTGTCGTCGAGTACTGTCGCATCCTACGGAGTCTAGTACGTGTAATACAGAGAGACAAGGAACCAAACTGCTTTCTCGTATATATGTAAGCATATATACGAGAGGTAATCAAATGAAAATGGTAGTAAGTCTGTAATAAGGAGGAAGAACAGCGTGAGCGAAAGCTGAAGAGTAGTTTGGTAGCATTACTCAAGAAAGATTATTAATAATAGGAAATGTGTGTTGTTGATGAGGTGTTTGATACTTGTCAGTACGTTTAGTAGCTAAAGATACAGTACACATTAATAATAATAATAATAATAATAATAATAAGAAGAAGAAGAAGAAGAAGAAGAAGAAGAAGAATAGTTATAGGAAGTTAAGACCTTGCACTGTCCTCAAGTTGCGCACACACTGAATTTTACATCACCAGTTTTAAAACGAAACAGTTAAAAGTTGCTTAAGAATCGGTGTTTAGTGACTACTTAAGAATTTAGAAAAAGTAGTTTTTGCGATGAAAATCTATACAAATATGAATTATTAAGTGCATTGGCATGTATGCACTCGTCCTAAGTGTATCTTATACCTTTGATACATTTCAGAAAATTCGCCAGCTATGCTATCTGCATTTTGGCTTAGGCAATATCTTGTATGATTTTCTGCTGTTGATATGAATTATTTTAGCTTTATTAACTATGTATGAACGCGTTATGATTTAAGAATGACTTTAATTTCTTTACATATATTTTGCACCTCTTCTAAAGGAAATACACCGTGTGTCTTATTGTATATTTACTCTTGTCTACTCATCTAAGTCTTCTTATCTGTTGATGCTGGGTAAAATATATTATGTTTCCTGCAATGGTCTTATTGTTTCCATATTTCTGGTTTGGGTGCATTTTTTGTCGCGGGATTCCTTTCATATCCACCAGTAACCCCTAGGTATTATTAATTTGGTTTATTGTACTATCTACAATAAATGAACTGCTTCTCACAAGATTTATAAATTAACACATTTGAAGAAAGAAAACACCTTTAACTCCCTGTAACTTAGATGATGAATAGGAGGGATATAAATTTAAGTTGTGTGTATGTTTGAGTGTTCATTTTTACTAGCATTTTTTCCCTTTAAACTTCTTAGTTTGAATGAATATTCGGTCTCGCTAACCGACTCTTGTTAGTACGCATGAATCACAGGTAAGTAATCGTGCAGCAAAAAACATAATGCATTGCGCAATTAATAAATATTTTCGCACAACAGCAGGCTGCTATATTATTCATAATTGCCGATTTTTCTAAACCGGTTGCGAGCATAGGTCTTTTGACCATGGAAATGAACTATGCGCGAGTGAATGATGTTTGCATAGCTCACAAGTATATTTTAACATAATTTATAGGGCGGAAATATTTTATATTATTTAAAGTTTATGTATATATTAAAGTTATTTCTTCCAAAGATTAGACGAGAGTAACACTAAAATGAACACCTTTTTCGAGTTTTTACAATAAACCCAAGATTTGCTTATAATGAATACTGTTGTGGTAAAATAAAACTGCGATTTTAGTCTGCTTCATATTTCCAAATTTAGCACAGATGTCAAATGAACTTACTTCTCTAATAGGTTTAAAAAACAAAACATAAAAAGCGAATAAGTTTCTCTTGTTCATTCGTTATATTTTGTGATGCCAGTGCTTCATTTTATTCTATAAGATAACTTGCATCTGGGCAGAGCAGCAGCAGCAGCTGGTCTTTAACAGAATGCTTTCTGGCTATGTCCCTAACGTTAATCAAAGAAGGAAAGATAAAGTAATTACTGTAATTCAGAGAAAGTTGCCATATTAATGTCCTCTGCTAAAAAGCCTCCATTTGGTGGAAGCAGGAACAATATTAAAACTTAAGCAACTGAAAAAATAATATTTTTTCTCCTTTAATAAACTAAGAATGTCTTTTCTTATATTGCCAAGAGCTAAAGAGAGGCAGAGAGGAAAAGAGAAGAGGTAATAAAGCAAAAAAGAAAACTTGAATAAACGTATAACTTAATAGAGTAATATGAAAGCTTGAGTATAAGAAAAAATATCTAATATGAAGGAATCGGATATTGAGATGAAATTGTTGCCACAAAGCATATAAACAGCTGATACTACTGTAATAGTTTTATGCAACTGAAGCTAAGAAAATCATTAAACCACTTTTCTGTTTTCATTCTCATGATCGTCGATATATAAGTGTGTGAGAAGCTTTTCACTCATCAGCTCTGATGGTGATGGGCGCGCTTATCATTTACACATTGCGGATCTGTCACTAACACAAAACAATAAAGATAAGCATGGAATCATTGCAAAATGCAATGGCTGTCATGTGTAATTATTTTTTATCTTCAGTTAATGTGGTTGAAGTATAAATTTCCCTTTTTATGGGTCTGTGACCTATAAAATAAGTCCTGGTGAAATACATTATATATTATAAGAAAAATCATAGTTATAACCGAAACGCCCAAAAATTTAGAAGTGGTATAATTGGTGTCCAAAGATTCACTTGCAAAGCATTTAAAAACCTCAAACTGAAATCTTTAGAATATGAGTACCAAAGCGAACAAAATTTGTCAACTTTAGCTAATTAATGAATGACATATAAATTATTGGCAGCATTCCATAAGAAAGCAAAGTGGTTATTTTGATCAGTTTACATAAAAGAGGGAATGGAAAAGTTTGTTGAAGTTTATAAGGGGGAAGCTTTAATGGCGTCTGAATATAAATTATCCATTCTGGTGGTAAGGAGATAACAATACATGCCTCCTAAACCCAAGATCGCTGGTTCAAACCCGGCCAGAATCGATGGATTTTTTCGGGAGTAAAAATCCTAAGTATGGCTTCCTTCAGAAGGAAAGTAAAGCTGTGGGTCCCGTGTCGTAGATTTACGGCACAAAAAGAACCTCAATCCTGAAAAAGAGACCTGAACAAAATTTGCCCTGATTTGAATGGGACGCTGATGACCTGAAATGCTAAATAGCGTCCGTAAATACAGCGAACAAACATAATATAAACTGTATACGAAACCTTTAAAAATAAATTGTAATAGATGATCTTGGAGCTCCAGTATGAATTTAGAAAAAGTAAGTTTTTATTATTAAACAAGCGTTAGAGAGGAGAGGGGGGAAGGGAGGAGGTGAGAAAATAAAACCTTCCAGGTAATATAGCATTTTTCGATTTTTAAATATTAATAATAACATATTTTTGTTGTTATTATTATTGTTATTATTATTATTATTATCATTATGAAGGAAAATAACATTCTGTTTAATATAATTAATACTATTAAGTCACTATATGGTAAAATTGGTGTAACCTTTATCAAGGATATTGACGTAAATGCCTTCCTATTAGTGAATCAGAGACTTAGTCAAGGCTGTGGTCTTATCATCTCTGTCGTGTAATTTACGCATGAAAATATTGCAGAAGAACTGCTAATATTGGAAACAAGGAGAATTTCACTGTAGTAATACGTCGAAAAATTTACGAACAACGCAGTATCTTGATAGAATCTGGAGCTGGAGTTTTATTTACTTTCACATTTAGCAAATAAAATGATAAAAATAAAATAATATGTTCATAAAATGTGCTTACAGTTTTAAATGTGCAATTCGGTGTTAGGGGAGATATTCTCGTAGTAGGTACAAACTGGGCGATGTATCACTTGTAACCGTTGTTGAAAATTTCTTCGCCAATGAAGGTGTCGAACAGATGAAGATCGAAATTAAATCGATTTTCGAAACATGTTTTTCATCTTTCATTTAAACACTTTGGGAAAAAAGTGAAGACAACCAAAGCAGGATAACCTACAACACTAATTAAATGTACAGATATTGAAATCACAATTTTGAAATTCAAATGTCAATAGTTAAACAGGTTTTAAACACTATTTCTATTGTGCTTAGTATTTTTTGGCTTGGAACTTTGTATTATAAGATCACTTTGTGCATCTGAGATATTTCCAAATGGTTTTCAATTGTCCGCCATGTTGATTAATTGATTTCCAATGAATTCGAGTTTAACCCAAAGAAGCTATGAAGATATTTATATACGCTGTTATGATGAATTACATAAAAACAATTTTACGTAGGTGCGATAAAATGAAAGTGATAAAATGAAACCAATAAAATTGAGGCACTAAACAGCTGTGATTGGTTGCAATTCTTGATATTGTTATACCGGGTTGGTCGTTGATTCATGGGATAAATGGTGGGGGAAATAGCATTTGCATAACCACAGTTGTTATTTATCTATGGCCAGGTACTAATTGCTAAATCCAAAGATGATATACAACAAAATGTAATGAACTTAAATAAAAGCTATAATAAAATATAAGAAATACGTCCACATCTAAAACTACACCGATAGCTATGCAGGGTAAACACTATGGAAATGAATAAGCAAGACAACACATCTGGGATCAGTAAAGCAAATCAGTAAAGCAAATGCGTGTTTAGAGGAAAATGTTTAAAAATGCATTAAATCTCAATTGTTTTATAAATATATATTTAGGGAAAACCACTAGGAATTAATTAGATAGTAGAACATATATCTTTTCCAGTTTTGTCATTTGGAATGTTAGAACAGCAGGATAAAAGAAGACGAAAATCATGTGAAATTAGGTATCTACGGTAAGCAAGGGGAGTCAGCAGAGTATAGCTAAAGGTAGAAGAAATGCAGAACTATCAGAAACTATGGTTATGCCACAGAGGATTTGTTATATTCGCATTCAGTCATTAGTGTACAGTTATCAGTCACAGGGAATACGAGAGGTTGGTCAACAATTTCTTTAGTTTCGGAACAGGACTACCCAGGCTTGATGTGAGTAGAAGAAATAGAAAAAAAGAAACTATGACTTTATCATACCAATGTAATGTGTTTCTTCGTTTGAGATTATCAGGATATCTGTAAAAAATGATGGTGTGCCCCTACAAACAACAGTCGCAACAAAGGCCACAGTAAAACTTTCAAATCAGAGCTTTTACCGCATCTACAATAAAACCCCAAACGTACTCCATTGGACTTACCTCATGTTTTATCGTCTTGGAAAAGCCTGAAGTGGTCGCTTTTTGCGGCGACAAATAGGTGAAAAGGATCAGTAAGGGTTTATATATCACGTTAGTTTATAATAATTATATTTTCGTATAATTTGTGTTTTTCCTATAGCAATTTTAACCTATGGTCTATTGCCGTACATATATATATATATATATATATATATATTTTTTTTTTTAGATTTAAAAATTGATATCATATTAATGCAACATATAGCCCAAAATACAGTTAATATATATTGAATAGGAACTGAAAATTATGGAGACCAGCACCACAATTTCAAAGTACTAAAATTTCTTAACATTTCATATCACTAAAAATCTACTTCATTGACTGGTAAACTCTCAGCCATATTTAATATTGGTTATAGAAAATATAATATTATATTTTCCTCCCATAGAGAAGTAAAGATAACCTGCACTTCAGCCAATGGGTACGTCCCCATTTCCTAACGAAATCAAGAAATGTCTCCTCACCTTCTTTGAGTCGCTGAAGGATTTGCTGTTGATTTTCATTCCGTGATAGGGCAGATTGTTACATTTCGTCACGAATTTTCAACTGAAGTTATTTCTCTTGAAATAGAGAGTACCTATTTTATAGCCAGCAATGGAATTCTCTGTTGTAATTTCTTTTTCCTTAGAGAGATGGAAATACATTTTAAGATGTACAAATTCTGTCTCTTAGAAGGTACAGACGTCGTTGAAATGAAAATAAAATGAATACTGAAAGGAACCAAGCATTTCTTTTACCACGCTGCCATAATGTCATGGCGTCATTTTTCCATTCAGCAGGTCCTGGTTCAGCTTCTATTGAATTGAATTCATTGACTCATCCTTTCACCGTTCATTTCGAACAAGCCTAGGTGTATAATCGAAATTTAAAATCATAAAGAGAATGGATCAAACTACTTTCTTGGGCACGGTTGTTGTTAAATGTTGCAAGAAACATTCATGAGATTCCGGATGGGAATTTTATGACACTTTAGCAGTTTATAGAGGTGAGAGCATTAAGAATTGGGAGGTACTGATTTTTGCAGTTAAATCTGAGAACAATTTTTAAATCACCTAGGACTAGTAATCTGATATAGTTATATAATTATCCTAGTCTCTGTGCCAAAACATCTAAGGAGTTTGTTTAATATGAAACTAGGAAAGAAACCCATTACATAGGTTGTGGACTGTTCTTGACGGTTGATTTTTTAATTCAAAGTATGGTAGACAAATTCAAGTGCTCAGTATAATATTTAATATATTAATAGAGTTTAACAATCACAAAATAAATAAAATATTAAGGGAGTATTACTAAAATTCAAGCTCAAGGTAAACAATTTGCGTATGAATAAAATATTCATTATTCCAAATAATACATTTGAATATTAAATTATTAATTTACATTGCAGACGAATGAACACTACTTTAATTTTACGTACGCACTTCAATGTGGAGCATTTCAATAGTAAATTAGGTTGAAGGCCTACACACAATTACAATGAAAACTTTATAGAAAATCAGTGAAAAGATTCATCTTAATAAAATCATATCTACAATAAATAATTCTTTAATTACCAAAGACTCATCACAAAAAAATGAGCCAAGCTCCAAATTTGTCAAAGAAGAAAAAGTGTTTTTGTAAGCCTTGCTGAAGGATATTGTTATAGCTTGATGGAACACGAATTTCTCCCGGTCTCGAACAAGGACAAGCCTAAATTCAAATGTAATTACTTATAACAAATAAACATTACATTTTTTTCCGGTCATGGCATTAAATAGTTTGATGAATCGCTCATTACAGCGTGATGTTCAAAACTGAACTCAGAACAGTGAATAAAGTTTAAACTAAAATGGATGTTTCACCCAATGATATTATCAAATGCGTTGATGGTGTGTATGGAAAAGTTTCTCCTTCACATTCCACTATGTAAAAGTGGTCCAAATTATTCGTTTAGATAGATAGAGCCATGAAGCTGAGTTAATGTTTGACGCAAGAAATAATCTCTCTTTCAATAAAGAAGTTCTGAGTGACAGGCATCTGAAGAAAAAGGAAATAGCTGGGGGCTATCACAACTGGTCATCAACATTTCCATATACATAAAGGCCAGGACAAGATGATTGCCTAAAAGTCTTTCAGAAGTTCAGCATGGAATGTTGGCATCAGTTACTGAACACTTATTGTAGTAATGAGATGGCAGTATTGGAATGCATTTATACATGGAGGGAAACAATAGTCCTCTACTATAACCCCCTTTCAAAAAGACAATAAATGTCCTTCTCATTCTATGTATACTTGGAGATTTTCTGGCTATTTATCACATATCTATAAAGAAGAGCACTTTAAAAATGTGCTGGATGGTAACTTACAAATTAATTCTCCAAAATGTGAATACTCCTTTTGTTATTTAGCGAAACAGTAGAGTTCCCAGTACTATATTGTAGGTGTCATTGCCTTCCTTTGATTCGGAATGAACAGATAATTAAAAACAAATCTATGATTTTCATTTCGTTTCATTGAACCAAGTTAAATTTTCGTTATAGACTTTTCTGAGAAGCATACTAATTATAAGTAGACATTTTATGCATTTTCACAAAGCCAACGTGTTTAAGTTATACAAAGTGACTGTGGAAAAAAAAAATGTAGGAATATTTTATTATAATTCTAGGTGGAAGCTTTATTGACTTTGCCTAAGTTCGGGGGCTCGGTTGAAGCAGTGAAACAGCTACTTAACAAAATGCTACTAACTACTATTCGTCTCAAAAGGATTTCTAACATATTAACCATCAGCAAAAATTTCATCTAGCTATTCCTTTCAAAGCAGCAGATAAAAAAGGAAAAGAAACACAATCATAAAGCTAAAACCAGCTTTCAAAGGAAATCATAAAAAGTATCTTCAGTCCTTGGCACAGCAACAGGGAAAAGAAGACAAGGTAGTGTGTAACAAGGCCGCTCGAGAAAGCGAAGTGTGAAAAGAATATCACCCAGGTGTAATTAAGCACCAGCAGGAGGAACGAAAAAATAAATGAAGGAAAGGAAAGAATCTAAAAGGACGGCTTAAGCTACTAACAGAAGTTACCTTTGCTTGTAAGATAAAAAAGGAAGGAAAACAGTCAATATATAAATTATATAATAAATTGAATTATTCTTATATATATCTTCATGCCACTGTAGTCCAGGTAAGAGGAATCTCCACTTACGACAAAGTGTGCTTGTTTTCATTTCAGCTGGTCTAAGACTCTTGAGTAGCAGTTTTTCAGTAATTAGGCGTGCATTTAGACCGTTAGAAAGTTAAGGAGCGCACTGTCGACAAATATGGTGGTGAGAATATACATTGTTCATTTTTATCTCTTTTCATTCATGCCGTACAATATAGCAAAATGTAAATGTACTTTTAATTTCTAAAATTGACATGTTCAACAGAATAATGTCTCATAATTATTCCTGTATCTTGCTTTTTTCAGTAATATTTTAAAGCCTTGAAAAGTTATTAGATGAATTCGACTCTCTTATTTTCTTTGTTTTGACGTTGACACATTTTACAAAAATTCCTATAACTTCTACCTGCTTGTAGTGCATATTTTTATTTTTCAATAATATGCCTGTATTATTTTGAAAGCCTAGTTGGCACTTTTCTGCGGAGCTAAATAGCTATGCTACCCGTTCCATGAAATACGAGTATTTCATATTTCGTATTTTAGACATATTTTTAACTGAAGTAGTGGTATCAATGTAGGCAATATTCTATCATATAATGTTTTCACCATTCCCTTGGCATATTTCAATGGTTTACTTTTGCATCATGCTTTCAATCCAGTCATAAAATGTTAAATTGCTCTGCTTCGTTTTAATTGCTGCTTTCACTCCTTCTTCCTGTAAGATTTTCTGTTTAATTCTTCTCTGTTTCTCTCCCTCTCTCTCTCTCTTTTGTAATTGCACTTTTGTTTCTTGCCAGAAACAAAGTAACAATAATCTTCATTGAAAGTAATCCTTTAATCGTGTGAATTGTTATGGTATGATACTTCAACTTGAAGTCTTTATGCTGGATTTTCAGACACACTTTTGCATGTGCTAAAGAGTTTTTGAATATGGCTTGAGGGTACACTGTAAAAGGAGTGTTTATTGTTGTTTCGTTTTCATAAATTCAAATATGAATATTAACAACTACCTTAGCAATGTATGCTTTTCATTTGGTGTAGGTGAAGCATAAATAGTAGACCAATTTAATAAGTATATGCAGTTTAATCATTTCTGAATAAGAGGACAAAAACACCATCCATTGGAGTAATGTAATAATGAAGGTTTTCATTGCAATGTTTCACCTGTGCGTCCAAGACTGGGATACGCTACTTCTCCGTCAGGCAACTCCCAGTTTGTTACCATGAGACTGTGTGCACCTTGCTTCGTTCTAATTAATACCTTCGAAAAACTTCTCAGGAGTGCCAGGGACTCGTTCAAACAGCAGTCAAACACATTAACTATTAAACCAAGCAGACGATATTTGTTTGGTGCGGATTGAAATAATGCTTTCTTAGTGGGTAAGTTCAAAACTTACATCTGCACCTTTCTCTCAAATTAAAAAGAAAAATTAGAAGACTAGTATCAGAATCACCTGGTACATGTGAAATGGATTATTATACAATGATTTACATTCACCAGATTTCTCCGAATGAGCTATTAACAATTACATAAATCGTTAACTTACCACACAATACCTATTATTCAAAATATATGCAAATGATACTTTAGATCCAAGACCCAGAAAACATAAAAAGCAACCCCACATTGATCCAAGTCTGTAATATCTCGGATTTGTATACATTTCAGGTTTACCATTTTGTTTACAGGCTTCATTTTATTTATGTTTTCTCCAAAATGTGTGCATGTTATTTGATACAATATAAGTAACTAAATAATATATAATATAGGAATATTATTTAAAAATAACTTAAATTTATAACATGTTTAAAATACCCCATCTCCCACCCTTCATTTTGTGCAGGCAATTTTTCCTAAGCCGGATCAAAACCAAGGGAACTCAAGTAAAGGTTCTTTTAATGCAGTTGAGGTAATGCTGAACGCGAGAGTTACAAGAGAGCCTGGAAATCGGTGGGGGCTGAACTTGATTGGCGTTTTCTTAAAAGTGCGGGTAAAAATTCGGGTAAGTAAACAGGAGCCTACTGGGAAAAGCAACTCTACCATCTGAGCTACAGCAATGGAAATGAAATGTTCCATGGGCTGGGTATTTGATTACTACCGCATGGATAAGTTGGGGTGCTGAAGAGTGGAAGGTTCCGAGATCCAAGTTAATTTATTGTGCTTGTTGGGAGGGTGTGATATCTGGTGGATATTACGGCTTTATGTGCATGCAAGAAATTATGACGCACGTGATAATTAAAGCCCTCCCCATGCGAGTAGGTAATGGTCCATTCACATGGTGCCTAGTCGGCTTTGGCGTAACATATCAATGACAAGACAGAAAATTGAACGCCCTTGGATCAGAGAGTAAATAATACCAAATCTGGCGTTACCACTGCAGTTTAAAATGAAAATAGGCACAAAATGTCTGTGAGGACAGCTTTGTTTAGTTTCATTTACAAACCAGCTATGAAATTTGAACTGTAACAGGATTCGTTTCATGGGAACCAAAATTTAGTAACACCTAGAGCCATAAAACTGACAGCTTGGTTATGACACCTGATGATCCATAAGTGTGTATTTGCCTATGTATTCAAGTGAAAGATAGTTTAAATACTTCATATAGATATTTCAGTATTATTCTAAAATTATCTGTGTGTATAAAATTAAAAAGAAATTACTTTGTCATGCAGCTTCTGTAATTTTTGTGAAAGATAAGCTTAGATTGGAAATATAAATTCATTTACCGTTGCGGTTCACGTTTTATAAAAAAAAAGTTGGAAAACTCTCTGGCGATCAAGTTGCCGCTTGTTGGTCTCCGCTGAACTGGCTAAACGTCAACTTATAGGTGTGAGGTTTCCCATGACTCGCTGAAAACTAATTTGTCGGTTGTTGGCGTCCGCTTGACTCATCGGAAGCGAAGTTACAGCTTGTTTGTGTCCGCTTGACTTGTCGGAAGTGAAGTTACAGCATGCTGATGTCCGCTTGACTCATCGAAAGTTAAGTTATAGCTTGTTTTGTCCGCTGGACTCGTCGAGTTACAGCATGTTTGTGTTCGCTTGACTCGTCGGAAGTGAAGTTACAGCTTGTTGGTCTCCGCTTAACTCATCGGAAGTTAAGTTACAGCTTGTTGGTGTCCACTGGACCCTCTAAAGATCAATTTATAGCTGTTGGTTTTGCCGTAACAAGCTGGAAACAAAGTTGTCCATTGTTGGAGTCTGGTTAGCTCGCAGGTCAAGCTACAGTTAGTTTATATACGCTTGACTTCCAGGAGGTGAAACCACAGCTAGTTGGTTTCCGTTTAACTCGCTACAGTTTGTTGGCGTTTCTTTAACTCGCTAAAGACAAAGTCACTGCATATTGGAGTCCACTTAATTCATATCAAATCGTAGCGTTTTAAGACTCCAATCCTGGAGGTCCCAAGTTAAATTTCGGTTGGGCCGGCCACCCTAACGTTGTTAGGCGAATGCTGGGATGACTATTTACATTCCACGAATTTTGCGTTCTCCCATTACATATTTCATTCCGTTGCTTCTGTTACACGGCAGAAAGTACCAAGGCAAGGGGGCTGGAGCGTTGTGATGATGGCTTGTGCTTTGGAAAGGTTTCTGGTCGTGGTGCTCTATTTGAAAACATGTTAAGGACATCATCTACGTCCGCGCCACAAATCTTGGACGTCCTGTGTATTTCTCACCTCATCCCTTCTTCTAGGAGGTGGCCCAGGGGTCGTAGGAGCCCGTGAGCAAGGCTCAAATACTGAAAACATCCTCCTCCGCCTCAGACCATCCATCCACCTATCCGCTTAACTAATAGGTCAAGTTACAATTTGTTGGTGTGTACTTTACTTGCATACATGTTAAAGTACAATTTTAATCCTTAGCTTTTGTAAATGCTTAGATTGGAAATATAAATTCATCTACCAATATACTGAAAAGAAGCTGCAGATAAGTTGCAGAAGGACAAATTACTGCTGTTGATTTTCTTTAGCTAGCTGAAGACAACTTTGCCGCCAGTTAGTTTCCGTTTATCTCGCCAGATGAATGAATGAATAGTGTTTAAAGCCCGTTTTTGCTATAGAGGCACCACAGGCGATGGAGATTAATGATACATGAGATGAAATGATATATTGGGAAAGGATTTATTATAAGGAAGGAAACGTTCCAGGCCTAAGTTTAGAGTACCTCCCCGGCATTTGCCATTTATGAGGACTGAGGAAATCCTGGAAAAATCCTCAGTCAGGGAGGACGGTCCTGGCAGTATTCGAACCCAGGCGGTTAACTCGCCAAGACCAAGCGACTGAAGCTGAAGACAGTAATTTCTTTTTGGCCTGCGTTTAATTCCCCTTAGGTGAGATTAGAGCTAGTTGTTGTTGACTTCACTAACTAAAGTTACTCAGTGCTAATATACAATGTTTGTTTCTCTTTACGGGGCCCATATTTGATTTCCTTAGTGGCCTTTCTTTCGAGGTGAAAACACAAGGCAAATTACTTAGGTGGTCATTGAACTCTAGACATACTTACACCATCGCCATTACATTTATTTTGCGATCTATAAAATTAAAAAATATTACATAAATTATTACCAATTTGTTAATGAGTGTTAACTCTTTCCATTCTAGTAGCAGAAATATTACAAGTTCTTCACTTTAGACTGTTCTCTGACGTAACATTTAAAGAGACATCTAAGATTATTGAAAAAATAGATCAGATTATAAATATAAAGCATTGAACAAAGTTATGATCATACCAAAGTATTTGGCACGAATTCGTGAGCGGGAGGTATGCGGTTCGAATCCCGCCAGGACCGTCCTCCCTGACTGGGGTTTTTTCCAGGTTTTCCTCAGTCTTCATAACTGGCAAATGGCGGGGAGGTACCTAAACTTAGGCCTGGAACGCTTCCTACCTTAAAAAAAAAAATATCCTTTCCCAATTTATCATTTCATTTCATGTATCATCAGTGTCCACCGCCTGTGGTGCCTCAGTAGTAAAAACGGGCGTTAAACACTACTCAAAAAAAAAAAAAAAAAACCAAAGTATTTCCTTCGTATTAGTTTTTAATTTGCTTGATACTCTATAAAGGTTCATTCTCAGACTGTAATTTAGTGCATCAATCTTAAAAGATATAGCTGCTTTTCTTCCTCGGTGTCTTTTGATTTGTCATCATACTTATAATTTGGTAAGTTCAGATTCTTCCAACACCTAACTTGATTTTGTTTTAGTATTTAGTAGTAAATAAAGTTCTATGCTTTAAATGCACTTCCTTTCCTCTGGCATTAGAATCAAACTTTTCTGTTATACCAAGTTTAACCTAAGCACACATTTTTTATGAAGTTTGTTTCATTTATAATAAATCGTATCCCTTGTGTGTGTCACGTTCGCCTTGAAATCAGATAAACAGAAATCCGATGATAGTACACAAAGCCTACTGTAACAAAATTCTCGTAGATAATAAACGACTGGTGTTTGAAAATTAATTTAATTTTCACAGTATACCTGGTATTGGTCGATCGTGGCTCGGAAGCTTCGACTGCTGAAATACGTAATGAAATAATGAGAGGAAATTTCGGCACAGCATACACTCCAGCACCACTGGCATATCGACAGATTTGTATACACATCCCTGTTCTGCATCTTAGACCTAAATTTCTCTCACATGCACTATCATCTGCAGGCTCTTGATGCTATAATTTTATATATTTTATGGAAGTTAAGAAGTTATTTTAATGATGTAAAACTCTGGGAATGTAAGATTACATTGCTTATAAATTGCAAAAGAAACAATTATAACCTTTCGGTATTTATAACAAAACAAAAATTAAACGAAAAATGAACAAATATAGCACTACATAACATGTTGCATGACACCCACCACATTTTATATAGACGATGCATTTTCGACTAAAAAAATTCAGGGGTATCTCTTGGCTCATATTGTTGATTTGGTTTATTTACGGACGCTCCTTAACATTTCGGGTCATCAGCGTCCTATTCAATCCAGGGCTGAAACGGCCGATAAATTTTGCTCTACTTTCAAACTTGAGGTTCTTTTATGTGCCGTAAATCTGCAACACCAGACGTACGGCTTTACTTCCCTTCTAAAGGAAGTCATACTTAAGGTTTTTACACTTGAAAAAATCCATCCATCCTGGTCGGAATCGAACCCGCGACATCGGTTCTACGAGGCTAGGTATGGTTACTACTAGACCACCAGAAACGATAAAGAAATTGTCAGCAAATATATGTTCCTTAATAAAAATTATTCTTCTCTGTGCGACCTATCATTCTTCAACGTTTGTCGCTGAGATAGTATTAAAACTATATAATGAGAAAATTACAATTCTTAAAACGAGAAAAGCTGTAGTTTACATGTTAAATTTAAAGTTTGACGGATAGTTTCAGTAACAAGCTTTTTATTCTCACTCATTGGAAGAGATTTCATTTTTTTGTTAAGTCTTCTTGTTAGATAATAATTATACTTTAGTGGCGTTTTATCCTTTTCTCTTTGAAAATACCTAACACATGCACACTATGGTGTAAAGGAAGAAATATTTCTTTTTGTAGCATAAAAATTAGTATTTTGACATTTTATGGCATAAGTATGTTTGCTTCCACCTGCATATGTTCATCTAAATCGCCAAGTAACGGGATAATGAATACCATTTGACAAAAGAATATATAACGTTTATGAAAATTAAAGATATAAATATTGCCAAAACATTAAAACAAATTTATTTGCTAAAATTTCACCATGGCTCCGAAAATGCGGGAACGAACTATACGATCAAATCTATAATCTTTATTGAATTTTTACGGCGACATAAAAACAGTGTGAACTGGAGTTAGTATGTTTTATTCTGAGCCAAAACCCCGGGCGCTACAATATTGCATAGCACTCATTAATCATTTGATCTGCCACCTATTGTGGATCTTTGCCAACCGTTATTAGGCCCAGACAGAATACCGATGCGTTAGCTTGGTCGATGGCCCCTAAATTCACGCAGGAGTTGCAGTCAACAATATAATGCACACATGACAGAATAACATTCCTGTTATTCATTGAAGTTTGAACATGTTCACAGTTACGATGAAGATAACTATGTACGTATACACGTGTCGTTTTCATTTTAACGCACGTTCATACAGTATTCCTGTTATGCACTCGTGCGTTCTTAAAATCTATTTTTGGAACTTTACAGGATAATATGCGAAATATTTTAAACTAAGAACCAACGGGTCGCTAATAAAACAAACTTGGGTGGTTTGCGCTTGCGCAGATGCTTCAGCTGATTCATTAACTTTCCATCAGGTATATTGTTACCAGCTTACTGTCGTTTGCTTTTGCAAGACATTGGTTGCAAAAATAAGCAATCCCACCATTTATGAAATCTGTACGTTGATTTGATTTCTCAACGCAAAAAGGTAAGAGTACTGCTGAAATTCACTGTGAACTATGTGATGTTTGTGGACCAAGTGAAATAAGCGAAGAAAAGTTCATACAGTGGTGTCATTTGTTTAAGGAAGACCGTACCAATGTTTATGATGAGAGAAGTGGGAGGCCTAGTGTTCGTACGGATGACCTTGTTGAACGCGTTGACGCAAATGTTCGAGAAAATCGCAGTTTCATAATCATTGCTCCTGCAATGGAACGTCCAGGCATTTCACGGAATATGCTACTCAGAATTGTCACCAAAAATCTTAAATATTGTAAACTGTGAGCTGCACGGGCCCTTAAAATGACCGAATGGAAGTTGCTCATACAATTTTGGCCTGATTGAAGAGAAGGAGATTAATATCGTGGCTGGCGATGAAACATGGAGCTCTGATACCAATGTTGAAACAAAGAAACAAACCGTGCGGCACCATTCAATCTTACCACAAAAGAAAAATTCAATCAGACGTCAGCATGGCAGATTGTGTCCACTGTTTTCTTCCACCGAACTGGTGTCCTTCTTGTTGATTTTATGGAACTGAGACTAATTGCTGTGCAAGTGTACTGCTAAAGGCTTTCCAAACTGAAGCGTGCCATTCAGAGCAGGTGACGTGGGGAACAGGGGTCCGGAATTGTTTTCCTTTATGTCAATGCACGTTCACACACAGCTGTCAGAACATTTAGTAATTCCGATGGGAACTTTTTAAGCATCCATCATATAACCCAGATCTCCCATTCAGTGATTTATATGTTTTCCTTCAATTCAAGAAATGTCTTCCTTCTCAAAACTTGACGACAGAAAAGAATTTAAAGCAATAGTACTAATGTGGCTCGATCCCAAATAGGCATTTTTCATGCACACAGAATACAAAGGCATGTCTCTCGGTACACAACTTACTTGGAAAGGATTTCGGACTTTGTAAAAGACACAGAGGGCATGTACAATATATAAGAAAGTGTAATGTGTTATGACCGACTGACCCTTACTTTTGAAATGTACATCGGCGATTATTTAATTTTCGAAACATAATCTCATTGCTTACATAAATATTAGTGGAAGTAAGTTATTCAAAAACACATGCTTATATGCCCAACTTGCAAACATTTACAAAAAGATAGGAGCAGAAATGGTTTAAATTCTTATAATAATAATAAAAGGAATGACTCTTCTAAAGCTCCAAAGGGACAGACCAAAAGGAAGGATACAACTCTCAATCGGATGGAACATGCTGAAGTAAGCACACATAATACTCAAATTGCCACATAACTAAGGCAACATTTAAAATGTGTTTAATTTTATTTCGCTTGGTTCACTACACGTTCGTTGCTATATAGTATAGCTACCGTATATTGTGTGCCGGAGAACCTACCATTAATTTTACCCCAAGTGCGTATTGCAGCTCTGTAACAATCTTTACTTTCAAAATTTAAACGTTGATTAAGAGGACTTTTATCTGTTTAAATGTTAAAGAGTATCCATATTGATCCATTTTGAGGAAAATATAATACATTAACGTTATTTGAGTTATAGATTGACTGGGGGGGGGGGGGCTGCTTACTGGGGAAAGTGTAGCTGCCGCAACCCGTGCGTAATTTTATTATGTTTATTTTAATGTTTATGTTTTACTGAAACCATAAAATGATACTGTATTTGAAACTGATAATAAAAATAATTGATCTGTGCTATAAGAGATATTAAAATGGTATCCCTCCGCGGCTATACATCACCGGTATCTGCGCAGGAAATTTCTATAATTCATCCAACTTTCTATCCATAAAAATACACCGGTTTGGGGCACATTCTTTTCATTGGAAAATCCTGTCTCTGATTGCATTCATTTCCTAGAAGATGTTAAGGCCTAATAGTTTCTGCTCCAGGTCTACAGTGATAAGATGAAAGATTTGTGAAGTACATGCGCAATTAGGCAAGAAGCTGACAGACATACAGTCAGCACATACAGGGTGTTCTACTAGACTGCAAGCAGGAGCTGGGAATTCTACCACGTCTCCTAACAAAAAACGGATACTGCAATTATATTTAAATAGTGTAATATACACAATATAACTGTAAAGATGCGCACCCCTGCAGGCTGCCACAAGTGCCGTCTCTGATAATTTTTTATCCTTAACTTTTAGAACTATTAGAAATAAATTTCCACTATTTCCAGTCAAACTAAAGATGCACTAGAACAATACCTGGCGATAACCTTTCTTAGGCCACACATAAAAAGTACGTAATGATAAGCTAAAATATTTTGGGTGTGAGAAGCTGAAACTTAGTATACTTCATTATGGAAACGCGAGCTCTAATCTTTCATAACAGTGTTGTATTATTTGAGTTGTGCAAAACGAAGACACAAATATTGATGTCATATGAACATTATTCTTTTCAGTGCTAAATTTGTGCATTCAAAATAACTCATGAAATATTGAGAAAACTGAATATGTTTTTAAAATGCACATACACTAATCTGAGATTCTAAAAAAATAGCTAATGTGGCTCGAACTTGTGAGTTAAAACTTAAAATGTGTATTATGCTCAGTGAAACACTGTCTCGTGTAGTATGTATTCATGTTCTCAGAAAATCCGCCTTTGTCAGGGAACATGCGTATTTAGTTATGAAGGTGGGGGAGTGATCACTTCCGACACACCCTTTTTAAACGTGGTGAAACAACGCTCGAAATTCACCGCGTAATGAGGTCGTGTCACGCAGTGGCGGCCTGTTATACTGCTTACGGATGCATTAAAAGTTTTCATTACTGTGTTACTGCTGTTTTATTCACCCGCTAATGTCCATTGCCGACTACTTTAAATCTTCTGTACTATGGGCGGTACTTGTTAATGAATAATTTTTGTGCTAAATGAGCTGAGGTAGTGGAAAAGCTAAACGTAACTGACATTCAGCCTTTATCCTGAGGGAAATATTCCAGTCAAGAGACTCATACAGGCACTATGACCCTGCAGGATTCGAGCCTGCGCTCTCTGTACGAGCAGGTGGTTTGGGAACGACATACTACTGTTTGGAGACCTGATTTGGGCATGAAATTTGTGCCTTTTTGTAATTAAAATCTTTTGTTTAATGACAGATTTAAGGTGCTTTATGGAATGAAAGCAAATTAGCCGAACATATACAATTACTATAAAAGAATTAACATCTCTTTGCAGACAAACCAAGCCAGTTGCACAGGAGGTAACGCTTTACATTCGCATTTGGGAGGTCCGAGGTTAAATTCCAATTGTACCGATCACCCTGATTGTTTCCCCCTTTTTATTTTCGTGGTTGCTCCTGGTCATTAAGGCAATTGCTGTTTGTTTCATGGTTGAAATTGCAAGGGCGAGGTGGGCTGGCGCAGTGTGATTGTGGCTTTCTCTTGTAAAGGCTTCTGTTCCGAGTCTGGTATACAGGAAGACTTTTGTAGGGACCGCAGTTCTTGCGGTAGCTATGCCAACGTCGATGAGTTCTATCTGAAAACACATTGGAGACCCGATGTAGTCTCCGCCTGTGGATTCTGGCCTCTCGATTTCTCTTTCCTCATCCTTTCCTACCGGAGGTACCACATTTGGGGCGTAGACATCGGCCAGCCGTGAGCTATACTGACATACCGAAGTATGCTGTTCCAAGCCTGCTAGTCCTATTTAGTATTTTAATGCATAAAATGCATCGACCTTGGCCCTACACATGGCGCATCCGCCACAATATCATGTCCTTGTCGAAAGATTGGCACCCACAGAATCACCGTATGACATGACAGAGTTTCATTCCCGCAGGTTTCTCGCAGATCTCTTTAAGGCGGTTCAAATTCATCCATTTTAATTGGCAGCTTTATAATCGTCCATCTACACGGAGAAAAGTCGGTCCTGGTGGTCCAGTGGTAACGATACTAGCCTTCTAAACCCAAGATCGCCGGTTCAAACCCGGCCAAGATCGATAGATTTTTTCGGGCGTTAAATTTCAAGTATAGTTTACTTCGGAAGGGAAGTAAAGTAAAGGGTCCCGTGTCATACATTTACTGCATGAAAAAGAACCTCAAGCCAGAAAGAAGAAGTCTCTGAGCAAAATTTGTCGGCCGTTTCACGCTCTGAATTGAATGGGACGCTGATGACCTGAGTTGTTAAAGAGCATCCATAAATAAATCAAATCAACAATACAGGGAGAAAAATAGGGATGCTGAGTGCTGAACAACTGTTCCTTTCCTCAATGAAGAACAACGCCCTTACATGTTCATTAGCAGCGTGGCAACAGTGTTGGCACCACTTTTCTTTCCAGCCCTCGTAAAATGTTCTCCAATATGATTAATTCTATTAAATCACTGTAAATACCAGGACAATTATCAATCAAACAGATGTAGACACTGTCAATAGATGAGAAGGATGTGACCTCTCTCAAATATTATGTGATTTATACCCACATAACATAAATTATTAAGAAAAATGAGAAAACTTAAAGAAATAGTAATAAATTATATGAAAGTGAACACCATATTGATTGCAAATGAGCAAATCATGAATATGTCTTATAAACGTCAGTAACAAAATTAAAAGAAGGAGAAAACGTATAATATAAACTATTGAGTAAACAGGAAAATCTATGTCTATGAAAAGAAAGGAAATAAAAAAGAAAAAGAAACAAAGCTGTAATTAATGTACAAGTAAAATATTTGGGCTCAAAATATCAATTTGAAATATGAATGCAAACGTTGGAGTAAACACTGTAACCTATAATAAATTAAATGTTTGCACGAAAATTAATTTTAATAAAGTATGACAAAAGAAATAAAGAGGAACACAAAATCATTTCAAAATCATCATGATAGAATGTTTGAAAAACATGAAAAAAAAAAAAAAGGAGAGATTTTTAAGATAATTACTGGAATAATAAAAGGAGCTACACAAAAGAAGCCACACAAAAGGCTAATGGTAGTAATCATTAAGAAGATATTGGATTAGATAGTTAGGTCATAGAAGGACATTTCGGTACTTCGGGCATGTTCATAGGCTTGTCGTTTTTCGTAGCATCCAAGTATTGACACTTGTGGAAGGAAGAGCTGAGATGAAGGAGATACCGAGCGGTCAGGATCCGCTGGTGATCAGACAAGAACATAGACGAAGTCCCTAACATGTTTCTGGATAGAACGCCCGACACTGGTGAATTCCCCCTCCCAAGAATTTTGATCCCCTCAGAAGAGTCGTTTCCATATTTTACGCTGGCACAGAAACCTGTTCAAAGTGCGAGCCACACCAGCTCACCTCGTCCTGGCACTTCGTATGTTTTTATAGAGTCAACGGAACGAAAGGATATGAAATGGAAGCACCGAAAATTCCTGGAAAGAAAATCCCAGCGCTCGCCTAAGAGACCGAGTCCTAAAGTAACTTTCACGTTATCTTATTGTAATCCTTTAGGTTTGTGGTTGCCAGATTGACTTTATTTCGTCCGGTACACTTGTAATCAATGCTCATCTTTGCAGCTGATTCTTCAGTAATATCAGAGCCAAAGCTTTTAGATATTCACGCCTATCAGAGTATTTATTTTTGTTGCCCACGAAAATTACTCTTAAATTAATTTCTGCAATATTTAGCAAATTGTAAAATATTACCATAGGTCCTCTCCATGTAGATCTAGCTACATTACTGAGTAGTGCATGGTTTGTTGAAAACCTCATCACCTGATTTAGTGTCAATATATTGAAGTATGATTTCAGTTTTTTTTTTTTCTCTATTTCCTCCGAATTTTCATTTGATGACACGTGCATATTAGAAAGGAGGACTAGCGTTCTGCAATTTTTTTGAATAATAAGAAACAAGTGTTTCGTTTGGATGAAATAAAATGTGCCCTCATATTTTGTCCCGTCCTTTGTGGAAATGAAATTAGAGAGGAGTTCCTTTTAGTTTTTTTCGAACTGTGCCTACAAATGACAATATCCTGTTTCGTAATTTCTTTAATATGTTCAAACTGGTGAACCATTTTCTTCTAGTTCCACATATTGGTTCAGCAAGTCCTAATACGCCTACATCT
The DNA here is from genome assembly GCA_030762175.1 of Metallyticus violacea. Lineage (NCBI taxonomy): Eukaryota > Metazoa > Arthropoda > Insecta > Mantodea > Metallyticidae > Metallyticus > Metallyticus violacea. The sequence goes on from CM060846.1 coordinate 291,729,054, forward strand.
GTAGAATTGCTATTCTGAATGGGACTATCTGGCTGTTGTGCGCAACATATCTCCATGCTAATATGCAGCACAGCTAATCATCGCAACAGAAGATATTAGTTCAATATTTTGAAGGTTTCGATGGTTTGAATTGGCAAAGTCCACATCGGCCACGAAATGCTGGTAGCGACATTCTGACCGAGAGAGTATTGTGTTTTGCAGTTGTTCACAAATATCGTGAATATTTCTCTCATAGCAGCTAGTTTATCTATTAAACGTTCTTCTCTTGAGATGCTGCAGTCAAAACGAATGCATCTTATTATTAGACGGAAACGTTTTTCAGACATGACCATTCTGAAAATATTGACACCAAGGTCGTTTGTTGTGTAGAGTAGTGAATATCAGCAAGGTATAATAAGCCCAGAAATGATTTTATTTCGACATGTCTTAGTTCTTGCAATTTCTTTCACGTTCTCTTTCAAATCATCTTTGCGTCTGTTGGTAGTTTTCACAATCAGATCTAACAAATCATCACTGATGAAAAGCTTTCAACAGTCAAATTCAGTTTTTATATACCTAATATTCTCCATTAGTCAAAATATTAGGTGGTCGTGCCTATGTTACTTTATTATTTTTCTCTGTTATGTTCCATCATTAGCTGAAAATTAAAATAAGAAAATCATAAGAATTTATTATCAACGCTGCCAGCATTATCATCATGTATCACTGCATTGTTATGTCGTCTTCCGTACTCGCTCGTATAATAATTTTCTTCAATTTCCTCTTCATTAGCTTCGGTATCTGTTTATGAATCTACTGATGAATTACGTTCCTCTCAAAGTGCTCTTCAACAGGCAATTCACCGCCACGGGTGGACGAGGTCGTTAAGGCACGGACTCGTGACCGGATGGTTTGGGGTTCGAATCCCATTAGGACCGTCCTCCCTAACTGAGTTTTTTGCCAGGTTTTCCTACGTCCTCATAAATGGCAAATGCTGGGGAGGTACCCTAAACTTAATCCTGAAACGTTTCCTTTCTTGAAAAATCCTTTCCCAATACATCATTTCATTTTCAGTGTTCACTTCCTGTGGAGCCTCAGTAATAAAAATGGGCGTTAAACACTATTAAAAAAACAGGTAAAGCAGAATCTTCAAAAAAAAAAAAAAAAAAAAAAAAGGCGATGCACTTCCACCAAATTTTCAGGGTTTTGTAAGTCGTATGTATGGCTACTTATTTTATTTTCAAAATCAAAATATGAAGCCATGAAGAAATATGGCTGCATTTGCGAGACGATTATCTATCTAATGGCTCGACGTGAGCGCTGAAAACACAGGTGTGACTATTGCACCCAACAGCGCAGACAATGCGTTAGGCAGGTTGGCGCGCTGTGTCTATCAAGCACAACACGATACACGTGCTGACAGTTGCCTCGATTCATTATTACGGTGATTAAGTTTGAAGTGAAGCAATACCAAGACGACCTGGGGCGATATGTTAATAACCCTATTTATTGGAAGCATATCGATAAAAGCGAAGCCACATATACGTTCGCGGCTATCGCAATGCAGCTGAAGTATAAAAGCAAAATATTCTCATAGTTAAGCTACCTTTTGTGTAGTATCCCAAATTGTTAAACGCCGTTTTTGTTTTACGTTTTAAGATATTTTAATGGTAAAATCATTGATTACAGTTGCACAAATAATTAAATTTAAAACAGATATATGTTAACATAATTACCAAAATATCTGCAGAGGCTTACTTCATGTTATTTTATCCGGCCAGAGATTTTAGATGTTGCAATTAATAACAAGACAGATTTCTTAGTGTAGACGCATAGTCAGACCTAAGAGAGTTTGCGGTCTCCAAGTCGACGATGGAATTCATTAATTAAAGATATTAAGCATAATCATTATTGCTGTGTTCAGTGCCAGACAAGTATTTGTAATTAAACCCATTCAAGCAACTTGTTCCAGTCGAGATAACCGTGTTCTCTTACCTGAATCCTGCTGTTGCACTATTGAACATATTTGTGGTGTTTGTGAGAATTACAGGAGCATGGCGTGATAAAACCGTGAACATTTCTAGAGCTCTGCGCTTCTTGATTTCAGCTGGATCCTGTAGTAGCTGGTAACACAGCTAACTTGTAACAAGCAAGATCTCATGATGAAATTATAATCAGATGTAGTGAACGTGCCATGTTGAATTGAATCATCTGAATAAGTAGTTCTTCACTAAAGTCTAACCATTTAGATACATAGTTAGACTTTATAGAGTTTACGATGTATGTAATTAATTAATTAAAGATATTAAGCGTAAGCATTATTGCTGTATTCAGAGTGAGACACGTATTGTGTGATTAAACGCATTCAAGCAAATTGTTCCAGTCCAGATAACTGGTATTCTCTTATCTGAATCCTGTTGTCGTACTATTCAGCATTCTTTGTGGGTTTGTGAAAATTACAGAAGCATGGCGTGATAAAACATTTCTAGAGCTCTGCGCTTCTCGACTTTAGCTGACCCCTGTAGGTTGCCGGTAATACAGCAACTGCAACAAGCAAAGTCTCATGATGAGATCATATAACATATTTTGTTAGGCTATATTTTGTTTACTTAAGTACGCTCTTTAACATCTCAGGTCATCAGCGTGTCATTCAATTCAGCGGTGAAAAACGGCCGATAAATTATGCTCAGAGGCCTCTTTTTTCACACTTGATGTTCTCTTATCTGCTGTATATCTACGACACAGGACCCACGGCTTTACTATCCTTCCGAAGGAAGTCATACTTGGGATATTTACGCCCGAAAAAAGTAATCGATCCTGGCCGGGTAGGAACCCGCGATCTTCGGTCTACGAAGCAAACATGGTTACCACTAGAACACCACAACCGACATAACATATGTAGTGAACCTGTCATGTAGAATTGGATAATCTGAATAACATAACTGGTTGTTCAACAGAATATATCGTTTAAATTTTGTCAACTTAACAAATTATGACAAATTACTGGGCATTTTTATTGCAACATCGCATTACACAATGTGTCAGCTTATATACAGTTTTTCATATTTCTGTTTTACAAGTACAGCGAATAGACGCTAACCTCTGCGACAATGAGATAATTGAATCTTACAGTCTTATCTGACACAAACATGTCAGCTTTTCCTTATATCCCGCAACATCCTTAGCTCCGCGTGTCCAATCAAATGATTTATATCTTCCAGCCCCAACAATTTTTCTTCAAGGGCTCAAGACCAGGAGAGGAAGTCGAGCAAAGGGACTGGATTGAATTGAATTGCCGTGTTCAGAGGTGGAAATTTTATACTTCAGCCATATCAGAGACCATTTGTATCTACACTCCCCGAAGGGGGCACCTTCGGGTGACCGTGATGCATAGACATGGACGGGATCTCGATTGAGCACTCTGACGCCGGAGACCCTCCACACCAGACGCCTGAGCATAACCTTTCCCAAGCTCGATTCCACCACCAAGTCGCATAGGGCAACAGCCCACCTCGCCAGTAATTAGAACCGAAGGAAAGACATGAGGTGAAAATGAGACAACGAAAATTTCATGGAAAGGAAAGATGCAACCCAACATTGTCTAAACAAACCGGTAAAATTGTGAAACACCCAGAGATCCGGATGTCCTTCACAAGGAAGTTCCGCCTGAGCGCGTTGGTAAAAATAAGACCAGGAAGACCGAATATTCCTACGTTGTTCATAGGAATTATCATTTTTCGCCACTGGAATCAAACCTGGGACTCAAATCTCTGTACGCATATTTCCCACAAATAATTCTAAATGTGTAATTAATAAATTATATTTTTAAATGTTCTAAGTATTAACAGGACTATATTCAATGTTATTCCTGCACTCAGTTAATTACTTAAAACAGACATAGGAAAATACGTTTACTGCAAGCAAGTTTTCAATTTTACCTTATAAAGCTACTTACAATCCAATTTCTTTATATAAAATGAATTCAGTTTTTCATAAAATATTTGTCAAGTACAGAAAGAAGACTTAAATTTTCCGCATACATGACTTATAGAATGCAGTCAACGGCTCTTTGAATTATGAAACACATTTAGAAGTACCATTAAAATAAAATGCTTTACTGGGTACTGTTACTTTGAACAAATGTTACTTTAGTATTGTATGCCCTGACTGACTTGTTCTTTTCATGCTATATGCTTCAAAGGCTGTGAGGAAATAGCAGCTCTACTAACATTTGTTCGAGAATAAGATAGATTCAAACTTGTTAATTTCTTATTTTTTGTCACGTTTCATGGAAATCCGCCTATCCTAACAATGGCTGCAAAGATGTCTTTATATGTCTCTTATTTCCTTTGATCAATTGTTACAGTAAAAAAGGAAATCTTCTCTTTTTATTGCAATTTGTAATGCCTCTGAATCTGTTTTTAATTAGATTTATATTTTATTTTCTTATACCAAAATAGTCTTACCAGGATTGAGTTCAAAGGTAAATATAATTGCAAGAAATTTTAGAGCAGACAATGCTAAAGTTTTAAATTAGTCTTACATACTACAACAATTACATCCTGACTTTACTGGTAAGCCGTAATTAGTAGGACTTGCTTCAGAAAATACGCTTGAATAATTATTCTGACTCTTGGAAAACGTTTTTCTTGATACTGCATATATATACCCTACCTTTATACGCTAAACTGATTTAATGTTCGCTTCAAATGAGCAAATTAATGAGCAGATACCATCATCCACCTGAGTTTTAAACAGTGTAATGCATGCATCTTATATTTCATTATAATTAACAACAAACCAGCAAGCTGCTAAATAATATTGAGCAATGAATAAGCAACTCTCTATATTGACTATGTTGAGAAAATTCTTTCTGTAACACTAGTGTGCAGTGTGTGGTGAAGGATATGCCTGGCGTTGATTAACAGAGAATGGGCACCTATTCCAGAGTCCATAATCCTTTGAATCGTATAAAATAAATGTGAAATTGAGAAAAAATATAAAATGAAAAAAATGAAGCATCATTATTTCATTGAATGAATAAATTAACAATTGGATGAATAAATGAACACCCTCTATGGCCTATTAATACAGGTGTGGCTTAACGTTGACAGCATTCTGAGATATTCCACGTGGAAGAGTATGCATAGTTAGTGCAATCAAACAAACATTCAGTGCCTTATATATTGTGAACCTGTCTCCTTATCACAGGGCTTCCCCCCTTTTACTTTGTTCTTGCATTGTTATATAGGGTAGATTTGTTTTCATTTAATATTGAAAACTTAGACACGAATAGGGACGATACATTTTAGATTCTAAAATATATTCGCTTTATTTCCTTGCTTCTGCTCTAGCTAAAAATAAGTATTTAAGTATTTAATAAGTATTTCCCATTATTCATTGCGATAGCTAATCTGCTGTACAGTCTTGAAGCATGCTGTATATTTCTCTTTATTTCTTATCATATACGGTACTCATGAAAAAGTAGTACTACACAAACCATGTGCTTTATCCCTCTCTTATATGTAAAACGTTATAATTCTGAATGTTTAGGGTTAAAGACTATTTTTTCCGGTTTAACAGAATTACACATGTTCTATTGCATAATAAACTTACTAGTTTTCTCAACTGCTGCATTTGTTATCTAGCTATATTACCATTTCCATAATCCGCATTCAAATTGCGACAGACACCAATTGGAGGAATGTATTAAAGCAAGGTTATTAAGATCAATTACTTTAGAATCAAATATATTCTTTCAGAATAGAGCTGGGTAGCTCAGAATTTTCAAATTCTGAGTGTTTTGTAGTAAAATTTGCATATATGAAAGGGGCTCAATCAGATTTGTTTTGTTTAATTTTCAGTTATGTTGGACTTTTTCTTGATGTCTCTGAGTCATTGTGATTGGAAATACATTTCTCTAAAATATGTCGCTGAAAGTAATACTCTTTTGATAAATTTCATTCATTGTTATGTTTCATATAAGTAGGAGTTCTACAAGCTGTCACCTAGGGCAAAGAAGATTAGTCAGAGATTGGTTGAGGTGTGTGGAATATTTAACACAAATTAAGCTATTGCTGTTCTTTCCATTTGATGTGGGTGTGTTATATAGCAAAATTCTTCTCATATATGGGTTTTATATTTATTTTCTGTAAACCGCGAAATGCCATTGTTCTCCCACATATACACTTTAAGAAAAAAATAATTCGCTTTCAGAGTTAAAGCCCAACTTATGTCACATTGGTAGCACTCGATAAAATAGGATTTAAGTGAATTTATTTTCGTTTGTTATGTTTCCAGTGAACTTCATTCACGTCACACTATATGCACAACTTAATGGCATATGAAGGTCAGCAAATCTCTGCATATAGCAGCGTTGCCAAACTAAGTGAAAGTATGAAAACGAGAAATCTACATATCAGAGCAATTAAAAGTTTGTTTTTGAGCACTGGACACTTTCGATATGCGGGATGAAGTATTTGTTAATTTGTATTCTTTATACATATTTTCCCACTTTGACTACCGGATACTCGCGTTTGTGTGAAAAGTCTTGTACAAGTTTCTTGTGACACAAGCAAACATGGCACACGCTAACACAGACTTATCTATACTCTTATAATACGAACTGCAGAACTGTTTAGTTTTTTGCATTATATCGCCCTGTTTACTTAGCTTCTATTTAGTTTACTGCCGAGTAGAAAGAATCCAACTAGAATCAACGCCAAATATCTCATGTTTCAAGAGCCGGACCTTATTTTTACTAAGGTGTGGAGAGAATGAATACTCATGCCATATTCTATATTTCTCCCTTGTATAGTGACACTTGTTTGTATTCTACAAAGGTACATGCAGATAACATTAGAAACTCTTTAATTTCAAACGATGGATTTGTAGAATATGTCACATTAGCCTTCTTGAGGTGACTGCAAGAGGTTGTTATAAAGTCACATTGATCTTAAATATGTGAAAACCCTCTTGTTAAAACACTAATGTGTCTGAATTTACAAATAGGAACTTATGAAAACGTACCAACTTAGCTAATAGATGTAACAGAGTTTTAGAAAAAAAATATACTTATTGGTTATTTCTTTTATACAAGCACTTGCTCATTCTCTTTCCTGAAATCGAGTATCCCACTTGTTTCAAATTGTCAGTTGGTAATTTTGGGAGCTGAGCATTCCAGCTATTTTCACATATGTTGTGGAATTATTGTTTCGTGATGCAAGGTGCTCCATATTAAACAGGAAATATATGTTGGAAATTTTTTATCCTCCCAGTATATATTGAAAATGACTCCTATTTTGCTCCAGTCTCTCTGGCAGTAAGCTACAATGGGGCCTGATCAGTATGTTTATTTCTACAATGATATTTCTTTTCTAATCATCACTGTTCGTGTTCGATTTTGAAATGCTCTATCTTCAAGGTAACTCGATATAAAGTATTCTGGTGGCGTTATGATGAGTAGTCTCGGCGACCAAAACTTTTAAACCAGCTAAGAGTTCACCAAGAAATCGTTACCTAACCTGACCTTTGACAAGTTTCGCCGTAATGCCTGAAGTGAGCCAAAAGTCGTCCAATTGTTGAAGACATTTCTCGAAATGCCTTCACATCAATCGGCATTCACTATATTCTAAAAAGCAACGAACCCACTTTTCGGTTAACTACAATCTTCGGCCGGTGCTCAAAAACGCGTATTTACATATGCAGAAGATCGGTCAATGCCTCGTTTTGAGCCCCGTGATATATTTAGAATGCCAGGTGGCCTCACAGTGAAAGTCAAGAACCATGAGTAGTAACGTATTCCTTATTGCTCCTTATTTGGCTGCTTCAAATGTGTGACAAGAAACAAACGACTTAATATTTTTTGAGGAGACTGCTATAAATTGGCCTCGATTTTTTCGGCCAGAGTTGCCATCCATATGCTATGCTTACGAATATTATTTAACGAACATATTGTCGTTTCCTCACTAAATGGGATGGCTGTGTTTCTCTTGGAAGACTCTGTAATATCCTTAGCATAACATCAACAGGGTTCATTGTTATCCAACAATTTTTCATTGCAAAATGTACACCCTGAGACAACTTGTAGTGTATTTTCATCTATGGACAATATAAGCGCTAAGGATAGAAAGTTTTAAATCCTTGACGAATGACATCACGTTATTAAGTGTCCAGGCTCCTTTGATGCTTTTTAAAACTCACCCGTTTTATATTAATCATCCTTGAATTACATTTATAATATTTAAGTGTCTCTAAGGCTAGATCTAAAGATATGCGATGGAGGATACACTGAGCTGCCAGGAACCCGAGGAGGAAATGTACTGTTGTTATCTGACTTCTTGACGCGTTTCTATACGGGGCGAGACATGGAGAGAGGAACGTAGGAGGAGCCATACGAGTCTTCTGCACATGTGCGGCTGAATGTGTGTACTATCTTTCCTTCACGACATCCTCGGTATGTTGTCTGACAGTAATTCTTTTGGTAATATAGGGAAATGTTAAGCTTCTACTTGCGTCTTTTAAGCTCCTCATAAGGGAAGGAGCTCTTTAATTATCCACAGTGGTGGAATAACAAATAATGTTGATATTGTGATCTGTTTTTAAATATTTTGTTTCATTGACCATACGGTTAAAGATGTGAGGAGTGGTTTAGAACTTTATTCTCAGCACAGTAATACAGCACCGTATCACCCTGAAAGTTCGGGAGGCGTGGTTGAGAACGTTATAGGCACCAGAGTACCCAGGAAGTGGCCAGGAATTCGGGCAACAACAGTGGATTTCGTTGCGTTTCCATAGAAGATCAATCTCATGGACCGAGGGAACCGCCATCGATTCCACCAGCGAGATGTCCCGAGGTCCCCTGACAGAACTCGCCAGAACAGGTACTTTATTCATAGCGCAAGACACCGCCGCCTTGCCTGACGCTTCCGAATCTGTGACTGCTGCTATGAAACAAAATGAAAATAAATACGAGAGCGGAAAAGGTATGAAGTGTAAATTCCATCTCAACATTCATCTAAGTGATATGAAAACCCACGGTCTGGAGGGCCCATTCACAAGAAATTAAACCCGGAACCTCCCGAATGAGTCGAAAACGTTACCGTTTTCGGTACTGAGCCACCTCTCTCGGTGGTTTAATATATAAATGAACACTAAGATAGAAATTATAGCAATTTGGATCATTGCTGCCAAGAAGTAAACAGTTGCAACGATTACATTTTAGTTCTAATTGCACACACCTAAATAATGATTGCTGGTATTAATAGACAATGTTTCTGCCCACTCCAAGACATTATGTGATAAAAATTGTTGAGTTCTGTTATTAGAGTGGAAACTTAAAAGTTATTTTCAAGAAAATTGCCGTCCGATTGGCATTTTGTTCAAAAAGTATTAAGTTTTGCAGAAAAAAAATGTATTATCTTTTAATGCACAGAAAGGCCTTTCTACTGAATCCGCAGACATTGCTAAAGTACATATTAATGAAATGAGGCTGTCAGCTGAAGAAGACATGAAGATAATAACGTTTAAATAAGATATCAAATAACGCAAATGTGCTTTTGTATCTTGTTGCTTTGTTTGTTTTCTTGCTATATAACAGTATGATTTCGCTTTCAAACTTGTCAACATTTTTCACGTATAGTTTTATGTAATTTATGGTCTTTTAATGACTAATATAGGCATGTTTAAGGTGTAGGGCATAATTATTATACTCGCAGTATTTTCTGCATTCTATAATGCGTACTACGTACATAAAAATTTGCATATGTGTGTAAATGTCAATATCTCATAAAGAAATTAAATTAGAAGTTTTATTTCTTACTGGCAGTAGAATTAGAACACTGTAATAGTATTGTTGCGATTTTTTTGTTTTGACATGTAATTTAACTAATTATTAAACCACCAAAAATTGTGATAAACCAGTATCACTATTTAATAACAGTGTAAAATTTGGGTATCTGTATTTTAAAAACAGTTAAAAATCAGCTCAAACTCATTTTGAGTTAGATGCATCTCAATGCTAAAAGATTGAACTGAAATTAAACGTTAAAAATTAGTGTACCACCATTTTAATCCTTAAAATGTTCCCAGTTTAGATCTTCTGTAGGGGAATAAAGAATATTCGTATATATTTTTTTCATTAAAAAAAATGAAAATAATGTTGGTGACAAAATATAAAAATTGTTTTTGTCATATTTTCACGCCCTGGTACCCTTAAGGTTCTGTGCGAGTTATAGCTGAACAGACAGCTCATCACGCAATGCATTTTTAAAAGAATTCAGAGATACATTGTATACTTTTATGCATTTATAATGCCATTTTGTCGAACAAAAGTCGGATGCGCTCTCTAATTTGTATGACGGATATTTTGCATATTAACAACCCAGCCATTACCTACATACAAATATCAAAGTAAGAACCGTTTTAGTGCCACTCACATAAAAAGAATGAAATCGCTACTGAAGAATGAAACCGCGTAACTGACAGCTTTAATGAAAATTGCTTTTTTGCATGCTGATTATCTTTGTTCAGCCATGCATCATTGCAACAAAGTGGAAAATTTAAATATGTAGCACATTCCCAAAAGCAAGTACAATACGTACCCATGGAAGCTTTTAGACGCAAAACATGCAACCACTTCTACTTCTTCCATTTTATTTTGTAGAAAGTAAAATGAGTGATAAAATAATCAATCTGTTTTCTGAAAAACTTTATATTTTTATTAACGTGCTATACTTTCTATGACAACAAAGTACAAATTCAGTCACGATATAAAATTTACACTTGATCGAAGAAAACACGCAGTACACGTTTTTATTCCTTTTTCATTTTATCACACATCTGAGGGTCTTCATCTGGTTACGTACTTTAGAAGGAAAGAAATATTTAATAACAGAAATATGTAACAATCATTACAACACCATATAATAAATAAGAATAGTATATTATTATATAGCTGCTGTCTGACAATGTAATGGAACTTCAAATATTCAATATCTGAAAATTCCAACTCCAGTGCTAGGACAAGACTACGTAGAAGGTGACCTCATTGTACCAAAGCATAATATATATTCCCTCGTATACTCGCATGGCAAAAGCAGACGGAAATGCCAGGAAAAAGACGTAAGAGAAAGTTTATTCCCAAGTTCATGGAGATGCATGCACAACGTGTAATCTATTTTGGAGATGGCTGCTTAGCAATACGGCATGATAGAGTGGTGAAGTTTGAGCAATATGCTTCTCTGCATTATCTCATGAAACGTGACAGTCCCAATATCGCATTGCACTGCAGAATAGCAATGTGTGTTTTAAGTCAGAGGGAGTGAAACTTAGTGATGAACAGAAAAGTGAACGGTGTTGTTGCAGATCGAGCAGATGAACCCTGCCTACTAGTGAGTCACAGTTTCTGAAACTGCTGTAGAACTCAACATGAGTATAATATTAGTCGATGATCTCAGGCGATGCAAATGGGTCCCAAGGCAGCTGTCCGCGCGGCATTAGATTGTCCAATATCTCTTGGACCACCGAATGGCGTGGAAGAGACGTTTAGGTCTATTGAATTTTGAGAGGGGAGGGTCCAATATTGCAAATCAGAGATTAAGAGGCAATCGCCGTAATAAAGAAAAGTTATGCAGCTCACGAATTTATGGAAAGTCAGTGGCTCTTATATTGGTACACCTTTGGGTAAATGTCACGTAGTCACTAGTGCTCAATATTATGGCATATTAGTGAACAAATTTAGACCCGTTAACGATGGAAACGCTGGGCAATCCTCTCTAAAGGAGTATTGGTGCTTCACCTGTTTGAACCTTTGAAATAATATATGTGTATTTAGAAGTTTGCATGTGACAACGAAGTAAAAGATAAGTTTCAAAGTTGTTAAAGGACACACCAAAAAGCTACTACTTCTGTCTCATTTCCTTAGAGAGATATTTATTGACATTGAATGAATGCAGATACTTATTGACAGAGAGTATTTTACTTATAAAAATAATGAATAGGTGGTATTAGTATTCTTAGAGCAATAGTTGCTCATCATGGTATATAGCAGCATAGGTGGAGGTAGCGATATCATGGTCGCAATGGAGAACTAAAGGCATACAACCCTATCGTTGTAAACTTTACTTCCCTATGTGGAGTAGTTTGTGCCTGTTCTACAGTGGTTGTTTCAATCATGGCGTGTTGCAAGGCCAGGAGGAAATTATTCAATGTCTCCATAAGAAGAACTTCGAGGGCCTTCACAATGATGCACAGTATTTCCAAAATGCTCAAAATCCGGCTAAAATATTTTCACCTAGATTATGCTTACTGTTTGAAAATTTTGCGACTTAATCGACTTAGTAAGGTATAAAAAATAAGGTTTATGAAACAAAACATATTCAAATATGTTTAGGTAGCATATACTCGTTTTCACCAAGCTGAGGTGCGGGAGAAGAATATTGAGAAATATTCTGTGAAGATAATGGGGTTATTGTACTGCATACTTTTCCCCCTACCATAATTAGCGATAGCTTATGTTCTACCTATACCTGTTTGCCATTCATGTCACTTTTTGTAGTTCTCTAATTTTTATCTCAAAATGAGAGAATTTCTCTTTTACTATACCTGGACTTTATTCTTTGAGCTGAAATTTAATAAGTAACAATAGAATGTGGAAAATGGTTTGAAATTTTGTCCTACTATTAATTCACGCAACGAAATTTTAATGGTACCAAGGAAGAAAAAATTATCGTGGTGTGAAAAATCCGCTCGTTCTAATTTTTTTTTATATTGTAATTGTTCACTGCTTCCATCGCATCTCCATTTTGGCAAAAAAATCACAGTATTTATCATTTTCTTCGAATTTTGCATTGGTTCATATATTATCAGCAGTCTGGTGACACTATGGTCCACTAGGTGTAGAAGTTTTACTTATAACTGTTATACAGTTACATTTCTAAATAACAGCTTTTCTTTACTCCGCAGACTAAACACAGTCCACCATTTGAAACTGTCGACACAGACTCAAGTTGGGATATCTTTCCATGAACTTCGTTTTGTTACTCCCAGAAACTTAAAATCACAGGGATGGCTTGAAGCAATTGGGACATGTGTGCGTTTTAGCACGTTAATAGGCTGTGCTGTGCAATTGTTGAAGTCGAGGAAATTTATGTCAACTTTCTTAGTACTTTGCTTTATCAGGTCTCTTTTTCAAGAAACCATTTTACTGGCACAAAGCAGGTGACCAGAAATGACCTGCTACTGATCATCTATATTCTTCATTACACTTTGTTCCTTAACTACGCTCTTTTTTATGGTGTACTGAGGCACCACAGGCGGTACTACGCTCCTCCAGACATATAAACTGTACAGTGGTATTTCATAAAACCTTTAGGTTCATGAAATGGCCACAGCATTTGCCTACTACATGTTCTGAAGTGAACATCCAAATGGATGAGAACCACCAACACTTTAACGTTCCAAGCACGTTTCGTACGTTCTGTGCATATCTTACTCTTCAATTTTCGTGTCTAGAGCAAGCGAGGCTATTCAGGAAATGGGGCTATTTATTTTCGGACAGAGTATTTTCTTCATAGATACACAAGTTTGTGGACAGGTAGACCAAGTATGTAAGGAAACATTGTGATTATGCCAAAAAATAAGCTTCGGTTTTGTTAAATAATTAGTGTAACGTTTCTGTTATTTAATTACGTATTTATGTACATGAAACACGTATACGTCAGTTCTGCAGCATAGCGAGGGTAAATAGGTAGTGCCACAGGTGGCCCAGGTCGTTAAGGCGCGGATTCGTGAGCGGAAGGTCTGGGCTTCGATTCCCGACAGGACCGTCCTCCCTTACTGAGGTTGTTTCCAGGTTTTCCTCAGTCCTCATAAATGGCAAATGCCGGAGAGGTACCCTCAGCGGCCTGGAACGTTTCCTTCCTTAAAAAATCTTTCCCAATTTTCATTTCATCTCATGCATCATCAGTGTCCATCTCCTGTGGTGCCTCAGTAGTAAAAACGGGCGTTAAACACTGTTAAAAAGTGCTAGGCTGTGGGAATAAGACGGAACGTATCATTGAATCTCAAACTTTATTGTTAAATGCGTATAAGAAAGCAGCATTTTCAAAACTGGCAATACATTACACATATCACTGATGTACGCATTTAAAATCGTCGGTCCTGGTGGTGTAGTGGTTACCATAAGCCTCCTAAACCCAAGATCGCGGGTTCAAACCCGGCCAGGATCGATGAATTCTTTCGTAAAAATCCTAAGTATGGCTTCCTTCGGAAGGGAAGTAAAGCCGTGGGTCCCGTGTCGTACATTTACGGCACGAAAAAGAACCTCAAGCCTGAAAGAGAGGCCTCTGAGCAAAATTTGTCGGCCGTTTCACGCTCTGAGTTGAATGGGACGCTGATGACCTGAGCTGTTAAAGAGCGTCCATAAATAAACCAATCAACAACAGCATTTAAAATCGGAATTTTTACTCAAATTGTTGCTCTGAAACTGTATGGCACAGGTTCGAAACGTGGATCTGTCAACATCGGTTTAAACGATATTTGGCAGAAGTGTATTGAAAACAGAAATGGTGAAGTCAAAAGACGTCTATCTGACATAAACCCAGAAAATAGAGGCGCGATGCATGCAAATGTCACCTCTGGACCTGCAGGGTGAAATTAAAACTAGATGGGGTAAAGAACCCTATATCTTGGAGCTAGGCATAAAACAGCAGTCGGGAATAGCAAGGCTTAGACTGGGAGACAGAAGGATATATCTATTATGCTAGGAACCTGGGTGCACATTTTGTCTAGGAGCGCACAAACAGAAGATACCATGAAATTTTTTTCTGCCGGATTCATTTTTCACTTCCAGTAGGGGGGGCTGGCATGTTGAGACTCAATTGTGAATAGACAAAGCTGGCTGAACCTGGGCATTTTCTTAAATGAAGTACGTAGTTTTAGGGACAATAACTTTCTATAAACAGTGTATATAAATAATAAGAAACTTTATATGAATAACAGAATTATTGTATGTATGTCTATTTCATGTGTGTGTGTGTGTGTGTGTGTGTGTGATTGGTGTTTTTAAAAATAGAATCTAGTTTAGAATGAACAATATTCTTCTAACTGTTGTTCATGGGTTATTTGTATCTTTAGAATTGAAGGATTGGGCGTTCTTATTAATGTTGTTGGTTTCTTTTGTTGTCATTAATTTCAGAAATTGAGTATTTTACAAGAGCATGAACGTTCTTATGATCCATGCTACTGTGATGTGCAATATATGCATAACTAGTTTAACTGGAATAATAAATAAATACAACCACCACCACCACCGCCGCCGCCGCCGGGTTGGGCATTTATTCATAGAGTTTCTTCCATCAAATAGAGGCATTTAGGTACTCAATATGAAGGTTGGAGCATTTTAATGGACTGACTCTGTTGTAGATCGCCCCACGTTGCGCGTTGGATCGTTTTCTAGCGGGGAAAAGTTGTTGTTGTAAGCCCAAAGTTGGTGAACCAAATTATGGAGTGGTTTCTGTACCTATTATGAGCTGCCTCGGGGCTGTTACCGACGCTCCACCGGCAACACTATCTCCCAGTGAATCCGCTATTTCATTGAGTGGGACTCAACAGGACCGGGAGGGGAATTTAATACTGTAAATTAGCACTCGATGCGACATAATATATATAATTGCGTAGTCTATTATGTCCAAATTCTATTGTGTCCTTTGGTGTTTCCGCGCGCGATAGACTGGCATATTTTGAGTATAAACTTAGTTGCCGCGTATGAAGCTTTCAGACTAGTGCTGCGAACTGCTGAACTGAGTAGCACTGAAATTAACTGAGTAAGTCGAATGAGTGCATGCAATTCAATGCTAAGTGCCTAGCTTGACCGTGATTTAAGTACTTCTTGCCTAGAACTGCTTGCTCACTGACCTAATAGGCCTGAAAGGCCTGAAAACTGATTAAACTGCAAAAACTGCTAAGTACCAAATGAATGTTGACTTGACCGACAGTAGACTGCATACTGCAGGAAGCGACCGCTTTCTGCGAGGTCTAGAACTTGTAAACTGCGTGGAC
Organism: Metallyticus violacea; assembly: GCA_030762175.1. Lineage (NCBI taxonomy): Eukaryota > Metazoa > Arthropoda > Insecta > Mantodea > Metallyticidae > Metallyticus > Metallyticus violacea. Next base: position 291,745,092 of record CM060846.1, read on the forward strand.
AGGGTAAATTGAACAAGACTTGGTTACGACTAAGCGCCTCAGCGTCACATCGTCAATATTTGAGCACCTAAAACGCCATAATGTGCGGACCGAAGAAACCATTTGCTAACCATATTCTGCTCTTTGTGTATTCTAATTGTAAGACTTGCACTAATCCCATTTTGTACAGAAGGAAATTCAATAATTTTGCAGCGCGTTGTTCTGATCTAAAGCTTGGAACCGTGACAGGTATTTTGATGACAAATTTTTCCGCGGTTTTCAATATGTTTGTTATCCAATGCTTATCTTGAAGTTTTCAATTTTTTGGCTATTTAATTTTTATTATTTATAATACAGTTACAACTGAGAGTACATTGTTCCGTTGCTAATTTCTGAATCAACTTACGAAAAGGAGTGAAACAACAAAACACCCCAGTAAACAAGAAAATTTCCCTGACTGAGCTAAGCTGCTGCGCTTCTATGCACCTATATCTTTTCGAATGAGGGTGGTTGGTGTTTAGTACCGTGAAAATAAAAATAATGCCGGCCATAAAAGGAATAAACATGTACCACGTTACAAATAGAACTCACCCCTGTACGAGGGTTGGTAAATATGCCATGTGGTTCACGAGGGCGGGTAGCTGCTACTCTAGGTCAACAGTGTACGGGACGTGACACAGGTAATGTGCCTCACTGGTTGGGCATAATGAAATGACATATTTATGGGGTAGGAAATTTCGATAACTCAGAAGACTAAATGTGCATTTCTCGATTCTAAAGCAAGTAGAGAAGAGTTTGAAGAAAGCAATTCCAACACGTTTGGTAAGGGTGAAAATTGAGATCTCGGTATTTGCGTGTCTCTTGTCACATCACTTCTGAACAGACTGAACTAGGTCTTAGATGTTTGATGGACTTTGCATTAACAAAAAGAAACTGCAGTTTTTCGTATGTTTCATTGCATGTAAGGTGTAAACCTGTTGTGTGTTTCCTTATAAGTTTTACCTTCAACGAAAATCTTTATGCTCAGAATTGTTTCCTGTTCTTCTTTGAATTGAAAAGAGACGTTGTCATCCTCTATTCTTAAGTTATATCTGTCCGTGTTAAATATAAAAATATTTTGTGTAAAAAGAGTTTTGTTTTCCTATTTGATGTTAATTTAGAAAGCAATGTTTCTTCGTGCTTTAAATTCATATTTAGGTAATTTTATTTTAATTCTCTGTTTAATAATTGAAGAAGATCCCTATTTCATAATTATAATTTCTGGATTTGCAACAAATAAAATTACATGCATAGTATACCGAGCACAGAGATGCTTTCCTATGAGCTAGTCCCCATTCTTTGCCGCGCAGTGGAAGCAGTAACAAGCCTGCTTGCTTACTTGTTGATCTTTCTGACTGTCGCAGTCGTAGCGCAGCTATTCTCGGATGTGTGTTGTATTGTTCGTTTCATGATTCCACAGTATGCATAAACTTCATTATGCCTCGCGTGTTTACCACTAGCAGCGTGTTTTATGTAGGATTCATATGTGTTAACTCAGTGGTAAAAGAATCATAAAATAATTTTTTAGCGTACAGTTGATTCTGTTACTTATGTAAATAGCATACTAACCTCGTTTTTCAGAAAATTAACCAACAGGAAGCGTGATCATGCATTTTGCTCACGCTGCGAATAATTCCATGACAGCATTCACAACATGTTTTCACAAGTCAAGAGTTATTAGTAGGGATCTGCCGTCCGCTTGTCCCCCTTGATTTAAGAGCCTGTGATTATTAGCTCTTGAGTAAATTAAATAATATCTTGCACAAGACGAACCCGTGCACCATACAAGAACTCGGAGATAATATTCGTCCAAAAATAGTCCGAATTTCTTAAAATGAACCATAGAGAGTGATATATAACTTCCTAAAGAGATGACAAAGTATATGGAGAATGAAGACGCTAGTTTCAACACCTCATTTGATAATTTGTAAAGAAATGATCCTCTTACATAGGTTTATGTATTGTAATATGGTTGGTTTGTATTATTCTTTTACACTCCCACTAATCACTGAGACCAGGCTGGCCAATACGCAAAACACTCTGGGGGGGGAACAAATCAGATCGCACAGTATATATATGCATATTTGTATTTCATGGTAAAAACCTTAGTTATTATTAAATACATATAAAGTGCATCGTTCTAACTTCTCTGGGTTGTTTTCATCCATCCATCACTCTCTCTCTCTCTCTCTCTCTCTCTCTCTCTCTCTCTACCCCCGCCCCCTTTCACAACGCGCACCAGACTTCTGCCAGCTGATAGGTTTGTACAAAGCAGCATTTATTTCCTCATCGCTATTTTACTTTCCATTACTGTGTATCCTAGAGCGAGCCCCGCCATAACGATTTGTATGATATGTAAGTGCAGAAAAGGGGGAAAAGTAAAAGGTAACTGTGAATAATATCCAGAGCAATTAGGCGCCAATGGCAGAGCAGTAACATAAACTCGGTGTCATAGTGTCAAATCAATGTAGGAAAAACACTGTTGGTTTCTTATGAGGGAGATATTGGACAACATAGAATAATTTCCCAAAAGATACTTTAAATTTTTAAGAAAAAATAAGCATTTAAAATTTAACCTTTGAAGACTATAATTTTGTATTGCATAATATTTTAATTTGAAAGATTAATGCTATTTGATTTTTATAGCTTGTTTAATACCCTTACTTTGTTTGTACCTTATGACCGCTCCATTTGATTCACGCAATCACCCAAACCAGTTGCTATAAGCCACAGACTTTAAACGCCATGCGGTTTAGAGACATTTTGGGATTTCTATGCCATCAAATGCAAATTTTATATTAACAAGAACTGCGTCATACATGAAACATGTGGATGAACCGTTGTACATTAGTATGTCCTTAGATAGATCTATTGCAGGTATTTTCAAAAATTGCAGAAACAATACATTTACTTTGCGATTGTCAAGAAACTTCACTCACGTATTTGTGCTTTACGTGGAAAAAACACCCAGTTTATGCGTTAATTCATTTAGACAAAGAGATAGATGACAGCTTTGCAGTGCCATCAGGCGGAGAGATTACACGCCCGCAGCTGTGCTAAGTCATCCGCATTAAGCCGTCACTGAGCGAAGGTAAATTTTTATTTTTAATTTTTAACGTGCTGGTTCTTAGTCATTGACCGCAGAAATGTAAAAATACATGGCTGAGCAATATATAATATAAATAGTGAGAACACATTATAGATGCTTGAGAATAGATCATAGTACGGATTTATTCGTGTGAATTATTTCTTTATGAAAGGTAAAATATTTTTACTTAAATTACTAATACAGGTGCTGTTTATAAAATTGTAATTTTAACAAACATTTAGCTCTTTGTAGTTTTCTATATTTTCCTCCAAAATTTTGTGAAACATTCTTCCTATCTTTTCATTCGGCCAGTATGTGTATCCATGATTCCCCTTCTCATATATGTGCCAAATGCTCTACCCATTTTCACTGGTGATCCTAATCATCTCTCTCGCCCCTAATCTGAGCCCATAACTGGTGAGTTTGGCTCCTGTTTTAATATAGTGCTTCGTCCCTTACTCAATTTTTATTCCAATTTATACTTCCAGCAAAATCATCTCCCCGCATTGCGGAATTGTCCTATATCCCTCTGGCGGTTCTTAACTTTCCTTGATGCATTTTTCTAAGCGCTTGATCCGCTATCCAAACGCTACCCCAGCCCTTTCATTTTCGGTCTCTTTCTTAATTTATATGCCAATGTCATGTTCCCTCCCAACCTCAGCTGTTCATAGTAGCACAACCTTAATTAAAGTCTGGTTCCCATTTTTGATTCGCAGTCATCGGAAGCGCAGTAAGCACTGCTTGATTAAAATAACATTTATAAGTATTAGTACAGTTATAACTAGGATTCCTGTTGTTTTGCCAATTTTTAGTCTATCTCTACCGTCAGTTTTGCGAACGTTTAAGTATTCCTCTTTGCACATTTATTATCCGTAGCATAAAAAAAAAGACATTTCAGAGTTGTACTGTGTTAATCGGGTAAAAAGAGAATATCCAAGTGGATAATCTCACAATAGCTTTTGGTATTCATTGGAATAGAAATCACGAAAATTGATGTAACAGAATTTTGAAAAGTGATTAGTGTGTGTTTGTGTGATTGGACTGACTATTCACTCAGGATGCCCTGCTAACGACGACATTTCCGTAAAGCAAATACTCGTGTATCCATCAATATTTTCTTCTCTAGATCACAGTACAGATAGTATAACAGGTGGTACGTTGTACAGATACATCATAATCACAAATGATTATTTCCTTTGATAAAAAGGACAAATTTAATGGTAGGTAAGCTTTTCTGATATTTTCACACAATGTACTTGCTGTTGGCGATTGAGCTGTTAAAAAGCGACTACCGAAAGTGCTAAGAATTGATCAAAGAAGTGTATACAAAATTAAGTTGCTTATTAACCTCATTAGGCCTGTAACTTCGATTGTAAGAACATGAAGGAGCATTATATAAAGTGCTAAGGTTGGGCATTTAAAATATTCATTGCTTTGGGTGTATCCGCTCATGTAAAATAGAATCAGCATAGGATCTCTCTTTATTATTTTGCACCGAGCTGCTACTGCTCCTCGCACAAGTTCTTTGGATTTTATCATTAAGTTCCATAAATTTGAAATACACTAATCATCTCAGAACACTATACTCTCGGTATAGGTAAGTTATCCTGATTGCAAACACCTCTCTACGGCGCAGATCGGACAAACTTAACTATTGAAATAGTTCCTCCAATTCGCCCTCACCGAAATGTAATTATTATCTATATTTTTGCAAATCCAATTATATTTCACGTAGTGTAATTTAGCAATGCGGATATCATATATGTATAATACGGCATAATGTTAACGCGTGAGTTGAATGTCAACAAAAAGAGAAAGATCTTGGTGTTTTGTTACCGTAGCTTGGAAAGCCAACAAAAGGGCCATGAAATCTCTTTTCAGAGGAAGTAATCCAAGGGTCGCGTGTGTGAAGTCCCTTTACTTTTTAAAAGAACAAATACTGCAGAGTTAATAACTTGAAGGGTTTTCAAGCCGTTTTGGGACTTTGATCCCGACCGGCTGTGGTACTATTAGCCCTTTAAACCAGTCAATACCAACAAAAAGTTTTAAACTTTCAAAAATAGCGAATAAAAATGGGGCAGGTGAATTTAAACCAGTCAATGGAAAAATGTGTGTTTGAACTTTTAAGATAGGCGCGGAGTTTGCTTGTGTCTTTGTGACTCCTTTGGTATCGTAGGTACGCCGATAAAAACATATTTTCCACGTGTGAAACTTATAGATAAGTGCCGCGGCGGGAAAAATTGAAAGTCGAATTTAAAATGAATACTGCAAACTGCTCCTGCGAACTAAGTGTATCTTGCCGCGTATAGATCTTGTAACTGTGCACCTCAGAAAGTGAAATTTACAATTGCTTCTGCCGACTGCCTAACTGAGTTGGACTGAATGAGTAAATGCGTCTCGCGACGAGTAGGACTGCCTCGGTCGAGCAAACGCTTCCTTATATATTATATTCAAATGAAATAATCGCGGATCTCTATATCTATCCTAAGCAAAGCCATGAGGACGCGAAATATTTTGGACATAATAAAGTACCAACAGATATTATGTCGCATCGCGTGTTCATTTACACCATTGAATTCCTCTGCAAGTCCCCGGTTAGAACCAGTCAACAAAATAGCCGAATTCACCTTGGGAAAATGTGATCATTAAAGCGTAGGCAACAACATCGAAGCGATTTATAATCTATCTACAAAACCACTTCAAAATTCGGCGCCAAACCGGATCTCTATATACAATTGCCTCGGCATATTCCAATGATTTCTGGGATTTTCTTTTCAGAATTTCGTATTTTCTGATCTTTAGTCAGTAGGTCCTGTTATCGTTCAGAATACATAAGTGGGTATCTTTCTCCTAACATTTTTTAAATTGCACAATTAGACACTATTAATTCAGGCATTACTTTAAGTTTTCTGTTATTAACGGAACACTTTTTAAAGTTGCACCCACATGATATGCAAAAATTCTATTCATTTATTGATCATACAAGTACTGGAAACATTTAAGTTATTTTGTGAAATGAATCGTATGAGCTACTTCATAATTAAATATTTGCTCTAACAACCTAATGCCACTATAAAATACCCAGTACCACCATTTTTCCTGAGCATTATTAGAATTCTTTTAATATGTGCCTTACATTATATAATTTTACGTTATAGTGGACATATATTGGCTCTTATACTTTTTTCTTTAAATATTATTTGAAAAAGCTTGAATTTAACCAGCTGATTTAGCTTTTTTTTTTTAAGAAAACTTGAGTGATTAAGATAATTTAAGCACTTGGTCTAAATATCTGTGAATCATACATGCATTTTTCTTCTGTGCGTTATAATAGTTAAACCGGATCATTTCATACTTTGCCAATACTCACTTTAAGGAACAGACTTGCCATTTACTCACAAAAGACACGTTATACTGATTTTGCGCATGTTTGGCGTGGAATGGTGTCGTTTAACAAGATAAAACTTAGACGGAAGAACTGAAGTCGCTTAAGTTTGAACTGCAATGTCCCCTAGTGCATAACATAGTGTTGCTCATGTTTCCTCTAAGACCCTGCACTGCCAATTAGCTCAGAAAAAACACATTATGCTCTCTGCCATAAAGACAAATGTGCGAAATATAGTTTGTTCAAATGTGTTAATTGAATCGCATTTATAGTTGTTAGCGCATTACAACGAATCTTCATTAATTTATCTAATATTTATGTATTCTCCCGTTGTCAGGTTCCGCGATAAACGTTTTGGTGCTTATACATGATAGAAAATTTTCACGTATGGTATGTATAATTCGTGAACTACAAGCACTAAGTATGTACAACAGTGAATTCAGTAGTCTAAGAATTTCTCTGAGAAATCTCAGCTTGATATTTGCATCAACGCAAAATTGGAAATTACACCTTTCGGGTTGCTAATCTTACAACTATTCAGTAGACAGAACCGAAGGCGCATTATTATATCAAACGCGACTTGATGGAAGCCTAGTGTTTATCGAACGCCATGCAAAAGAATATTTATATGAACCAGGAAACTTCTGGGAAAAGATAATTTGTGACTTTATGATATGCCCAAAGTTGCATTTTAGGCATTCTCTATAACAAGAAGATGTAACTCACGAACTCCTCTTGAGGACCATAAACTGTGGTCCTCGCTATCGTAAATAATGTGTCTTTAATATAGAGTGACATTTAGGGATAAGCTTTGATATATTTCCTGGTGAAATCTGCAAACAATAAATGGGAACAAAATGATACTTAGAAGGACGTGCAATAAATCCGATGACTCTGAGACACAGGGTTACAGAAGATCCTTCATCGCAACGGACACTGCAGCTGAAATGCATCATATGTAACATGTTTTATATTTATTTCACAACGCAGGGCTGAGCGTTGCATGGCATTGGTCACAATGAATGCAGCGTTCGGAGAAGTACATGATGGTTGTGAAAGCTAACGTGCCATTACGCCGGACACAATTGCACAGGTGAATGCGCTGATCAGATGTGATCGGCAACTGAGTGTCGATGAGCTGGCCTCCAGTGAGAACATTAGTCACAACTCGATGCGCACCATTATTCACGAATACATTAATTTTCGTCTCCTTTACGCCCATTGGACAGTTGAAAGTTATTAGTTATTAGTGAGGAGCTGCTGCTGTATCGAAGGAAATTCGTTGGAGATGAATTGCGATGCCGCTACTACAAAGCAAATGTTGCCACGAAACATTCTCAATCGTTATGCTAAAGAAAGCTAAGAAAAAAGGTGCCGTTGATCTTGTTATTTGACCGTGAGGGACCATTATTGATCGAATGTGCTGAGCGTAGGAAAACTGTCAATTTGCTCGCTGTTTTCCATTCTACAACGCCTGCGCCGGACAATCAGGAACATTGTCGTAGTTTATTTTAGAGGTATCATAATGTTGCACCAAACTGAAAGGGCTCATAGAGTTAATGCAAAAATGCAGCAGATAGGCATATACATGTCACCTTTTCAGTAGGCTTAATAAGAAGAAGAGTGTTTGAAAATTGTGAAGCATTAATGTGTAGCAGGTAGTTGAGCATGAAATCATCAGGCTCGTTAACCTGGGACATGATTCTGAACTGCTTTGGCAAGAAGGTAATGGTTTCGGGCATAATTCTCTTCACTTATTTTCTTAAATTTTAATTCATAATTCTTCAAGAAAAAGTTTTTCAGTCTTAAATAGAATAGTAACACACTATTTCATAGATAAACGAGGAGGATTCGAAAAGTAAGTAATTCTTGTAGTCCAAATCTTATAGTACTGTGCAAAATACTGTTCATGTTCAGATCGCCCTATGGAACCACTTTCGGTGTAGTAGCGATAAGAGGTACATCATAGCACGAGTACAAAATGGCGCGTCAACTGTAAACGAACTTCAAGATTGACGTTCGAGGAACAATTCCATTTTTGTGGGAAAAACGTCTCGATTGCATGGAGGTTCGTTGTGAAATTCCGTTTTTTATGAGTCAAATACAATCATGTCGCATATAGGCACATTAAAATGGTGCCAGCAGTTTGAACCAGGCTGTACAGACTTAACTGATGCTGGTCAGCAAAGAAGAGGCCAACAACGTCAAGCACAGAAGAAATTGTGCTGCAGGTTGATGAAATAGTTCTCAGCAATCGCAGAGTGACCGTCGCGAAAATTGCATAGGAGTTGGCTATCTCAATATTTTGCAATCATTTGGAGCGTATTTCTATCGTCAGAGAATGAAAAAAAAATTAGTGAAACGTCCAGGCGAATGTTGACAGGGAGTGAGCAATTATATCGAAAAATGTGTCACATTGTTGATCAAAAACGTTTCTTGTCCCGGAATAATAAAGTGTGACTTACTTTCCGAATCCCCCTCGTATTGTGAACCCGCTTATCTATTAGTGTTTAACGCTCGTTTTTACCACTGAGGCATCACAGCCGGCGACACTGATAATACATGAAATGAAATTGTAAATGGGAAAGGATTTATTTATTTCAAAGGAAGGAAGCGTTCCAGGCCTAAATTTAGAGTGCTTTCCCGGCATTTGCCATTTATGAGGACTGAGAAAATCCTGGAAAACACCTCAGTCGGGAGGTCGGTCCTGGTGAGAATCGAACCCCGGACCTCCCGCACACGAGTCTGCGCCTTAAAGACCTCGGCCACCCGTGGCGGTACACGCTTATCTGAATAAATGTACCTTTTGAACTAATTGTAACACGCTAAACACACCAAGAATTCCTTCTCATATCATGTTGAATACGACCGAGCAATTAACGCTGTTTCACCTGAAGTCGAGAGGAGCTGTTCCCTAATTACTGCAAACTATGCAAGCTATCTATTGTGCCAACCGCACTGTGAAATGAGATGATACAAAGAAACCCTATAGTTACATGATTATGTTACACAACCAATATATCTACCCCAATTAGACATTGAAGTCTAGTACCTGGTGAGTGCAGGTTAATAGTTATCCTCTCTAGGCCAGAGGTTTTGGATTAGCGAGCGAATAAATTCGTCATGGGCTCAGAAAAAGGAAGATACACGAACGTAAAGCCCTGCCAGTCACATGAATGCAAGTTTCGTCACCAATCAGAATCTTTTTAATGAAAAATAGCGTAAATAGAATGATTAGAGAGGATGGAAAAAGAAGTGAAGTTTTGTGGAATGCCACCTAAAAACCGGAGAACTTCCACAAAACTCCAATAGTCCCAAATTTGCCCACTATCTATCGTTATTCTTAGTCGAAAAAAATGCCGAGTTGCGTATTTCAGTACCACGAATCTCAGCGACTTTTTGCATTTAAAAAAAAGTAAAATTAATTAAACTGTAGAGAAAGTCGACACCGTAAGTAAGGTCATTTGTCGGACAAATGTCGTTCAGAATTTGGGATTAATCTGACCAGTAACCAATACATGTCACTGCCCCTTTGGAAAAATAGCTGACAGGGTGAAAAGCAGCATCTATTTTCTTTATTTTAAACCAATTTTAGAACACGCATTTTGCGTTGATGTTCCTACTAGCTTTAGCTTTTTACTCATTGCATTGACATGTGGGAACGATTTCAAATATTGCTGTGTTAGTGGTTCTTGTGGCGGTATCATGTTTAAAATTGAAACAGATAGTTTAGAAAATGTGCAGTTCAGAACCCAAATCCATAATTTACCAGCGAGTTATGTATCCATTAATGTTTGATAAACAAAGTAGGATGTTGAAACTTGCTGGAACACAAATGGAACCTGGAAGTAAAATAATTAATTGCAAAATAATAAAGCACTTACCACCGTAAACCCAGAACCTTGGTATTGCAACAGTACTGGATAGAGAATTTCTACGCGAACGGCACCACACGGTTTATCGGTCCGGAACATTTGTTATACTCTCATGAAAATGGTTCCAAACGTATTGAAACACCTGCGGTTGTATGACCTTTTCTTTTTGACATATATTCTATTTGTCATATGAGCATAATGTAGCTACTTCAACAACAACTATAATAATAATAATAATAATGCATAACCTTAGGAGAAAGAAATATAAAAAAGACTAAACATTTATCATCGTAAATATTTATAATATACCATTCTTATTGCTTAACCTCACTACTTCAGAAGAACAAATGTGCATACAGAATATTAATGAAAAGCACCAAAGTATTTTTATCTATATAGAGAAGTTTTAAATAATTAATTCGAAATAGGGGACCCGGGTTAAAAATTTAAAACATACTCAAACGCTTAACATTTCAAAAGAATATGCACACCACTGACTGTTACTTGCGCCTTACTCTAGACCCAAGATCGCAGGCTTCATTCAGACCAGGGTCGATTGATTTTTTCGGGCGTAAATGACTTCTTTCGGAATGGAAATAAAGCCATGGGTCCCGTTGTATAAATTTACGGAAAGTAAAAGAATCTCAAGCCTGAAAGAAGATGCCTCTGAGCAAAATTTACCAGCCGTTTCACAACCTGAGTTAAATGGGACGTTGATCACCTGAAATGTAAAGAGCGTCCGTAAATAAACCAATCAACAACAATGTACTTGCGCTTTAAAGCATCCCAGTTCACCCAGAAGCTCACCAATAAATGGAAATGTAGACTCTGTAGATCTCACCAACTTTTACAGCACAACGTCTACTCTGTAAATCACACTATGTCGGCAACTTCAGTAAAAGTTCTCAAAAATTCTCAATTTCTTCCATTTGTAATTAATTTTACGAGTTATTTTGTTTTATATATAGAAGGTGCCGAAAATGTACACACACTTCAAGCAAAGAAAAAACTAGGTTAACATAAAAAAATTGAATTCTCACAAACAGAAAATGATGAACACTAACCATCTTAAAGTTTTAGAGTCACAACAGTTGCTCAAAATGCCCACATCGGCGTCGATACACTTCTGAGTACGTTGAACTACTGATTGAGCAACGTTTGTGAAAGTGTCTTCAGTGATTGCAGCACTTGCCGTTTCAATTTCTTCCCGAAGTGCTTCCAGTGTAGCCGGTCTGCCCAGGTCTGCTCTTCGTGAATATCGCACGAGTCTCAATTTGTCTCCAATGTGTGCAATTGTTAGTTGCGTTGGCGGCCCTGTTCTGTACGCACGTCTCCATTGTCTTTGGACTTCAACAAATTCCTCGGATTTCCAGTACCCCTTCAAAATTGCTTTCTGCTGTTCAAAAGATAATCGTGGCTCCATTTTGTTGTAGCAACGCTAGCATAACGTAATGTGAGTCACATCTGTTTACAGAATATCATACAATAATTTAGGTTCATTTGTTCAATGTTGATTTATGATTATCTTGGTTTCATTTATTCATTGTTGATTTACCTGTCACGTAGCAACGCTATCATAATGTATGTGAGTCACATCTGTTTACTACACATTACTGTTGTTTTTCGGTATAACTTTGAAATATATTAAATAGATATCTACTGTGAAAGTGTGTATACATTTTTTGGCTAACTCGGTATTTGGTTGTAGAGCAAATGTTACATGAAACAATTGACGAATATTTTGCTACATTAGTGAAAACACGCAATTTTTTCTAACTGAATTTCTATATAATGCCAATTCAGTGGGGTGCAATCATGTGTTTAGCCTGAAATTTTGCAGATTATTCTTGTGTTAACTTGTAAAAACTCTGTACATGGGAATATTAACAACCAGGTTTATTTCGATTATCAAGAAGCACGAAGCCATTCTAATGCAAAATATAACATTATTTAGCTTAAATGCGAATTTCTGCACCAAATTGCATTTACTTTAATAGCTCATATTTCACGATCAGACCAAATGTCTAAGACCTCTCTATATACAATAATAATATATTGGTGTTCAATAACATTCTGTATATATCCCTATTATCATTAAAATATAAGGCTGCCGCATGTATGGCATATTCGTCCTGGAGGAGAGCCGGTACTCCCGTTAGACATTTTTCCCTACTCCCCTTGACATTAAAGCCATGCATAATCTTAGGGTGCCCAAAATCATCACACGCGTGAGCTAGGAATGCATGCACAGTACACTATTTGTATTAACTTTGTTCTGGTGGTGGCACCTGTGTTTAAAACGTTAAGTTTATTTTTAATGAAAAATAAATGCGGGTCGGTATCAAACACTATTAACGCGGTTTCTTCAGCAGCTGACAAGAGAAAAAATTCATGCTGTTGGTTCCAATGGGATTCTGCAACTAAACATACGACTCGAGAATCATTAAATACAATAAGAAAGTTGTTTAATGATAGAGTAATTAGTGTTGATATGTGAACCCCACGCTCTCCCGATTAACCAGTTGTGATTTTTATTTATGGAGTAGTTGGAAATACACGAGTTCCTACATATTACGGGAACTCCAAGTTAATATTGAATTTGGAATGAGCAGAATTTCAGTTCATGAGCTGAGATGAATATATGACAGCATATACTCAGGTTATGGAGCTTGTATACAAACTGACTCATTCATATTTACTCTCAGGTAAAATAGTCCATTTATGCTTCCGACATTGTAGTGAGCATTTTATCGGCTCGTGCTTGGCCTTTTGCCCGGAAGTCAGGCAACGAGCTACGGCCGCTAAATATGTTAATGGCTCTGTACTAAATTAGTACTGAAACAGCTAGTTTCCCTTTGGCGTTGGCTCTTTTGAATGGCATTTATTGCGGTAATGTTAGTTTGATATGGAGTTTTGCCGACTTTTAACTGTATTGTACCGTACTGACAAATAGAACTTTAATCAACATTTAAAAAAACGCACATGTAAATTTAATAATTTGATATTAGGGTATCGTTCTGCTTTTCAAGATATGGGTATGTACACTTTCATTCATATTTTTGTTTAAGGTTTAATATAACGTTTGTTTCATGTATTTGGTTTAAGGAGACTCTTAAACCTTTTGTTCATTGGCGTCCCATTAAATTTCGAGCATGAAATGGCCCATAAATTTTGATCAGAGGCGTACCTCTTCTCTTAGGTCTAAGGTGATTTTACGTCCTGCAAATCTACGATACAGTACCAACGGCTTTATCCCCCCCCCCTTCTGAAGAAAGTCATACTTAAAATTTTAAGCCCTAAAAATACATGAACTCTGACCAGGTTTGAGTCCGCGACCTAGAGTCTAGGAGAACGCTCACTTTAAATATATTTTACAAAATATTTGGGTGATATATTTTCTATACTTTTTTGGTTGCAATTCGTGGTTGAAATGTAATCTGTATTGCATGACTCCGCTATGCTGCTAATATTCCGAGTGTCTAGCCTCTTATTGGGCTGTTGCGTGTGCAAAAATTTCACTATGCATAATATTGTCACATAGTACAGTACATTAATTTTTAGCGGAAGCAGATACAACACTGTTTAAAATTCTAATATTGTAAATAGGATATTAAAACTCAACTCTTTGATTCAGGGCACCATAGGAAAAAGGTCAGCTTTCAACGTTTAAACCTCAAGAGGTAAAGAAATGGGAGACTTTTGCTGAATGACTCATTATCAGGTCGTGAAAGAAAGCTCATAATATTCTTTTGCAGTTTCAATTAGTGGATTGTTCTCAAAATCCAAGACATTGCTACCTAGAAACTTAAAACTTCCGCAACAAAATATTTACTGCACAAAATTCTACAGCTGTTTTTTTTACATCATTTGTACCTTAAAATAGTCTAAGACAGACTTTATTTGTTAATAGTAAGAAGTGCAGTGTGTTCTTAATCAGGAATGTTGCTAGTTGCATTAGTGATTTACGCCAAGGAAATTAAAAATCATTAAAAGTAAAATATTGTTCTGAAACACTAAATTACATAAAAATCCTTTGCAACATTAATACCAAAATGACAATTTTGACTTAAAGGTATGTATTTCGTAAATGAAATGTAGACTATTTATTAAAGTAAACTGAATATATTTGACATAAATGGACAGAATATTTTATTTGCCTGAGTAGCAATGCTGCTGAATTTGAGTACCTTCTGTGTCCTTGCATTTACTAACAAGTTTATTTACCCTTTTAATACCTGTTTAAACACAAATGGCAATTAAGAATAATTGTTGCATAATCATAATAATTAATAACAAATAAATTGAATGAAACTAATTGCGTCAATACACACTTAACGTCGACTTTAATACACAGGGCTTAACTCTGTAGGATGTCAGATAAGTCACTCCCTGCTTTCAATGATTGCAATGTCTTTGCTTGCTAAAATATTTAGGAACAGGAGTTATTAGAAATACACTCCTTGAGATTTCGTTATATTTTGTTAAATATCCACTTAAGCTCCCGATTCTTGATGCACTTTCTTAAAAGAGTTCGTATGGTTGCTCCGACATCTGCAAAAATTGTATGGTATTTTTTAATCACATCGGATATTGTTATCTCCATATCATCCAAACCGAGTAGTTTTCTCAGGTATATCACCCCAATAGCCCACCCCAGAGAAAAAATCACAGGGAGTTAAATCTGGGCTGCGGACAGGGCATCCGTGTGCACTACACCTGCAATTCAACGACCTGGAAAATGATCTTGCAGATAGATATCATTTGCACCTTTCTGCATAAAGTGAAGCTGTGATTTGCTCCACTGTACAGTTACTGACCACATACATTTTCCAGCATTACCGGACATCTTTCGAAATTCATTGTCTCTCACAATGAAAGGATCTACAACTATTGATGATGTGATACCAAAGTGTCACCTTTCGACGTCCCGTATTTTTTCAACACTTACGACTTCCCCAGCAAGGACAATAGTACCCGTTATAAAAACTACCTATGTGAAATACTGCCTCAACAACCACAGATTGTTCTTAAAATATTAAGGCCAATCATCATACTAACCCACCATCACGGGTGGCCGAGGTCGTTAAGGCACGGACTCGTGAGCGGGAGGTCTGCGGTTCGAATCCCGCCAGGACCGTCCTCCCTGACTGGGGTTTTTTCCAGGTTTTCCTCAGTCTTCATAACTGGCAAATGCCGGGGAGGTACCTAAACTTAGGCCTGGAACGCTTCCTTCCATAAAAAAAAATCCTTTCCCAATATATCCTTTCATGTATCATCAGTGTCCACCGCCTGTGGTGCCTCAGTAGTAAAAACGGGCGTTAAACACTACTCAATAAAAAAAAAAAAAAAATCATACTAACCCATGAAAATTTCTGTAATCTCTATTCTTTTGTCAGAGTTACCAGGAAACAACAGCTACGCGAAATGCGATTTCCATGGCTAAAAAGAAAACCTTTCTTAAATATTATTGCAACTACATCACCTGAGGGTGCTCCTTGAAGTAATGACTTTTAGGGCTCTTCATGAACTTTCTCTCTCTCAATAATCTCTGTTGTCCTCAAAGCTGATGGTCTTCCAAATCTTGCATCGAAGACACTGTCTGTTGTTAACAGCCTCAGAGAGGAATTGTAATCCAGTATTGCAATAATTCTAATTTCAGCCCTTCGCCACATCTACCACCTTTTTTACTCTTGCCATAGGTTCACAGACCTCTCACAACGAGCTGTTACTCTGGCTCGCTCTTCTGCACTCCGCATAGGCAACGTTTTACTTAAAAGAAATCTCAAATAAGTGGAGAGTATGTTAACACCTTTTTAATTGGAAGTTATTTGTCAGACACGATGTATTACTACCTCTAAATGCATGCTCTCCATAGGGGCGTCCATGTCTTAAGTTTTGTAGATTGGTACTGCATTCAATTCTGGCCTTTACTGAATCTGGTGTATACTATGAGTGTTCATTATTTTTATCCCCATATGCTCTGCATGTGAAATTATATGCATAGCACTATTGATATTGCATTCCCTCTTAATAAGAAACATTAGAATATCATATATACAGTTATCTATGGCGGGATATACGAGAATACCCCAGTTCATAGTTGAAGGCTACCCGATTTGAGGCACCAGTGCATGCCAGGCCACATTCGCAGCAGTGCAGTATGAAACATTGACACAATTATCCTATGTAAAACTATATATCATTCTGCTATATAGTAAAGAAATACTCGTTTCAGTTGGTTCTATATGCTTCCAATCCTATATAATGGAAACGTTTATCCACATTCATTGCTATTAAAACATTACTTCAGTTGCATAAATTAATGTTATGAAAACCCTACTGAAGTATGATAGAACTTTAATCCTTGGATTACTTGTTTCCTCTGCGCCTGACAGGAGATATTTATCTGCAGTTTTTACAAACGAGATGGATAATTGGTCAATATTTGAATCATCGCCTTCCGCAAAAGTAGATATGTCAATAGGGTCTACATTGAATGGTCGGTCGATCGCGATTTGAACCTAATGGGTTTGTGGGAACATTAATGTCCTTAGTTTATGCAATTTCTGTCAACGTTCTAGAGTACTCTTAGAGTATGGAATGCTGGCTGGGTGTGTCGAATAGTAGAAGTCTAGTTTCAGCAATTTTCGTTATGTATGATGCTCTTTAATTTATCACTTGTACTATTGCTTGGTTTGTTAGTAATAAAGTCATATTGTTACGTTACGAAGGATTTCTGGGCCTATGTTTATGTAATGTTTGGCTGTTAAAAACACGTCTCTGAGATATCTGACGCTAATTTATATAGCTACGCTAATTCATTTGATCTCACCAATACTGGTAGTTATAGTACTTTTCGGTACAAGTTAAAAAGTGCCAAAAATTACCATCGCTGAAACAACCGGAATTCAGGCTTAATTATTCTCAATTGTTTATAAGCAAAACCCCTTACTTCAAACATATGAACCATATAGACGAACTCAAGAGATCTTCTCAGATATTTAATGTAAAGTTCTGGAAGTTCGGCGGTAGAATGTTGACAACAGATTTGTTCAGTTTTTCGCTTAAAGAATAAATAAATATGCAAATATTTCGTGATAGTCCCACATATGGGAAAGGGCCAACTTTCTATCTATATGCAAGAGCATTATCTGTGTCGCGTGAAAGTTATGCCACTCCAGGGAGGGAGAAGATTGATTTGGAGTATCTTAAAAAAGGTATAGAAGTTCTTCGCAGCATTGCTTGGTACTAACAAATAGATCGTAACAAAGGATGCCATATAGATGCGCCCCGAGTGGTAGAAGGGATTGTTAAAACTGTCGCATTTCTCTTATTCAATTCCCCTCTGTTGAAAATAATCTTTTCTCATTCTTTTACCACCGTCTGCACGATTCCTGCAAACACCTAACAAATAACAGTCCAGTTCTTTCCTAACCGTGAATTTATACCGACAGTCCTGTTCCTCTTGGACTGCCTATGCTTGTTGTTCCTGCCAGCCGTAAGACTGTTGTGTGTTACGTATGGGCTTTCCATTATTAATAAAGTTTTCCAGTTGGGGTTTTTAAAATTTTCACTAAAATTTCGTAAGGGTAGCCAGTATAGCTGAGAATGAGTATCAAGCTCTTTTATACACAGATAATGTAGGGATACGTTTGGCGGGAACTAGGCAGATTTCAGATATATGTGTGTAATTAACTATCGATTAGCGTAATTACAAAGAAAAACGAGGTTAAAAAGGAGTGGATTAAAGTACGAAAGGGAAATAAGGCAAACCTTAAATGACATTACTTGCAATAACGTCAAGCAAATATGACATATCTTTTCCATGAATGGACAATAAACAAAGTACGCTTGCCTGAGAAAGCATAAATCGGGAATTGAAGCAGAGGAGATTCCCCGGATAGGAAGAAAAGTTCCCAATATGTATTTAGGTTGGAAACATCATATAGGGATATAATTGCTGGGGCCTGTGTGAGAGTAATTTGGCTTAGGTGAGAACGCGTTTTCTAAATAACATTTTTAGATTGGGAATGGACGCGGCATACTGTAGAAGTTTTGGGCTTATAGTAAAACTTGAGAATTTAAAATTAGGGCAGGGAAGTTAGTGAACCTGTCACAATTAAGGTATAATACAACTATGAACATTTTAGAATGGAAGAAGATTGCATATGAGTTTCAGAACTAGGAAAAAGGTTGAAAATAATGGGAAATGGCTATATTTGGAAGAGGATCAGAGAAATGGCACGAAAGCAACCTGGTTATGCAACAGACACTGCAAAGTTCAGGTGTGAAATGGTTCATTACACAAGACAACAAAGTTTATTATTTTCCAATAAACTAGATCAAAATACCTGATTAAGGTTCCAAATTGAGCCCCAGAAATGGGAACAAGGTGAAGCCTTTCAGGTCTGAAATGGTTGATTACACAAGCCAACAAATTTTAATACTTTGTGATAAACTGGATCAAAATACCTTATTAAGGGGGCAAATTGTGCTCCAGAATTGGGAAAAAGCAACCAACAAGCTATATCGGGTCCTAATTTTGGGTTATCGGTACATTACTCTAACATGCATTAATTTACATATATAAGAACACTATGGCGATCTGATATGTGGCTCTTATCGCACTTACCGATACAACATCTGGCTAAATATGATTTTAATTTATTATGTACGCAAATATTTTCCAGTAAACAGCACCTGAAATCAGAAGTTAATTTTTGTTGAGCTTCCTATTTAAGTCGGTTTCGTTCCTTCCCTCAAGACAAATCAGCTCGATCCATCCACCATAGCCCCTTAGTAGCGTTTTTCCATTTTGTTAGTGTCCTGATGGAAGCATTCATCTTGTTTGCTGTTGGTCCCGATGGTTTAGTGATAACCACACTTGCCTCGTAGACTTAAGGCCACGGGTTCAAACAGGCCAGATTAAGGTTTTAAGGGCATAAAAATTGTAAATGTGATTCCTTTGGAAGGGAAGTAAAACCGCGTATTCCGTGTCGTAGGTTTACGGCAGTAAAATCCTCAAGCCTGAAAGAAGAACCCTCTAAGCTAAATTTATCGGTAGTTTCACGTCATAAATTGAATGAGATGCTAAAGAGCTTCCTTAAATGAAGTTAAACTAGCCTTGTTTGTCGCTGATAAAACCCTTATTTGCAGGGCAAACATCGAGGTAAGAATGTAAAAATTAAAGTTTTAAGATACGTGTCTGCAAATTTTTAAAGATCTCTAGAGGATCGTTTAAAAGCTACCATTTTTGGGGCTTTTGTGTTCCCTGGAAATCCAGTAGTTAAAGCTTTGAACGAACTTTAGACAGGCAGTCTACTTCATTGAGTTTCTTGTAAAGTGATTGATCCTTTAACAGCTTCCTGATTTTGGACCAGCAAAAACGCCTTCCTTCAACTTTTTCATCGAATAAAAGTGACGTTCGGTCACACGATCATTTGATTCTCGCCAAATCATTGGAACTGCAAACAGCATAGCGCTCTTTATTTTCTGCCACTTGGATAAAAAACGAAGTTAGACCAACATACCTTGGGGCGCAAAGCTTTTCTTGGTCACACAGTCAGCAAACAAAGTAAAGTTTGTAAGCGTTTGTAGGTGTAATGATTTTCCTTCGTGATTTAGATGGGAATTTCCCGGATATATTTTATTCTAATAGTTTACACACCTGCAATTTTTATAACTTAAAATTATGGACGTTTATCTATTGCAAATCTTTAACCCTCTTTTTTATCCGTGTTTAAAGGGTTAGTAATTAACTGAAAGATGCATCACCATAATAAAGTAATTCACTAGAGAAAGCCCTCATTGTTAACTCAGCGACACTAAACTTTACTTTAACTTTGTTACTGTTCGAGTAAAAGAAGAGGATACAGAGTTGTGCTACGAGTTGAGATACTGTTCAGGAATTTTTCGCTTGGAAAACTTGAACTTTATTCAACAGACTTTGACACATATTTTAATAACAATAAATTGTGTATTTATCACAGTGGCACCAATACAATTCAAACTAACTTTCACAGACGCACAGATCCAACACAAGATATTACATTAGATATTCGCAATAACACATAGAACATATATATTCAACAATAATTACAAAAAATAAATAAAAATAAATAAATAAATAAACCCAAAATAAAATAAGAAATACCAGAAGAATCATTTTAGAAATATTAAAAATGGATATAAAAATATAAAGAAAGCCTATTATGGATTATACACATCTGGATTCTAGCAATTATTTCCCCCCTAACTCCCTACCCTATTATCAGGCTTTTTCGAACTGAGATGTCACATTTAATCAGAAATTTATTTAATCTCTCCTCTCCTCCCTTGCCAGCTAGCAAAGTCATTATGACTATCTTTCTCTGCTCGATCCTGTAAACGAGTGCAGTAGATACTTTTCTTTCCATTCTTCTATACTTTTACATCCAGCCAGAATATGTGTCCACGATTCTCCCTCCTCACAGATGGACAAATTCTCCGCTCATATTCGTCAGTGATATTAAGCATCCGCCATGCCCCTGGTCAGAACCACGCGGGCCCCTGTTTAGTAAGTTTAGTCCCTCTTTTTATGTACGGTCCCATCCCTCATTCCGATTTTAGCCCTAATTGTACTTCCAGCGAAATAATCTCTCTGAAGTACGCAATTCTATGCTATCTATTCATATCCCTCAAGCGGTTCCTTTCCATCCTCCATGCGCTCTTTCTATTCCCCTGGCCCGCCATCCAAATACAACACGTCTCTATTGTTTCTAGTCCCTTTCTTAATTTGGATACCCATGACTTGTTCCTTTCCATTCTCAGCTATTCCATAGCACTATATTCTTCTCTTCTCATTTGGCACAATAAGGGCTGAGCTTGGCCTGCGGAGGGGACCTCTGCTTCCTCTACCGCCGTCTTACAACTTCATTGATAGAGGTCGGTATTATGGGGGGGGGAAGTGATCAGTACGCCGTCGCCTCACCGGTCGTCATGATAGCACAATGCTCTAATTATTTGGTTTCCAAGAATAATTCCCAGCCAGTACTTCACTGCTAGTCCTTGCCGACAGACAAAACGATTTTTTAAACCAAGCGCACGAAAGAGCTTTTATACTTGATTTCATTCATATTACAACTTTAAAATACAACGCCTCATAAAGATTTGAATTCAGTGCTTAAAAATAAGGTGAGATATAAGTTTTCGTTTTGGTTACAAAATGACCAATGATTACCAGAAGAAGAACAAGGATTAATAAGTTCTGGCACAGTTATATTAATGTATGATTCGTAACCAAGTTTTTAATCCTCTTTATTGGAAAATCATGTATAGTACCTGGGAAGGTAAAAATAAATATTGTAATATCCAAAATTAGTAGCAGCAGCAACAGCAAGTGTACTTAAAAAATGGTTTGTCAACACATAAACTACATACTTAACCAGAGAAAGAGTCTAACCAGACCGATCCATACATTAAAACCAAAAGTAAACAAATACAATACTTCTAATACGCAGGATACGCAAAAAATGAGCTAGAATACTTTTATTAATTACCATATATTATTGCAAAAACAGGTTCATAATCTCAATCTACAGAGTTTGGATTACTTTTCCACATAATGTTCACCTTGAATATTCATGCAGAAGACGCTGACCCCTTGCTTTCTGCATTGCTTTTGTTACATATCAGGAATGTTTTTGGTCACAATTTAATTTAACTGTTTGAATGGCTGGAAGATGGATTTTGACTGATTTATTGGATGTGGGCTAATGCTACTCGTAATTCCGAATAAACCCCGTTGCATTGCTTAGTAAATACCCCTGAAGAAAGCTCATCCTCGAGCATGACAATGCTCAGTTCCATCCATCCCTTCACATTGCAAACAACTAATAAACAAAGGCGATGGAAAGTACTGTGAATTTAAAGTTTGTGTCAAAACAAGTAAATATTAAAGGGAGAACGTAGATATTTTATTTCCTTTCTTGCAGTGTTCATTTTCCAAAATTAATGTACCTTTTTTACTCTAGAGGTAAATAAGCTAGGAGAACGAAACTTTGCACACATTTAAATATAGAGATTATTTGTAATTGCTGGATGTTTTACCAAGGTATATTTAAAAGGGTTCTTTTTTAATGTTTTAATCATTCTCTAATTTTGAACAAATTGTGTTATAAAATGCCTACTAAATGTATAAAAATTTAAGATAGGAATATGAAAAACCAAAGGTTATTTAGCTAATAAAGTAATTTAAAAGCAAAAAAATTCAAAATTTTTTATTAGTAGTTTTTACAAAAAAGAAATAAATTTTCAAACCTAGAAGCTGAATGCAAAAGCAATTTAAAAATGTGTTTTACAATACCTTGATCAAATATTCAACAGTTAGAAGTATATCTGTATCTAAAAGTGAGCAAATTTTAATTCTCCTAGCTTGTGTACCTCCAAAGAAATAGGTGCATAAAGTTCAGAAAATTAATATGACGAGTCAGTAAATGAAAATACTTAATAAATCTCCTTTAATCAGCTTAAGTCTGTTATACCCAAACCTTCGACATTAAAATGCGAAATATTTTAATAGTAAAGAAGGTCTTGCATTAATTCACAGAAATTCATTATTAATGTGATGTTTCTGAACACATGAATTAGTTCCTTGTGCAGGCTCGTCCAAGTTGATTTATCACATGTTCTGTAATTCCTTGACATGAATTAACATACCGGTCTGTTAGCCGTTCTCGCGGCTGCGGGTGTCCTAAATAGTTAGGGATTTCAAAGTCATGATATATTTCATTATTGTATTGAAGGAAAGGGAACCATTTAATCATTAAGCGGGCGCGCCGAGGCACTTTTTTTTGTGTATACAGAGTATTACAGTGAGTACGCTGGGCATTTCTGGAATCCCGCTAGTGAGTTCTCCTTTGAAGGCATTTAATGAAGGTGTGTATGGTGGTTGCTGTATTCAAGAATTGTATGCAGCTGTAATTGACCTGTAAAGTGAACAATGCATTTTTGTGGCACTATGCACCGCACGTGCCTGGATATGAAAATATGTTTAGTGTGCAGTGTTAATTTATATATTAACATGTAATTTAATGTTTAGCATACTCTCTTTAAGGTTGTAATAAAACTTTTTTATTTTGATATTCAAATATTTCGTACTTTAGAAAAGATAGAAGTAGCTATCATCGAGATACAGGAGGAGGAAGAAGAAACAGCTGATTTCTCAAGCGAATCTGATAGAGAAAATGAAGTAGTTCATCAAGATGACAATGATACTAAAAAGGAACAATCCGGTGAACGTTGTTTTGAAAACATCGAGAAACAAAATGTAGATTTTTCGCTTTTTCGTGGACAAGGATGATAAAACTATTTGGTACTCCGAGAGAAACTTCAGTTAAGACTTAAAAATATAATGAAAGCTTTTCCAGGGCCTACAAGGATTGCCAGTAATACGGCTACTCACTTAAAGAACTTCTTAAGATTAGCCACTCCTGATAAGATTCATAAAACTATACAATACACTAATTTGTATATTACAAATACAAGAACAGGTAACAGCAACCAAAGAGAAAGAGATTGTAAAGCTATAAGTCCTCCAGAACTTATGGATATTTTTGGCGAACTTTTCCTCATAGCTGTCAAATAAAAAAAGGGAGGCATGTAAATGTTTTGAAATTATGAAACACAGACCACACTGGCACGGTTATCTTGACAGCTGCTTTCAGCTGCAAGACTTCTATTTTTATTGCGGTGTTTCAGTTTTGATGTGACAAACAGAAATGGCAGCCTTAAAAACTGATAATCTATCAGCAATCGGTTAATTTTGCACAACCTTGTTGAGAATTGTAAGCACAAACATAGTCTTGGAGATTGTGTGACTATACATGAGATGCTACACCCATTTCGAGGTCGGTGTCACTTTATTCAGTATATGCCGAAAAACCCGGCGAAATAGAGAGCAAAATTGTATGCAATGTGCAACAGCCGCAACTTCAATTTTGAGATCAACTGTGACAAGCAAAGAGAACACCCTTTACGTCGAAGAAACCATTTCAGGTGGAATATTGCACAAACTATTACATGTAACTAGAAGTATCTTCCGAGCTGTTATTACGTGGTCTGTTGGAGATAAGAGTTCCAGACGTTTCGTCCACAACTGTGGCGGACATCTTCAATGACATAGACGAATTCTCCTTGGTAAACGTATCACTGCATCTGATGCGTTAGATTCGATTAGATTCGATTGTTTATTGGGAAAATTCCGTCCTTTCAGGAATAGTTTAAATTTATTATCATAATTTGCTATTTTATTTTTACGTTTTAATGTTTGTTGAGAGAACCATTGCTTAAGGTCGTGGGGAACATTTCTGCTTATGCGTGCTTGTGCATTTTTCCATGTGTGCCGCTTGGCTCAAGTTAATAGTTTGCCTCATACAATAGCCTATTTTCATTATAACTACTGAACAAATGTACATGTTTTGGGGTTTCAGAAGAGGGAAGGGGTGACGGAAATGGTAGGTGACAGGGGGGTAGCTTGCCTTTATTTACACTTATTGTCTACTATATACATATTTGAAAGAGGTAATATTTTAGCTCCTTTTATTTTCACAGGATCATTCTGATTCTTTTGTGTTTTCTGCGGACTGGCATACCTCTGCCGACATTTCTTATCACAATATTCGGGTGAACCTGAATTTTTACCCACAGCTCATTAGATTTTATACTCGAAATACCTGCTACTAGCTTGATTGCTGTCCCCCGATATATGGTGTCGTTGGTGGTGAGTAGCGAAACATGGCAAAATTTTCTGAGGCACATATTTTGGATTATTTGTAGGGGCTCTTTCACCGTCTTTGTGATGTGCGCCCATGCTGTGTTGGCATATGTAAGAAAACTTAGGATAAATGCTTTGTATAGGATGAGTTTGGTTTTGAATTTAACACGCTTGCTTCGAAAAATGGGAGCACATAAATTCGAGTGCCCCCTTCTTCCGTTGGCACTATTTGTGACATGTTCTCTCCAGCTCATTTTTTAATCTGATTGCACTCCTAACTGGCGTGAGTTCCAACAAAACGGTATTATTTGCCGTTGTATATTAATTTCTAATTCTGGAATTTTCCTGTTTTGGGAAAAAAGCACGGGAGTACATTTGGTGGTGTTTATTTTTAATTTCCATGGGTGCATTCAGGATCGTATGTATTGGCGTATCTTTGGAGACTTTTAAGGGTCGTAGTTCTTGTGCCGTGTTTGCTGATTTGTATGCAGAAATTTATATTTTTAGAATAGCTGTGAAATTATGGAGGAAAATGTAGAATATGCGATTTTTGTGCATTTTGAGAATAATTTCTGATTGCCAACAGCGGTCAAAAATAGCTTCTGCGTCGAGAAATAATGCCAAAGTGGAGACTCTTTTGTTTAAATGCTCAGTAACATCATCTGTGATCTTTGCAGTTCCGTTGAGTGACCTTTGCGAAAACTGAATTAGAATTTGGAAATAACACGGTAATCTGAAACTGATTTTTTAATTTAGAGGGGAAGAGTTTCTGGATCAGTTTACCAATATTGGAGAGGAGACTAATTGGTCTGCAATTCTGGGGGTGCCGAATGTTTTTGCCTGGTTGTGGAATCATTGCTACTTTATAATTTGAAAGCTGCTGTAATTTTCAGGTACATGGTTGGTCATGCGATAAGAGCGAGACATTCTATTTGAAGATCTTTAGACTCCCAAGATGGTGCTTCTGAGAAATGCCTTGCTTCAGAAGTAACGTATCTCTTGAAACGCTTTATCCGTTCTTGATGCACATGATGCGTTCAGCATTTAGCAAGTCTAAACAGGATAACTGTGTAGGCTGCTTCCCCCCCCCCCCTGTTTTTCTCTCCTCCTTTGTTTCTTCAAGGTATAAATGTCAAAAGTTTGGGTATTCCACAATCTCTCTTAGCGCTTTAATGACCAAGTTGAATAGTTTCTCGCTTATGTTTCAGCTCGAGTCAGACTTTTTTTTTGGAGTATTCTTGTTTACGTCTAGCTCTTTATACAATGGTTTAATAGTTACCACTTTAATTTTTTGTGTACAGAATAAAAGATAAAGAAATAATTTATCAGTGTGTTATACTTCTTGCTGTAGGATACCCTATAATGGACGCTTATACACACTTCCATTGTTGTCAACAACGGTGAACATCTCAGCAGTTTATTTCTAAACTTGAGTTAAACTGTGTTTTTACTCTTGCTAGGATATTGTTGGCTCTTCCTGTGATATTTAATCTTTTTTGTCTTACATTACTATTTTCATACGCGCTATTGGTTTAAGTGTTAATGTTATAATGTCATAAGTGTGGTTTGTGTGAATATACTACAGATACATAAACTATTTCTCATGTGAGAAGTTGGCAATTAGTGCAGTGAATTTAAACCAAAAACGTACCCGAATCCATTATCTCACCCGTGCTGCTTCAAGGTCTATTCAGACTAAAGCATCACTTTAATGTTCCAGTTTATTTATTAAATAATGTTTAACACCCGTTTTTACTACTGAGGCACCGCAGGCGGTGACACTGATCATACATGTGATGATATATTGGGAAATGCATTTTTTTTTAAGGAAAGAAGCGTTCCAGGCCTAAGTTTAGGGTACCTCGCCGGCGTTTGCCAGTTATGAGGACTGAGGAAAACCTGGAAAAAACCTCAGTCAGGGAGGGCGGTCCTGACTAGATTCGAACTATAGACCCGCTCACGAGTCCGCGCCTTAACGACCTCTGCTGGTTATATTATTTATTGATGATATTGTGAAATTGATAATTGTGTTTCACTTATATTGTACTTAAATAAACATACATGCTTTTTCATACACTACTATTGAATGAATAGTGTTTAACGCCCGTTTTTGCTACAGGCGATGGACACTGGTGATAGATGACATGAAATGAATATTGGGAAAGGACATGTTTTTAAAGAAGGAATTGTTCCAGGTCTAAGTTTAGAGTACCTCTCCGGCAATTGTGATTTATGAGGACTGAGGAAAACCTGGGAAAAACCTCAGTCATGGAGGACGGTGCTGGCAGGATTCGAACCCCAGACCTTCCGTTCACAAGTCCGCACCTTAACGACCTCGGTCACCCGTGGCGGTCCTAGTGTAGTAGTCCTAGGTATATCTTTATTATAAAATTCTATATACACACATTACATATATATTTTATGCATGGATCGTGACCATTCATGCTTAAATATGATACACAATTTCAAAGAAGAACAAATAATTATAACAATAAAGGAATATTAATCATTATAAAAATATTTTTTATTTTTTAAAATGTGTAGAACGACATTTATAAATATATGAATTGAAACGAATTACATATTATTTATAATTGTACCGGTTATTGCCTTCTAGCCCACAAATAAATTGATTCTAGCTTCGCGCACTTTGGATAGGAAACTGAACCAATTAGCGTGGTTCGCAAATAGATGCTAGCATAGCATTTGGAATTGCCTTACAAGTTTTCTGGGAATCCAGCTGTATAGTAAAAATACTAGATTATAGAAAAATTCAATGTCATTCACATGACCACTCTTGTGACCGCCACGGGTGGCCGAGGTCGTTAAATCGCGGACTCGTGAGCGGGAGTTCTGGGGTTCGAATCCCGCCAGGACCGTCCTCCATGACTGAGGTTTTTTGCAGGTTTTCCTCAGTCCTCATAAATGGCAAATGCCGGTGAGGTACCCTAAACTAATACCTGGAACGTTTCCTCCCTTAAAAATAAATGCTTTCCCAATATATCATTTCATTTCATGTATCCCCAGTGTTCATCGCCTGTGGTGCCTCTGTAGCAAAAACGGGCGTTAAATACTGTTCATTCATTACAGTCACTCTTGTTAAAAATAATATGTGTGACCACTGCAGAATAAAACTAGTAAAATGATGCTATGCAAATGTTTTTAGAAATTATGCATTACTTCATTCTTTTGCTCCGTAACAACTGATTTCAGTTTCATTTCTCTTCTTGTGTTCAGTGAAATGATGTGGCACTCTTCCTTCATAAATGCCCTCATTTAAAGACATTCAGTTAGAGAACGATGAATTCGCTCTATAGAAATTCATAATGCGACAGATAATTAGGGAAAAGATATTTCTCTATCCTCTTTCATCAGCTACTCAGAATTTTCCTTTACAATTTAAACCTGCTGCATATAGACCTAGCCAAACGATGCTCATCTTTTATGTTCATAAAAATATTTCTGCCATCAGGAAAAAAATTGCTTTTGGAGTCTGTTTGCATCACAGTTGCAACGTTTCTGAAATGCTTTTTTTTCATGCATAAAAAAACGTGAATAGCGCACAGTTCGCGTTCAATGGACGAGATATCGATTTGTTTCGGCATTTAAGTAGCATCAAGTTAACATGGCAGCAGTTCAACTTTAAAGGTGGATATATTTAAACAAAAAATATCACTTTGTTATTCATTCGGAAAAGTAATATTTAAAGATCTTAATAGTCCCAACTAATAATGACATTAAATGGTTTAAAATGCCATTCCTTCCATACTTGCCTCTTCATTATTGCGCAATATACCTCGTTCTTTTTTCTTTTAATTTTTGTTTTATTTACGGACGCTCTTTAACATCTCAGGTCATCAGCGTCCCAGTCAAATCAGAGAGTGAAACGGCCGCCAAATTTTGCTCACAGGCCTCCCCTTTCAGGCTTGAGGTTCTTTTTCGTGCGGTAAATATACGACACAGAACCCACGACTTTACTTCCCATCTAAAGGAAGCCATGGTGAGGATTTTTACGCCCGAAAAATTCCATTGATCTTGGTCGGGTTTGAACCAGCGAACTTGGGTTTAGAAGGCAAGTATGGTTACCACCACACTACCAGGACCTCGGATGAGCTACTTTACAGGTCGATATATAAATGTGATTCTTCATAAATTTTGATTTTAAATCATATAATAATTGACATGGCGTTAAAATATAATTGTAAATGGTATTCATCAAATACACTGGATTTCAGTTTACAAAAAACTGCCTTTATCCTGTCATTACTTTTGGAACAATATGTTTATTATTTTCATTACATCTACGTTCTTGTAAACTCAGAACGCAACCTCAATGTTAATATATTTTCTATATGCTGTTCTGTAAAGAATATTCTTCTCGAAGAATGGAATTACCTTCTAGAACAAAAGTTGCTTTATAATGTAAAATTCTATAGCGAATGTTAGTTTTCTGTAAATGGATTACTAAGTAATACTAAAACCCTTATTTAAAGCACTTCACATAAATGGAATATTTACGAGCATATCCATTTAGTTAACTTTTGCCAGTATGGAAGGCGGTTTAGAGCAAAGTATTATAATTAGTAATATTTTTATGGAACATAAATTTCATGATTAACTAGGGTTTGGTTTGGTTTAAGATTACATATATCATAATGTGGTTATTTTGCATAGTTGTCTACTTCAAATGCCAAGATGCAAAGACTTGGGGGAATATCTTAGCCACCTTGTAAACCAGTACCATGGAGATAAAGATAGACTTCTTGATTCATCATTTTCAGAAAGAATGAATTTCGTAAGCTGTTAGCTTAGAAACAAAACTCTTCTCAGTTACTTATTCATATACGCAGAAAATATTTTCTATGTGACGTGCAGAGTATACTAAAACAATGCATAAGATGCTGGTAAGCTTGAATTAATGAATTGTAGAAAACACCAATGAAGCCAAAGGTCTGAGAAATACAATGGTGACTGAGGACATAATCGCTTTGTGAGAAAGTGCAAACATTAAGATTAAAGCTAAACATATAAAATGCACATGGAAAAGTCCATCTAAAAATGGCCTCATACTGTTCACAATAAATTTTGTTACAATAAATGTTAAGAATTTGGCATGTTAAGAAAAATTGCGCCTTTGGTGGTACTCACACACACGCGCGCCCGCCTTCTTTACAAATCTTTTTAATGATATATAAACAATATTTATTTACATAGCGAGTGGAAGTGGTAAGAAACAACGCCGTTTCATTCTGGATTTATTCTCTCGTTCACTGTTAAACATGATATTAATCTTAATAGGGTTATCCTCTAAATAAGTAAAGAATCAACATAGATTACAAAAATATTTTTAAGTGATTGCAGGATGAAGAAAAAAAATTCTAAAAGTAACCCCTAATAAGGAGTAATCCTTGATAAAGAGCTATTTATAGCAAAGAGCCTAAGAGAAGCTTTGTCCTAGCTGTAGCAGTAATGGACGTTTTATTGTACGTTTTAGGATACACTCAAATAAATACGTAATGGACGTTTTATTGTACGTTTTAGGATACACTCAAATAAATACAACTGTCTCGTGGGACTTACAGCCGTACATGCTAATATCGTCCTTACTTATTATTAATTTAGGTTATATTATGAAACATTTCAGAGTTATTTATTTTAAAAATTCTAATACTGTTAATAACCTTGTAACATAGACACTATCAGTAATAAATCACACATACCTTGCATGAAATATACTATCTCGTGTCTCTGTAGGCAAAGTTCACAATGTTTCGGTTAACTATAAACATAGAACGAAATTTGGTATTCGATTTCAAATGGAGTAGCCTGTATGATTTTGGCACTTAGCCATAACATTGGAGGGTCTTTGATTGAGTTCAACTGATATCTCTTTATTATTCACAGTTTATTGTGAACTTAAGCGTTTGGTGTTTTATATCTTTCAAGTTAATTCCTTCAGTTTGAGATTAAAAATACGCGTACTTTCCAATAATTTCCATTGCATTTTTTCTTTGCAATATTTTGGTTACACTTATAATATAGTTTGTTAAGCAGCACGTTATTGGACACACGGATTATTTGAAAGCTTATACTTTCAGTAAATAAGACACTTTAAAAGCGGAAATAAGTGTTTGTTGTAACTGATAATATTAGAGAGGAAAAAATTAACATTAAAGCATTTTGCATTATGAATATAAACATAAATTTTAAAATTTTATTTAATAAAATAGCTTTATATTATATGTATATGAAATTTACTTCGCTCCTAAATATTTTATATACAATAAACTATTAGATCGAAGAGATATTATGTAAATAAGAATATTAATCAAATTTTATTGCTTAAAAATGGGTGTTAAAACAAGAAATGTTTAATTTAACATTGTATTTAATGTTAAAATGAATATATGCGTTCACTTGGTAGAAAAATTTAAAAATAAACGTTTATATCCATTTAAACAGCCGACTATTAATTAAAAGTAGCAGAAAATTACAAATACTTTCACAAATATTTGTGCATACAACCATCGATAGGTATTTCTTCTTAAGTGATTTGTCTATACCGAGCCTAGCGGGAAAACGGGTGCTTAGGCAGTAAGAGGAACAATTTTACGGAAGCAGGGGTGCTGGAAATGGAAGCGTGTTGAAGATGGTGGGGGTGTGTCCACGAAGGGCGAATGCGCCAACCGCTAGTCTTAGGAAGCAAGGATGCAATGTGAGAGGCGAGACTTGCATTGGATGGTGAAATATGGAAGTAATAAAACCCAAGTGGTTACGGAGATTTGTTGAGATGAGAAGTTGGCCTGGGATATGAGAGCCTGGCTGAGGGAACAGGTGGAGAGCAGGAAACGTACGAATGAAAGAAAGAAAGTGGATTTGACGAATGAGGAAATGACAGAAACCAAGAAAATATAGAAAGGGGAACAAATGAATTCTCCGTGAAAAGTGTCTTGGTCCTATGATATCTACGAAACATTTCTAAATAAGGAAAGCAAAATATAAGCAAGGGTTTTGCTTCTTTAAACAAGATATTTCATCAGCTTGTGCTGCAGCTCAATTCGAACTTAAACCTTGAAAATAAATGTGGAAATAAATTAGTCTTTACTTTGTTTCTCTATACAGCTCTTTATTAAATGCTAAATTAATCTACCCTTACTTATTAACAGCTTGTGTTTTATTGTATAAAATGCTGAATTAATCACTGTCTGTTCGTGTGTAAGTGGTTTTTCTGCCTATTCTAGTAAACAAAATATGCGCAAACCATTTTGTTAGAAAATTAATATATTTATATCGGAAAGTAGCGTGAAAAGCTCATATTTTTATTCCCAATGATTTTCAAATTAAGTGAGTCGTCACAAAGTTATGGGAAATACAAAGTTATGCGAGTTTGGTTTTCTTTAGATATTATTCATGAAGAGCCTTTTCTTCAAAGCAGGTATTGTACAAAGCACTGTGAGTCGATTCTTTTCATTTAATGTGGATATTATCTACATGGGGTACATGATGTGGCATATGGGGGTTAACAAAAGGAGG
Source organism: Metallyticus violacea (assembly GCA_030762175.1). Taxonomy (NCBI): domain Eukaryota; kingdom Metazoa; phylum Arthropoda; class Insecta; order Mantodea; family Metallyticidae; genus Metallyticus; species Metallyticus violacea. The sequence goes on from CM060846.1 coordinate 291,777,743, forward strand.
AGGAACTAGTGCATGTATTGTAGCATAGTAACGGTTGGAGAATTGAAGTAAGGAAAATATCTACGCATGCGCAAAAAGGCAGTGCGAGAGCTGAGCTTGAAGACAGTGGATGTTTCATCTTCTGCTCCGGTTTGGTCGCCTTTACGACGAACCAGTCGAGTATAGGACACCTTTACGAATGGTAATAAAGTATTGATATAAATTTAAGAAATGTTTGTATTCGTATAGAATACCTGGCTTCATTATTTTCTTGCATTTATTTCATTTTGAATAGGGATGGGTAGGATTCTTCTAGATTAATAATGCAGCTACGCTACTTGTGTGACCGAAGGATGACGTAACGGGTACAGAATGATATTTATGCGGGTGGCTCTACAGTGGGCCGTGACATATTGATGGAGAAAATAATGGTTAGAGGTATTCTATACAAATATAAACATTTCCGAAATTTAAATAATTACTTTATTACCATTTCTAAAGTTGTTCTGGAATACACTGGTCCGTCGTAAAGGTGGCCATCCTGAATCTGAATGTGCACATGGCAGAGCTAATTTCCCCAGATTCAATTCTCCAAACGTCACCATGCTACAATACGCTCACTAGTTCCCCCCACATAGTCAACTCCATATGCCAAAACATGATTTACTTTTATTTGAAATTTCATGCATTTATGAAATTTCTGTATTTCTATATCTTTCAAATTAGTTTACTTTGTAATTTATCCGTTTTCTATCCACATGAAGCATAGAAAGGCGGATGAAATATCCCGACCAAGTTAAGATCATCGCACAAACATGAGTTATGGCTTGATTCATGATTTCTTAAGATGGTTACTCGGATTCTAGTAGAAGACAAAATATTGCGTCCGACTGGTGGGAGACGGTGATGAATATATATATATATATAACGCTAGTTTTTATTATGGATTGATTTATTTATGGACGCTCTTTAACATCTCAGGGCATCAGCTTCCCATTCAACTCAGGGCGTGAAACGGCCAACAAATTTTGCTCAGAGGCCTCTCTTGCAGGCTTGAGGTTCTTTTTCGTGCCGTAAATGTACGACACGGGACCCACGGCTTTACTTCCCTTGGTCGGGTTCGAATCCGCGATCTTGGGTGTAGGAGGCATGTATGGTAACCACTACACCACCAGGACCGACATATAATACTAGGCAGCACATACATAGCAAAATATAAATGGTTGCAATATAGGTCATTTATGGTATATTTAGGCAATAGTGCTCACTCCCAAAGAAATAATACGAAACAATCAATGCATAAGGAAATATCACATTTGGTATACATTCTTCTTCGAGATTCGGAAGCTATTACCGGCTTCAATTACAGAGTAATTTAAATAAATAATATTTATCATTTTAGAGTCAGCAACTCTGTAATTAAGTGCAAGTATGTTGTGCCTTTTCTTCCAGTTGAGGAAATTAAATGATGTATGTAGAATTAATATTGTATAGTGTTTAATTGCAATTATAAAGGGTAATTTTTGTAATATTTAAGGAATAATGTGTATAAAATTTTGTAACCAAGTAAGGGATAGCTCTCATCTTTCTCCGAACGCTAAAAGTCTTGGCAAAAGTCAGACAATGCAAAGGTAATCCCTTTTGGTATGTAGCTAGGGTTGAAAAACGTCCCAGCCTCAGGGCATAAACCGGCCTGTTGCTGGCAAATTTGCACGTGTCTGAGTAGAAAAAGTGTTGACAGTAACGTATGAAATCTGTTTAAATTCATCTTACTGACGAATAGCGAAGCATTTGGCTTGAACAAAATTTTCCAGGCAATAGAAATGAAATTCAGTGAGGTAAGCATTCAACTATCAGACACATTAATACAAAATTGGCGGAAGTATTTCGCGCCGTTACTTACGGATGGCGTAGTTTGATACTGTGTACAAAAGGTATAGATTTTTCCCAAAACGGGGCAGTCTCAGTATTTTCCAGGCCCAAGTATGTGTGGCTGCCGTCGCGCGGAGATAAGCGGAAGAGCGGCCTAAGTACCAAGTACCGGCACCTGTTGGTCAGCGCAATAAATGTACACATTTGCCTAGATTACCTTACTGTGTTTCGACGAGGGACGTTAGTTCACTCGGATATTCACGTTAGAAGAGTAAACTATATCAGCAAAGTAAATAACGAAGCGTCATTTGTCGTCATTTCCGGAATCCCGTCCCACTCAGGCCCGGCCGGCACACAGCCGCTAAAATACAGCGAAACGCCCCCATCTCATCGGAGAAGAGTGTAGGTGATCTGCAGCAGCCGTGGCGAAACCTGCGATCAGCGGGCGCAACTTATCCACCTCAGCACCCATACAGCCCAATTCCAGTCCCCCACCAACATTCCTTCTTCATAGCCAAAATTTATATTACCAGTGATCCAGCGTGAAACGTTTATTTATCGCCGCCCACCAGCATTAATATTTCAATCCTTTGGAGTTTTCTGCGTCGCATTGACTTTCTGTTTTTTTTTTTTTTTTTTTCTGTGGCACAGTGGACACCAGATTTCTCTCATCGTATCTAATGCCACATAGTACTCTCCTTACATTTCGACCAGGATATCTAAGGGTAGCTGCATTGGACGTCACGTACCATTTCACAATGTAGCGAAACTGCAATTGTGGCATATTCACGCCAGTATTATGCAGAGTAGTTGCCCATTATAATAATAATTCTAACAATTGGGTTATACCATGAATGAAACCAGTGATCCTTTAAATAAGCTTCTTATGGTTATAATTAACTATAGCATTTGATTTGCGTTCAAGAAGTATTGATTATGTACAAGCAACTCCAGTGGCTCCAAAATATTAGTCAACATCATTCCTTTCCTCTAATGCTCATTCTGTAAATTGCTACATTTTCGTCTATTAGGTCAGTCTCCCCCCTCCCGATATTTTTTTATATTCTCCAGTAACACATAGTGGGGAAAAGCTGCCTTTCCTCTTTTGTCTTGAGTATCGGCCCACAGAACTGATTGGATTGATGCCGTGCCTGAGGAAGCAACAGTTACTGCAGAATTGTCTAGCCCTCTGGTAATGATCAGTCCACTTTGCTTGCTACTCTTGAAATCAATCTCCTCTCTTATTCCTTTGGGACATCGTCTTTTAGGGTGTAGCCGGACACTCTTCAGGCAGACAGTTCTCATGAATAGTCCAGTTGTACATAATCTCATTCCATTAGGTGAAACAACAATATTTCTGATCTAAGCACTTGGTCAAAATAAAACATTCGTGTTAGATTTTTACGGTTTTCAAGAAGTAAATCGTTCATTCTGACTAGAGGTGCAGCATATTTTCTAACTGATTTCTCATACACTTTGCTGCTTTGTTGACTGATTGATGAGAAATTGAATTGTTTGTAATTTCAAAATAATAGAAAGAACTGAACTGGAGATTACAGTCAGGAAATATATAGTTATTACTTCCTCATAATTTCGATCCTTCATTACACACTTTGTGATTCTTGGTTTCGCACATTTTTCTGAAAATATTTTTTATTGTTTAACATCACAGCAATCATCTTCAGGTTTACCATCTAAGCCTCTCTTTGTTTACCAAAATCTTCCTGTACCTGCTTGAAGTTACCTTGATCCAAGATTATCTAATTTTACACCTCCAACTTCTTCACCATTTGCTTCATATTTACTCCAGGGGGGCTCAATAAGATTAACTTGCAATTCCTTTCTCCTCCTTCAGAATTGTCAGGATTCCATGCTAATATAAACCTCTTTTAAGAGTGAACACTGGATTGTGACTGTTATGCCTGGTATAACATGCGTGTAATACGTGTATAAAAATGGAATTAGGTAGCATAACTATTGACTTTTTTTTTTTTGTGGCCAACACATATGATCAATTACAAGAGCTTTAACAATATAATCAGGTAAATTTTTTAAAAATATATACTTCTTTGAAATAGAAAATAATCTTTTCATTCCAAGACAGTCTTATACCCGAAAATGACCTCAGTAATTCAAACAACTGTCACTGACGCCTGTCAGCTTAGGTAGAAAAATGCTTCAATAACAACTAATTAAAAATATAACAATAAGCTATTTCAAACTTGTGCATTCTTACCAACAGAAGAAAAGGTGGAAGAGTGCTGCGTAGATTCAGATCGTTTCTTCTTTCACCATTTAAAAGCCATTGTGAAATTTCAAACTCTGATGCAAAGTATGATCTTGTTTGACTCTCATTAAGTACAATAATTTAAGACAGCTTGTCTTAAATCAATAGAGTATTATTTAAATTTCCATATTGTTGTAAAAATTTAAAAATACTAATCCTATTTTAAATTCCGTAACAAAAGTTTACAACATTGCAAAGCACTTATTAACCAGCATTAAATGGACATTTGTGATAACACAAATTCCCACCTCTGCTCAATACATGCGTACAATGGTCTGCTGTCTAAAGCACAGTACATCTTATGTTTATATTTGCAGGAGAACATTCTGTGTGTAATTAAAATACTTTGATACAAAATGCTTTTGAGTGCTATTGTTAAAATTGTAGATAAAATTTTAACTTCATGCGCCACTACTGTTAACACAAAAGAAATAAACGTTAGCATACTTTCGGAATAAAATACTTAATACCATTTTCAATGTATATTGCTACATGACCTGAAAAAATGGTTATTACTCACGTCCTTTCTCTTGAATCACATATTCCCTTTCTAGCTGTGCTTATTGGAGTTAGCATTCGCAGATGGTGGTTCTGACGCAGGAAGCATACGTCACTGTTGCTAACCCCGTATTCCTTACTGCATGCCAAACAACACTCTAATATTTGTGTCTTTTCTTCGCTTCCCCTCTCTTTCTGTTTCATTTTTCTGCTGTTATGAGTGTAAAGTATCTCTCGACATTTCTTCATTGTTATCGAAACTGCATATGGCTTCAATTGTTAATACCACGTGGAATGTCGACACTAAAATACACGGGATTTGCATTATTTAAAAATATAATTTTAATACACACTACCACGTTAAATATTGTTTATATATAATTATATATGCTACATAACATATGAACAAAAAACTATGTATTAATGGAGCTGAATAAACGATAGTGCGCACAATTAACTTGATCTTTTGGACAGCTAGATATTCTTTTTCTGATAGGTAATTATTGTTAACATCTGTAAGAATTTAATTTTTATTAAAATTGTCTCGTTATAGTTACTTTAACTTGCTCACCAATGCATGTTATTAATATTAATAATATTCGGACTCGTGCTAACTATGGATTGGTTACTCCTTTTACCTTTATTTCAGTAAACTATCGTCTTCATATTTACAAAGGTTTAAATTTTTATTGAACTTATTGTACATCTGTGGTTATTAAAGTCATCAAATAGCAAATAAGAAGGAGGTCTAGCTATACGAATTATCAAAAGTAATATCATAAAAGGGCCTGAGATTGCCGATAAATTCAATAACGTAATGACCCTCGAGTGATATTTATTAGGAGTATTTCACAAATAAAATAAGCATTTAAATATAATTATTCGAAACTTAAATTACAAAATTGTAATTATTATATATTTATATAATGCATAGGAAACCTTTTCAAGGCATGTTGCAACAGATAAATGTTGGTTGTCAATAATGTCAAGAGAAGGAACAAATACGGGTTTAGACTATTTAATGAATAGAATAAAAATAAAAGTAATATATGTTTGAAAATTACGCACAGAATGTTAACAATGGTATAAAATGTTATATTTACTTATGAATTCAGAAACAGTGAGACTGAGAGAGACAAAAATCGACTATTAAATCGTTACCATTCCATTTACTAATACTAACTGAGAATAACAAAACAGAGAATACTTTACCATTCTGAACGTGTTTATTATAATTTATGGTTATAATAATAAAATTATTTCATAATTTTATTATTATAAAGTTTATAACATATAATCTGAAATACAGGATTGTAAGATGAAAAATACAGATGCTCCATTTGAGTGAAGTGTTCGAAGGAATCAGCCATAATTTACGTCTAGTTACGCAGATATTGTTACATAATTTACAAAATGATTTCAAAGTGTTTGACTGTGTACCCCAAAAAATTGTTTGAGTGAATTCACATTAAGTTACTTAAAGTAAAATCTGCGTGCTCAGGAATATAGAGTTGGCTGCACTGACCAAAAGACAAATGCACTTTGCGCAATAAAGGGATTTGGTAGAACATGTCTATAATTTCACTGCGATATCGGGCGTGTTTGGTCGAAATTCAAAATTTTATTTAATTTCATTGGTCGATTTTATATGACGTCTCATGAATGAATTGGCTGTATTAATTATATGTGGTGTGTATTTACCTTGTTTCCACTTAACTGATACATAACACCATGTTTATAGGCTTAACGTGCCGAACTCTTAATTGTGCTTTCATTATTTTCTTATAACTATAAAGTGTGCTTTCATTATTTTCTTATAACTATATTCATACTAAAAATAAAAGAAATGATCTCATAGAGCACAATGTATCTAAAATAATAAGAATAAATAAAACTTTCAAACAGTCATACAATTATCGCAATATTTTGAAGAGCTTGTCAAAAGAAGAAGAAAAGTGAACGTGGTAAAGATCCACCAAGCACTACAGAAATAATATAAAATCACGCCTCTTCCTCAAGTTTGCACCATTGTTGACCAGCACAATTGATACTGCGCCATTATTAGATTGTGTGTGTTTTTGCAAAAGCCTCATATTTACACGCAGAAGTTGGAAAACTCTGGTACAGAAACGCAGGTTATTATGCACTCTATGAGGTGAATTTTTGCAGTTATTTCAGTCATGTCATGTTTGTTCTTTTTACTCATATACTGAACTCAAATTTAAACACTCATTATTTTGACACCCTGTAGAAACTAGCTGTAATTTAGTATAAAACATTATTTTTATTTTAAGTGTTTATATGATAACATATATTTATTGAGAAGACAATAACAATAACGGTTCCCCGCACTTATGGGCTGCCACAATGAACACAACATAGCAATACATATAAAATATGTTTAGAAACAAACAAAAAATAAGGACGAATGCAAGCAAAGAGATCAGAACAAAGTTCTTCCCAATCTCTATCTAATGAAAGATGAGCTGCGAAGTCAACAAGTGCACGTAGCTGTTAACCATATCACGAACACCGTATTTCTCCTCCTTTGTAAATAGTTCGTAAAATATGTTCAGTCTATTATTTAGGTTTTTAGTCATTAAGACGATCAATAAATAGCTGTTAGAATGTTTTCAAGCATTGATAATTTTAATTGAGTATAAAACTCGTGATAATTTGTGGCCTTGTGGCTCTAACAGACAGGTGTTTTCTTCAATATGCATGCTTTAATTTCTTCACCTTTGTCTATATTCAGCCATTTGCCTTTCTTTTTCCACTTTTCCGCCTTTGCGCCCCAGTATAAGCTTCCAAAGATGTAAAAATTGGTATAACACACATCAGATTTTGGTAGACATTATATAGCACTTTAAATGTATTTGATTTCATTTTAGACTATGAATAAACAAAACTCATTTTGGCTAAGAACTTCTTGTAATCCATATGGTAATTTTTGTTATGGTCCTAATTTTAATGATGTATTTATTTGGATGGAGCAATATTCCAGCATTCCAAAACCCATGGGAAGGTCTACAATTACTTTTTTCTACCTATCCCTACGTCTAGCCATGCAGAGATGACACAGGTTAAATTTAAATACAGCCAAAATATTCACGCACCTAATAACCAGACATCAAATAAATCCTTGTGTTATATAAATAGCTATGTTTACACCCTAGTACTGCTGATAACTCATGGAAGGTCGAATGCAGAAAATAAGTCCAGTATAAAGTATACGGAATACCAAACTTATTTCCGCTATTCCAATGGCAGATTAATATGTGGATTTTTGCTGTTAGGCCACCGAAATAAAAAAACGTATTTTATGGGAAAATGTAATTAGCTCAGCAAGCTGTTCTTGGATAAAATTACTCGAGTAATTTCAGTTCTAGTTTATAAATAGTGATTGTAACTGGAGAACTGGAGAAATCTTACTTGCATTACCCACAGTAATTTCAAAGAATTATTTTTGTAATTTTAAGGCGTTTTGCCAATTTAATTATTTTGTAAATTTTATAAATTGTTTGTCATTTTTACCGATACTTTCTGCCCTCTCGTGCTGTGCCAACCTCTGATCTAGCATCAATTTTATTCGCAAGTTTCCTTAGGCATTCACCTGCTTTAAATGACTATGTAATGAAGATGAAAAACGATAATCTAGGGCTTAAAGAATTAACAAGTTTTACTGAGGTCAGTTAAGAGCAACTACGTTTGGTTCAGAATAAAATGTAAGGATTTCGGCGAATTGAGCTTAAAGATACTTGCAGAATTTATTTTCAAATTTAGCGCACTGTTTTGCGTTCACTAAGCTCTGTGACCATAAAGAGTTATCAGGACGAAAAACGCGTCGTTAATTTAAGTTTATATTTTCAGAAATACGTTAATCAATATCAGTTTTTGTCTTAGACCTGCGCATTTCGTCATTTTTCCTAGAAATTATTGCACAATATTTACTTTTAAATTAATTTAATTTTAATTTTAAATTAAATATTGAAGTAGAAAATTGAACATTCTTTGAAAATGCCCAATTTTAATTATGTTAGATGAATACTGCAAAGATTTCCCATTTTCCTTACATTACAGCAGGCAACTTATGCACACAACCTTTCAGAATCGTGGAAGTAAGCCGCAAAGTTCCATCTCCCCTCATATGAGGCAGGTGCATGGTTCACAGAGCGTGACAGCACCACGTATATTTCGAATAAAAAAGGAAAATATTGACAGCCATACCACCATGTGATTTCCAAGTTAACCTCTAGATAAGCTTTTCCTTAGCTTGAATCAGCGTTTACAGAAATCGTTAGCTTCTAAATCCCCATGATGCTTACAGATGATAAATGAAAATAATGTATCACGAAATAAACGAAAGTATAATTTTATAGAAACAAACGTCCCTTAGTTGAGGTAAAATGAGAAGACATTTTCACCCAACAAAATCGTCTTAACTAGTACAAATCTCGACCCAATGGGAGATAATTGCACTGCAAATTCAGTAACTGATCCAAGCCTGCCAAGTCATATTCCAAACTGGCTTTTTTACAGTCACTTGCTTAGATATTTTCTGGATATTCTCCAGCCTCTGTGGTCAATATTCAGCCTGCCATTGGATCTTTTCTATTACGTTATATGTTGTTTCTTTATCTCATCTGCTTCGCTGTTATTAAAGAAAGTTTATATAACGATTATGTCACAGAATCTTAAGGTATAGAAATAATTAGCCGTATTGATCTCACCAGCAAAGTCAATTGCATTGCTAATTAATTTCAGCACCAATTCAGTAATTAGTAAAGATATCTGAGTTTTATGGTTTGTGGTGTTTCAAACCGCGCACCATAATTCGACAAACATTTTCATAGATGATTTGTTGATTTGGTTATTGGTTTATTTACGGACGCTCTTTAACACCCCAAATCATTAGCATCCCATTCAATTCAGTGGGTGAAACGATGAATAAATTTTGCTCAGAGGCTTCTTCTTTCAAGTTTGAGATTCTTTATCATGCCATAAATCTACGACATGAGACCCACGGCATTACTTGCCTTTCGAAGGAAGCCATACTTAGTTCTTTTACGCCCAAAAAAATCCATCGACTCTGGCCGGAATTGAACCCACGTCTTAGGTCTACGAGGCCAAGTATGGCTACCACTAGACCACCAGGTCTGACATAGATGATGGTAAATATAGTTATATTTGGCAAAATTATTTATTTATTTAAATTGCATGAACCTCAACAATTACTAAATTGTGTGGTTCTGTTAATCCACTTATAATATTGGTATTCTATGTATTTTATTTACATTTTTCCATATAAATTCATGAAGATAGTTTCTAGTTTAGCTGATATATTGAAAAATAAACATTATTTTTTCTAGGGTTAACTGGTTACATTTAATTACTGTAAGGAAAATCCAAAATTTTTCATAATGGATTTGAGAGGGATATTACAAGGAAAGGGAAATATTAACTACTGTGTCACAGGGGGAAGCACCGCTGACACAGTTCGACCCACAATGGCCTCTATTGGATACTCTATCCTGAATCAATGAAGTTAATTCAGAGGTATCGTCGTTTATTTATCATTGGCATCCTGATTATTCTTTCATTGATTGTTTTATCCGATAGAGTCAATCTCACAAATGACCCAAAGTGAATCTTTGTTGCTCCCTCTATGTGAAGCATTTCCCCCTTGGATGTTGTTTCTATTCAACATATTATTATTTCCTGTACTAAATTCTTTTCTAGCTTTCTACATAGCTTACTCGCTACCTAGTATAAAAACTGCCTGTTTCTTTTATCTGAAATTCTTTCTCCAATACTTTCACTTGCAATCGAAGTCTGTACTATATTATCAAATATATTTGAAGGACCAATTGGCGAAATGAGATAGCCTTGTTAAATAATTAAAATTAAATTTCAATAAACTTCTTCCTCCTCGGGAATAAGGGATTCGGGTCCGTCCCGGCCTCCTTTATGGAAAATTATTCTGTTTCTTTCATGCCCCTAAATTGCTCCCTTATACGTCTTGGTCTATTTGAAGTTGATATTTGAATATGATAATATGATAAAATGTCCATAGCTGACTGCCCTATCACTGAATAAGTTGATGGTGGGCCTAGCACCGCAAGGTGTTCAACCTTCTCATGTAACATAGGCTTTTGCACTCCTATGTTTGTTTAATTTAGTACATAAATATGGACAGTCTTACGCGTTAAAGAGCTTTTGCCATAACTATATTGTCTTTGTACCTCTGTTTCAGTGTTGTGGCTAAACAGAAGGACTGGAGTAATCTAGCTTTTAATTCTTTATGGAAATAAATTGAGAGTATAATAAATTTCTAGATATTTTGTACCATCATATAACATTTATAGACTTTACTTTAATTTTCTATATATCTTTCATAAAAAGGAGCAAAATAGCTTATTTATAACATTGCACGCAAACATTTTATCCTCTGCATAGGATTAAGATACCTATTACTGTAATTGAGTTCATATTTTTTTTTAATTTGCATACGATTTCTATTAATATGAAATTGCCCATACTAACGACAGAGCGCAAACCTTAGACTTTAAACAAGAGAGTGTTTCAAGGAATAATGAACAAGGTTACATTGCCCAATCAATGAATGACAGTGGCTTCAGGTAATGATGCGTAAAGGTATATCCGTGGTTATTGTTTATTTGCAATACTAGCAATTACAGCTTGCAATAAATTTCACGCATTTCGGAAATTCCATCTGTACGGTCACCATTTCACTGCTGAATGCCCACTAGTTTAAATGGATTATACGCCATCACCCCGTTTAAGAGGTTATTATGCAACATCAAAGCACGCAAAATAAGCTAGAACTACATCAATGAACGCTGCCAGTTCCGTGAGAGATGATATTATAGTCAATTATGTTTTGGGCATTAGGCGTCTGAAGCCTTCGACAGGACATCTTTCCCAAGGGAGTTCGCTATATCGTCTACTGTTAAACCCTTTGAAAATAGCGTTATATGGACGAAGTAGCGAAACACCAAACATTTTTGTTTTGCAACGATTGCGGCCTTAAGTTTATGTAATGTTTGTAAATTTCTTGTTAGTAAAAACAACTTTTTTTTATTTAAAATGTTATCCAAAGCATATAGGGCAAAAATATCATCTATGAATAAGAGTCAAATCGTTATCACTACCTAACCCGAGGTCGTTAAGGCGCGGACTCATGAGAGGGAGGTCTGGGGTTCGATTCCCACCATGGCCTTCCTCCCAGACTGAGATTTTTTCCAGGTTTTCCTCAGTCCTCACAAATGGCAAATGCCGGGGAGATACCCTAAATTTAGGACTGCAACGCCTGCTTCCATTAAAAAAAAAAGTCCTTTCCCAAATTATTATTTAATTTCATGTATCATCAGTGTCACCGCCTGTGATGTCTCAGTAGTTAAAATGGGCGTTAAACATTATTAAAAACTATCTAATCCTTTGTGATGTCTGTATTTTTTAAGGCACAGCAAAATCTTATCAATAAAAATTAATATAAGGCATTCATGATTAAATACTATCTATTGTTTGTAATTATTTTTTTCAAGATTATGCACTATGGGAACATATTCATTTATATAATCACTGAACCATGCTTACACATGATTTATTCTCAAGATGCCAACCGGATGTTTTTTTTTTTTTTTTTTTCCCCAAATGTGATAGGAAGGGAAGTTAATATATCTCTAACGAGCAATTTGCGAGCTTTAAAAGTACATTATTCACACACTAATAAAAGCGCAAAAATTCTATTGAAATGCATCACACATTCTTAGATGCAAGCAGGTTAGGTTGCTGAAACTATTTGAAAATAAAGGGTGTTCATTCTACAAGACAACCGAAATTTAATTTATGGTCAGAAAATTATTGCATAAAACCACGCTACCTGCCGAAAGAAATCGTGTCGTAATGTTGGAACTCATTGTGCGCATTTTTTATTTCTTTTGTTATTTATTAGTAGTAGTTTGTAATTAGTATTGTATTCACAATCATAGATACTGGAAGTGCCTGCCCTTCTCTGTGAGATATTCCCGAATCCTCTTGAAAAGAATTTTGAGGCACTTCTTGCAAATGTAATCTATTCAGGTGCAATAGTAGATTCATATAGATGTCGATGCGGTAGATAAGTAGTTTTATACGCGCTGCCGACATATACACCAACTTGCAGTACTAATGGAATATAAATTTTCGAGGAAAAATTTGTAGCAGTTAGCCTATTTTATCAAGCTTCTGCTCTGTTAAAACCATGTTTTCGGTCTCTACTTATTGTCAATTAAAATATATTCCGTTTAAACTCTGTGCATCAATCTGAAAATTGCACATCCCGGTGAAGATGTTACTGCTGAAAATTCTCTAGAATTTCTTTTGGAAATAACGTTGTAAATAAATATATTTTGTTGTAGGGTGTATGTTACTTTAAGTTTAATCCAGAATTCACAGATACACAGTAGAAAATTTAACACGCACTTCATAAAGAAATGCAAGTGAAAGAGTTAGCGTGGTAAACGCGACTGAGCATCTCAATTGCCTTTGTCAGCGGAACTCCAGTCTTGATAAGTTAGTATTGTCAAGCTTGTAGGCAGTTCTCTGTTTACGCGAGAGCATTGATGTGAATGTCATACAGCGTGATATCGCTAGGTTTTGCCGTTGCTTACATGTACTCTCATCAGTCTGAAATAGAGAAAGTAATTAATGTACTAGTAATCTTTTCTAAATGCCGACTAACTAATAAAGCATCTAAGACATCTACTATAACAATAGACAGTTATAGGTTGCAGGTAGTCTCTTCCGCGGAGACTCAATTCTAATATTTTATACTTACCTACTAGCACACCTAAAACGGAGCCTGATGGAAATAAATTACCTGGGAGCAATTTTCAACAGTTTTCGTCATTGTATATACAAATGCTACCTATGCAACGGATTGCTTATGTATTTGTTCTATAATTAGTACATTTCACCACGTTCCCAGAAACGTATAGCAACATACATGATCCTTAAAGAGAAAAATAAAACATACTTTCCTTAACAAATTATTCTAATGACGTATTTCGGTTATATGATAATTAGTTCAGTAAAGCTGTGGTATTTTGCAAACGTATCATATGAACATAACACATTTAACAATGCCATTAACTTTTGCTTGTAAAATTAAGCTGCTATGATACCACATTAAATGTTAAAACAAAGAATCATTTGAAGTAACTATTTTAAGTTTTAGAGATATACAATTTCTCTCATTGAAAATGACAAATAATTTTTTCTTTTGTTTTAGGTAAGCACATTTCATTTTCCAATGGTCTCAGAAGCAAAGTACTAAAAATAAGTAAGTAAGAAAAGCATGACTATTTACAAATGATTAGATTCAATATACGAGGTGTGATCATCTGAAAGCCGCCGATCTATTGCTTGTTCAGCTGTGCGCATCAATCAGCTCTGGTACAGGGCGAGGAAAGTAGCACAGTCAAAATCGTAGTCCAGTAGGAGGTGTAGTTTGACTGTGCTGGCGCTGCTGAGCAATTATGGTAGCGATTCCGAACCCGTCATAGTGGATAAGCAAGCTGCGATTCAATTTTGATTTCCAAGCAAAATTAATCGTCGTGTATGGATACCGTGTATGGTGAGAAGTGTGTATTGAAGACAAGTGTGTATTGAAGAACTGGGTATGTGTGTTTCGGACAGAACGTCCACGTCCTTTGAAGGAGAAATTTGTGCCTTTGTGCCTAAACCCCACTGCGGGCAACTCCGGAAGAGGTGAAGGACCCTCCGGGCACCCAGGATACGCTGATGGTAACTGTGCTATATGGGGGTATACGGGGCTCCATAACATGTTTCCAGCAAAATGTCTCGATGCCGGTGGAGCTCCCAAGTAGTTCATGTCCATCAGAAGAACCGCTTCTATATCATATACCGGAGCGGAAGCCTTTGAAAGCGCAAGCCATCATCACACCGCGTCACATTAACTTGCCTTGGCACTTTCGGCTTTGTAACTAAACGAACAAAGAAAATGAAAGGTAATGGGAGCAGAAAATTCGTGCAATGTAAATATTCATCACAACATTCACCTAAGTGACCAGAGAAAACCACAAAAATCCAAGGTCATGAGAACGGGCGCAAAAGAATTGAACCTGAAACCTCCCGAATGAGAGAGTCAAGCGTCACGCCACATAGTGGCCCTATGGTCATGACCTTGCAACTTTCATTTGTTTGTACCTCTCAAGAAATTTCTGAAAGGTAAACGCTTCTACAACAATAATGAAGTCAAAGCTACGGTGCGGAACTGGTTCACTCAGCAACCACGATCGTTCTTGATGAAGCAGAGAGATGTGTTTGAAAGTCAAGCGGAGTTATCATAAGACAGTATCTCAGTTTATTCCTGGTATATCGTTGTTTCTGTTTGTGTTTAGTTTGTAATTCTTTGTGCAGATTTATGTTCATAAATGTGCCCGGACAAGTTTCATTTGCTCATGCCTCGTATACACAAATAGGTTATCTGCTAATTATCATATAATTTTAACATTTCGTTCATTCCTATTATAATATTATTATAAAAATGATGCCAAAATTCAGTTTTAACCATAAAAAGGAAACTAACATTAAGAAACAAAGTTCTAGATTTAAACAAAATGCATGCCTTAAATCCATATATATGCAGTTTGAGATCTAAATTTTAAATGTATATAATTACTACAAATTTGTTAAAAGAATGGAGGTAGGTGCTTGCTTCTACGCATTTCAAATGTGTCCTGGACAGTTTCATCCAATATGAATATAAATACCAATATTTCACATATAACATACTTCTTTCTATGCAGAATGGAATGAAACTCGGTGTCATAAATAGAGCTACATAAGATGAACCAGAAAGTTCTAATGTTTTTTTCTCTATCTCTTAAAGTTTTCGAGAAATTAATTATTTTATCTCAAAACATATAGTTCCGCTGTAGCAAGCTTATACATTTATAATGCACTAATTGCAAACACTCATTATGTGTCTGTTTGCATAACAGTTCAGAAATAGGGTTGCTCACATTTTTAAATATTTACTTACATCAGAACTATGAATATTTGTGCCAAATCTAATCTTGCGAACCCAAAACATACACAAACTTTTCACACGAAATTACGTTCACAGTTGTAAAAAATAGCATTATTTATTCTATTTCTGTTTGTCTGTCCATTACTGTAATCTGCCACGAGCAATAAAAAGTACGGCTGCCACTGTCCTCTTTACCGATGACAACAGTGTAATTGTTTTCAGCAAAACCTTCAACCATCCAATGCCAAAAATGAATTACGTGCTCAAATGTACGTGCGACTCGTTTAAAGATAGCAAATAAACATGGAATTTTGATAAAACAAAGGTTATACGAAGGTAGGTTCATAAGTTTCCGGCCTAGCTATTTTCTACGTGTGATAGAGGCAAAAACTATATTTCACTTTTCTATGTGGTTACCCTTTATTGCAATACACATCTTTGAATCTACATTTCAACCCCCCTCCCCAAATAGTCAGGAGACTTGTCTGCAAAATGGGCCAAAACAGCGTCCATCGTCACACTTAAATTTCCTTTTTCGAAGCTCCTTCTTCAGCTTTAAGAAGAGGAAATCTGGGAGCTAGATCTGGGCTGTAGGGTGGATGGCAGATCTCCTTGAAACCGCATTTCTTCACAGCTTCCTTCGCAACAAGAACTGTGTGCACAGGAGCGTTGTCGTAAAGAAGGCGCACCACTACACAGTTTTCAGCTTTCTTCGCCTTTTCTCTTTAATGGAAGCACATAGTCTGTGCAGTAGGCCAGCATAATACTCTCCATTTACTGTGGTGTCCCTCTCTTTGAAGTCAATGAAGAATATTCCTTCACAGTCTCAAAAGATTGTGGCCATGATCTTCTTGGTTGAATCAGTGACCTTGGCCTTTAGAGGCGGTGCTTTGCCAGGATTACGCATCGCCATTGATTCTCTTTGGAACAAGGGATTATAGTAGAGGACGATCTCACGGGTGGCCGAGGTCGTTAAGGCACGGAATCGTGAGCGGGAGGTCTGGGTTCGAATACCGCCAGGACCGCCCTCCCTGACAGAGGTTTATTCCAGGTTTTCCTCATTTCTCATAAATGGCAAATGCCGGGGAGGTACCCTAAACTTAGGCCTGGAACGATTCCTTCCATAAAAATAAATTCTTTCTCAATATATCATTTCATCTCGTGTATCATCAGTGTTCATCGCCTGTGCTGCCTCTGTAGCAAAAACCGGCGTTAAACACTATTCATTCATTATTGTAACATTGGTTTGTACAACTTCTCTCTCGTTCCCACACCAGGGCTCCAAAAATGCCTAACAATATATGATTCGTTGCTGCTTTTGGACCAAGGAAAGAAGTCTAGGCATCCATTTTGCACTAACCTTATTCATGTTGAAAAGTTCCTGAATAATTGGAAGGACTGTTATTTTTGAAAGACCTAACCTTACTGCTATTTCTGTAACAATGAGTCTGCGATCTTCCATAATTTCTCCTTCCACAAGAGTGATATTTTCAGGAGTGAGCACCTCAAAGGGACGACCTGCACGTTCTTCGTCTTCAATGATTTCTCGACCCATTCGAAAAAATGTGGCCCATTCTTTTACGGTAGAATATGAGGAGGATGTTTCCCCATATGCACTGTTTGATTTCATTTGAAGTAAGTCCTTCATTTGTGAAGAACTTAATAACAGCTCCATTTTGAACATGCCACAATCTTCTACACATAGCCTTTTTATGCAAATATATCTGAACAACTGAACAAAGCGAATCAGAAGTTACATCTGCAATTATTTACTTAACAGGCAATATATGACACCAGATAAGCCTTTGTGAAGGCGATACTCCTTATCGGTGAGTCCGGAAACTTATGAACCTACCCTCGTACTATTTATAATATTTAATAGATTCCAGTTTACTTGTAGAAATCGATGAGCTATTGAAGCAGCGCACATATATCAGGTTTCTCAGTTTCAAAGTTGATAAATATGTAAATTGGAAAATAGAAATCAAATGTGTTATCCCAAACCTAAGATCTACTATGTATGCTCACAGATCACTATTTCATTTCAGGTACAGATTTACATTTAAATTGCTTGCGTTTAATTATATTCCATTATGAAATATGCACAAATATTTTTGACAATTCCGTTGGAAGTTAGTGAGTTTTTACACAAAGAAAATAATGTGACAGTTTGCAATGCTAACAGCAGAGCTTTATGTAAGAGCCTGTTTGAAAAATTAATATATTGAGATTTTCTTAAGAAATATTTTCCTATTATGAACATTTATGTTAACAATAAAAGTACTTTACGAAAATCATGGGAACACATAATATCTGACGAAAAACAAATTTTCATAGGCTCATTACCAATTGCTAATTTATTTTATCAAGGGGGATTATTATGAATGTACATCTCCGAAACAGTTTAAAATCATTCTGAACACCCTGTGATGCACAAAAACACAGATTTACTCTTACAGAATACCAGTGTAATAAGCTTAATACTTTGCAGAAGAATTCAGTTTTACAAAATATATTTAACATTTTTGAGTACTTCATTTAATAACTATTTTAATAGCTATAGCTGAAATATTCTTTTTGAATGAATACTTTATAATATAGTTCACAGATAAAAAATAATAAATACGGGTATATAATGTGGGTACTATAACGTGGCATTTAAAACACACGTATTTGATTAATTATACTATGCTATGTATATAATTTAAAAATATATTATTATCACCTCTTATGCTATGCAAAATTTGACATATTTTATTTTAGTATTTTTGTGTATGAACCTTCTAACGGAGTTGAATGTTATGTTATGTTAATGTATGAATTAACATATTACTGTACATGGATAGACAACGCAGATAAACTTTTACATCCAAACAATAAGTGAAAGACCAAAATTGTGGTTGAAATTTTGTTCCATTAATAGCATGGGATCATCCCATAAAAGTATTACACTTAGTTCTTTCCATTTTGTATTGCATTTGAAAAAAACAGTTTAATTAATCGTGTGTTTCAAAGAGAATCGTATTTAAAATATAGGGATTCAAATGTTGCTTACGTAAAAAAAAAAAAAAAAAAAAAAAAAAAAAAAAAAAAAAAAAAAAAAACATAGCAAGGAAAAGATAAGTGTTACAAAAGTATATTAGTGAACAATACAGCTGCTAGTTTTAAATATTTTGTTTAATCGATATGCTTTTTTAACACAGAATATACACTGAGAGCCTAGACTACTTTACAATATTTTAGAACTTTTACCGAAATAATTACATCCAATTAAACATGCTTATGCCGATAAGAAAGAGCAGGCACTGGAAATAACAAACCTTTAGATTAAAATAAGACTTATTTTTTTGTATGTTGTTTATATATACTAGTTATACACGATAGGATCGAAACAATTGTACAAAAATCAGTATTTTGGTTAGCTCTCTGCTTTAACGCATATAATTTAACTCTATTATTCATATTTGAAATGTAAAATAAATGTGTTACTTAGTTGAAAAATGAGAAACCCTCAGCCAGTAGTCACATATCGATTTAAAATAAAGATTTTAATATCCTTCTGCTTACCTACTATTATCATGAACTGGCTGCTAACAAAGTAGTCCGTTGCACTTATATCCGAATTATAAGGTAATCAAACCTCTGGGGCAATAAAGCTTAGTTAGTGCTGTGTTCCTTTTGGTATGAATGTTAACAATGATGCGCTGTTTATTTGTAAGAGGCCAGTGTTTCTAACGTGAGATCAGAAATAGACTAATAATGAAGAGCGAGTAATTGTTTATTGAAGGTTTCGTCAGCAGTCCAATTCCATACGTAACAAAAGAAACAAATGCAAACTACATTTTAAAAAATCGCTTAAGCAGTAGTAGTTGAACGATCTCTCGGAAATTGCGTTGTGAAATACGTGGATAGCAACTTTTTCGGATTAATGTTAAGGTTATTTACAGAAAATATTATATTTTAGTTCACTGCTCTTAAACTTAGATGCGGACTTTAAGATTCGCCTGATAAGCTGCCATATTGAGTGCAATATTAAGGAGTAAAAGGAATAACGAATATGCAATTCCTATACATGTTAATCCTATATGTGCAAGGAAAATATACAATATGTTTTAGTAAAAAGATAGTGGAGGACCTTACGTGCTTTCGCGGTACACTGAGATATATATGAAAGTGCACAAGCATATTTGATGCTCAAGAGACAAACAATATACCAGGTGTCTCACCTAACTCTGGGACCTCAAATATTTTCGAAATGAAACAAGATGTGAAAAATCTAGAAACGTATCCATGGTAGACGCCCATACAATGGAAGGGTATACAAAATCTAAAAATTAAAAAAAATCGCTTTCAATTCAAAGTTCCTTTTTTAAATGGAAGATATATGTTTTTTTTTCTAGCGAACTGAAAACTAGAGGAAACCTATAGTTCAAAGAAGTATGTTTGTAAATTGTATCCAGCAGAGAAAACGCACTCACAAATAATCAGTAACGACTTATCTGATGAAACTGTGTCATTTCAACAGATGTTCAAAGAGACCATCGTTTACATCAATGAACTTGTGGTAATGGTGAACAAACGAGCGTTGCACAGATTGTAGAGTTTCTACAGATACTGCCGCACATGCCGCGGTGATACACTGTTTCACATTCTCTAGTGTGATTGGGAGCCCCTGATACACTCCTATCTTTCACTGCGCCCCAGAGGACGTAGTCTAACAGAGTCTAATCTGGCCATCAAGATGGTCATCTAACACGATCACCCCGTTCTATCCACCGATTTATAAACTTTGCATTGAAGCCGGAAATAAGGCTGCCTTTATTAATTTGATAACTAAAGGCTGCATAGTTATATTTATAGACGCATTAGATTTGATAAGGATAATTATTATGTATATGTACAATGAAATAATTTAGAGATAGATATAACAAAAATTGAAATAATTTGTAACTTGTACTTATGTGTAGGTCATTTGGCAGGTGATGGTATCTTACGAAAGGGTTTTGTGCACATTTTGTGGTAACAGATGTTAGAAAGAGACAGAGATGTATACCTGACGCCTCGTTCACTTCACCGCTCCTTAGACAAGGCTGAGGAAAGCGTAAACTATCTTTTGTGAGGTCACGAAACTTCTACCAAAGAATGCTTAGGATTTCACAATAGGAAAACATGTGGCTGTAACGGGACAGTATTTGAACAAAGTCAGATGTAAAGAAAAGAATTTAAGAGAAAATGGGAATGTCAGAACGGAGACGAAAATGTTTTATTATAGGCAAGCCGGGGGTACAAGAAATTGAAAACAGCCCATCAACACGTGCGTTATCTCTGAGAACATTTGGAAATCTACAAACTAAGGAAGACAAAAGATTTTTCAGTAGAAATCAGCAGTAAGGAAAGTGCCGAAATTTATGACAGGCTGTTCTTGGAAAATTCAAGTTCGTGGAAAGATGTTGTAGACCAGGAGGGAGACAATAATTCTAGCCAATGATCATCGGATAAAAGTCAACGAATCAGGAGAACTTAGATACAAATAAATAATTTTAAGATAGCCGATGACGAACAAATAACACGGAAATAGGATAATATACGAGGGAATTTAATTTAGCGAAAGGCGTGGCGATGCGGTAGAAAAACTGCAGTACAGAAGTCAGAGGGACATTCAGACGAGAGCAGACTGGAGAGACACACGAGAACAGACACGAGAGACACACGAAAGGGAAATACGGAAGCAGCAGCCTAAGTCATACGAAAGCAATCAGTCTAAATCCTTTCTAAAGTCAGTTGAGGGAAGTGTAAGTCATTTCTAAAATCAGTCTAAGTGAGAAGTGAGGTAAGCGACGAGCAGTCAGGAAGTAATCTGCCAAATAGTAAAATAAAGTAAATGTTCAACCAGTGCAGGACTTATTAATACAGTGAATAATCCCCTTCCCCCCTAATGACTTTAAGTCATTAAAAACAGTCCAAAATCTACGCTGAGAACCCATCAATCCCCCTGCATTTGAAACCACACAAAATTCCCGTTTCAAATTGTCGACCAACTGTGGGGACATAATAAAATCCCGTTTCAGCATCCACAACTTCTCTGGGAAGTGTGCGGGTCACCCATCAGGCTGGAACCACATTGATAGACGCGTTTCCAATCTCACTTCCTCCACGAGAAGGGGAAGGGTGTTTTGCATGCGTTTCACTGTTCGTTTTCTCTTTAATGTTTCTTGGTAAAAATAGGCACCTACTATGCGGTCGCCATTCACATATGCTACGTGCACATGTCATATACCACATCAAACATTGACACTCCACTGCCGTTGATGAGCAACCTCGCAAAGCCAGTGGGATTTTGCATGGACTAGCAGTGTATGCTCCTCAAATTCACATTACCACATGGTTTGTTTACTGCATGCTTTTAGTATAGACACATTGCAAGCAACTCATGCTCTGTGTACAGACTACACTCTTTGCACAACGTCATAAAACAAAGTATCCATTTCCACTCTTTAAATGTTCATTTATTTCAGAAGGTATTGGGTTTAATACAGTGAAACCAATTCTTTTATAAGTAATTTAACCTCCAGTTTTCGGTTCGCTGGAAAATACATACATGTGCCACATAAAAAAATATAACTGATTTAAAAACAATATTTATATAATTTTCTGGATTATTGCATACCTTTCCACTGTCTGAGCCCCTGACATTAATACACTCCTGAGCAACTGATTTTTTCACATCTTGTTTCATTTAAAAATATTTGAGGTCGCACAGTTGGGTGAGACGCCCGGTATATACTAAAAAGATTAAATAAATGAAAAATGGCAAAAGAGAAAAAAAATTGAAAATAAAAGAAAGTACAAAAATAATTAACTTATATCCTATACATATGTGTATAAATATCAAAGTATTGTATCTAATGTTCTCCTACTCCCTTTCCCGGTTGTATGCCTTTTCCGATTTTGGCTGTCTCACTTTGTGTTAAAAATGTACCTACTCCTTACTCCTTCTTCCATTCTGCAACAAAGCTCAGGACTGCCACTGCACAGGTGATACTTTCATTTCATTCTTTTTTCCCTTAAGTTCAGGCAGAATTTGTTCCCAAGATTCTTTCTCTGCATATAGGACGGATTCTCGTACGCTCTCTGTCTATTACTTTGATCATCCGCCACGTGCCAAATCTAGTCAAGCGAGCCGCTGGTGCTGTATATGGCCCTTTTTTGGAAGTAACGCTCCATCTTCCACTCAGCTCCTACTGTATTTCCATCGAAATTTCTTCCGTACACTCCGAATGAGTCAACTATCTATTCATGTCCCTCAAGTTGTTGTTTTTTTCTTCAATATTCCTGCAAATCCTCTCCTGTTTCCTTACCTGTGATGCAAATGTTACTAATTTCTTTTGCTTATGTAGCACTATTTAAGAACAACGAGAATATTATTCGAATAAAATTAAATATAGAGGTAAAGAATGTAATTTTAAAATATCAGCATAGAAACACATTGATAAGCTTTATGGGACAAATCATCAACTCATCTAAAATAATATTGAAAGCTATAGCAATGTAGTGAACGATTTTTTCAGTCATGTGCCGAAATTTTTCCTTGCTGTTATAATTTACACTATTATTATTTTAATTCTGAAAATTATTCCTACGGCTTTCAAAATACTCGTACAATTACAAAGATATAAAGTAATTTAATTTAATGTGAGGAGTCTTTTTAAAAGTACTTTTACGACTAAAAACAAATATAGATCGTTTGTGATTTTAATATATTGATTATTTACCATTTCAGCCTAAGTTGCCTTGGTAAAACTGCATTTTTTGAAGCACCAATAAATCTAAAGGTCGAAGCAAAATAGATTAAATTTTTATTTGGTAAATTTCTGATTTTTTATTTGGGGAGCTACGGTGTCCACCTGTAGGACTACACTGAGCTACACCATTAGATCAAGCTTCCCATTGCTAATATCTGCGTTGTGACATTAATGTTGGATAAGAAAATATCGAAAAATGTGTGTTTAAAAATTATGAGGAGCAAAATAGAACCTTAAAGAAACTCGACAGAAAGTTCACCCATAATTAGTGTCTATAAAATTATAACTGTTGCTTTAAGGAAAGAAATGTTGGGTTCCTATAAGCAAAACAAAAGTTATACCCAAAATGAAAAGCTAATGTTAAGACAAATCAAAGGAAACGCAAGAGAAATGGACATAGAAGATCATATTTCTTCTTAGAAACAAATTGCTAATTCCCTTTATATTAGCTATTTGTCAATACAGACCTTTACAACCATGATCATACTATTTCTGAAACTATTTTTGGGAAAGTTGTGATAGAATTGCTTTCAATTCCGCCGCCACATTCTTCTTTATAACCTCTCTACTGTTATATCAAGACTTAAGTTTCCCAGTCGCACTGTGTTCCCAAGTTGCATCACTGGTGATTAGTCTTCAGAAGTTTCATGACTCACGACATGTTTGCTCACTTCAGCATGACTTACGCGACTTCAAGGCGGAGTTGCTGCAAAAACACTGGAGCAGAAATTTTGCCCCCAATCTGCACTGTCCAAATCCTTCGTTCTAATCGAATGTGCGAGATTGAGCTGATTCCATACTTCGTAGGCAACAAAAGTTTGTGCTATCTAGTTTGAAGACCTACTTAAGATCCCTTAAACAAAGACGAAGTGTCGAGATGGAAGAATTTTAAAGATCAGCATACTGGATAACTTTATCATGTGTAAACTAATTGTAAAGACTTCTTCCGTATTAATAACAACACAAATTCACCTTTTCGTAAGGGTATCCAACAGAGGAAAGCTGATTAGAGCCTTAGACTCTGAGTTAGAGTGGTGATCGTTTATTTTTAAACCTTCTATCATATACGTTTTGCCAAATTTCCTGATAAATGCTGAAGCACACATGCTAATTTAACACCCTAACATAAATGGGAAAGTGTAGAGAACAAAATTTATGATCTGGAATATAAATTTAAATCGTTTCGCTCATTTTTGTTGAAGAAAATCTTACGAGATATTCATCGTCACCCCAAAAAATCAATTTGGATTAAGTAACGTATAATAAAAGCGTTAATGGTTTAAAATAATATTGAATTATAATGAACTCATTACTAAACTGATGAATTCTCTAGTTTATGATTAATCAATGGAAAACTGTCCGCTATCAAAGAAATTTTATAACTGAGCCCAATAGGAAAGTTTATGTGTACTCTATTTGCTCTTCTTATAGAGGGGTCGTGGCTATGGAATCACGCAACTATGCAATGATAAACGGAAGAAATATTTTATTGCCTTCGCACTTACATCAGGAAATATGAGCTTGTCTTTTGGAATCTATGTAGGTGTTCAGAGAATAACATTATTTTAAAAGAGAAACGGCATAACGGCTGTAACAATTTGTTTTTCCGTAAGTTTGAGAGATTTTGCTTTCTTTTATATAAGTTCTGTGCATGGAGAGAAAGGAAAGAAATGTTGTGATTTTTGTGCCAAGTTCTTGCAACTATGTTTTTATTGTTGCTTAAGTATATTTTTCTATACAGCCACTAGTACATTACAGGATATTTATTATAAATGTAAAGAGAATATCAAAGGCTATTCTATTAACTATATATTGTTATAGTTATATATATATATATATATTTTTTTTTCTATTAACTATATATTGTATTTGAAATGAAGCATGTAGATTTTCATAACAATACAGCCGATTGTTTTCAATATCTTCCAGCCCTCTCTCCAGCAGCATCTGTATTCGTCAGTGATGCCAAATCCTTTGATCTGTAGCCACGATCTCTTGGAATATGTTTCCTACTTCCTTAAAATTTATTGAAACGTAACTCTTTTACAAATATTTCAAGACTTAAAACTATCCACAACCTCTTAGATAGCATAGAATTTGGGTAGTGGGATTGCATTACACTTCAATTCTACAAATTTTTCTGGGTTTTTCTTTCACGATGTTTTGGGACATTTGCATATGGTTAGTAAACATAGTGTGATAACTGCTGAGTGGGAGGCTCGGATTCGATTCCTGGTAGCCGCTTAGGAATTTTTATAAATTATGGAGTGCTGTAAAGGGGTCCACCCAACCTTGTGAGGACAATTGCAAAGCTGCCTGATGGTGAGGTGGCGTTCTTCGATCACGAAAGCAGCATAACAGGCGATCTGGGGGTGCCGATATGCTGATCACATGACCCACTGCAATACTTCCCTCTATCAATAAAGCTGTAAAACGGAGATAGAGGTAGCAAAGTTCGACGCGGCAGGCCATGGGCTCGCCCCGGGCTGTAGTGCTAAAGAAGAAGAAGAAGTGTAACGCTTAAAAAGTGTGCATTCATTCCAGTTGATCACTAATTTTTTTGAATGGTGTTTAACACCCATTTTAACTACTGAGGCATCACAGGCGGTGTACATTGATGATACATGAAATGAAATGATATTTTGGGAAAGGATTTTTTTAAGGAAGGAAACGTTCTAGGCCTAAGTTAAGGGTACCTCCCCGGCATTTGCCAGTTATAAGGACTGAGGAAAACCTGAAAAAAACCTCAGTCAGGGAGGACGATCCTGGCGGGATTCGAACCCCAGACCTCCCGCTCACGAGCCGGCGCCTTAACGACCTCGGCCACCCTTGGTGGTGTTGCTCAGTAATGAGACCAGTATCAGTGGCGCGACCTTGTGGATGAAATATATAACGTACACTTATCTTGTAAAACCGCCCAAAATGTTCTTTCTTTTCATGCTTATAAAAGTAGTTTTCGTCCAAACACAAGGAAGAAATATCCTTTTCAGAGAAGCATTTCCATGGAGTTGTACCCAGATATCCATTCATCACCAAGTTGCTGCTAAGCCCAATTTCATATGCTTTTAATCCATGTCTAAACCTAATTCAGAATTGGTGAAGATATTAATAAACTGGGCTTGGCATTAACAGCCTTTACTGATTTTCTTGGAAGTAGCTGCTCTTCCAGATATAGCCACAGTATCTGTAATATTCCTGAGCGAGGTTTATCTTCAGAGTGTAATATAAACCCTTAAGCATTTTGATGTTTTTCAAATTGTTTCGTTGCATATTTCCAATGAAAACTCAAGATAACTAGCAAAAAATATGTAGCTAATCGCTTCTTAATGTAGTTCCAAATCAGTGCCAACACACAAACCATTGGTAGCCAAGTAGAACAGCAGAGGGAAAATACGCTTTAGTCCACATAATGTACAGAGTGTTTTCTGTTGGTATTACAAGCTTTCTGTTATTACAAATAAGCACAAACGCATGAATATGAGGCAAAAGCTCATTTTCATGGTACCTGAAAATGTGTAACATCACGAAATATCCTGCATAGTAGACAGAGGCAAAATGTGAACCAAATTATTCCAATAACTTTCTAAATTTTGAAACTTCTGATGGTATGAAATTCCTAAAAACGTATATAATTAAAAGTGCAGATTTTCTAGGATAATATTGCATGTTTTATGTATTTGCCTTGTATTTTGTGCACAATTAATTAAGTTCATATCCAACTAAGCAAACAAATTGCAGTAGCTGGTATTTAAAAAAAAAAAAAAACGTAAATTTGACATTACATCAAAATTTAATCACATAATTATAATATTCATTTTAGAAAAACTTTCAACGCAATAAATTTGCATTTGTATAGCATTCACGCCATTCCAAAACAATTTGTATCTAGAAATAATTATCCCATGCGCTATCTGCTCTTGTGACAGCCACAATGTTTGTCATGCACTTATTTATTCTTGGTGAAACGATGTTCCTAACAACAATAAACATATTTTAGCTAGAAGTAATTGTCTTTTGGCATGAATCCCACTGTTGTACAAGTCGTTGTGTGTCAAAAAAAAAAAAAAAAAAACTTTTGACTGCGACAGTAGCCAATTCGTCTCTCTGTTCTTGTCCTCTGAGCTCAATAAAACTCGCTGATATTTCAGATGTTGTTTGATTGGACGAAACCGACTTATAATCATAGAATAGCCTTTGTTTCATTGTTGCATGTAAATGTGCATTATAGCTCAACAGCATAACAGCAAACCCGAATGAATTGTTTCTGGTCACTTTATTCAGTGATTACAATACACAGCTGTTCGCCGAACTGTTGGTAATGAATCATATTCAAAGAATTCTATTTACCATTGTTACTGAACGGAAGCATAAGTAGCGGTGAGGGTTTCAAACATCTCCTATCGAGGAAATCTGTTGCACCCAGGTCAAGCTTACAAGGCAGGATGTATGCAGTTAGTCGGTATTTTGATATCAAGCCGCAGGTGGTTTTTGGCACCCTCTTTATTAGTTTAGCTCATTACTCCACTTTACTACTGGTGATGAAAGTAGTGTGTTTTATATCTTTGAGTGGTTAAATTTTCCAACATTTCCATTACAACAAAACCAGTTTACTCTCCGTAATTTCGAAGGAAGTGTTTAATGAAGGTGCTTAATAAAATAAGTCAAATCACTCGCCCTTTTATAGAACTGCAAGGTCGTAACAAAAGGAACAAATTTATTGACAATTGGATTCCATAAACTAAGAATGCATGGAATGCCGAAACTTTTATAAATATATCTCGATCGTTCCTCTCAGGAACTATGGCAAAGGCCTCCTAACAAGTACGGGAAACTCGTTTTTTCTCGTGGTGAGTCCTCCGCTAGTTGTTCGAAAACTGTTTAAGATACTCAGTCAGACTTGTTCTTTGGTACTATTCCTCACTGCACAAGTGTCTTGGGGTCCTGGTGGTGTAGTGGTTACCATACTTGCCTCGTAAGCCCAAGATCGTGGGTTCGAATCCGGCCAGGACCGATGGATTTTTTCGGGCGTAAAAATCCTAAGTATGGCTTCCTTCGGAAGGGAAGTAAAGCCGTGGGTCCCGTGTCGTACATTTACGGCACGAAAAAGAACCTCAAGCCTGAAAGAAAGGCCTCTGAGCAAAATTTGTCGGCCGTTTCACACCCTGAGTTGAATGGGACGCTGATGACCTGGGATGTTAAATAGCGTCCATAAATAAATCAATAAAAAAAATGTGTCTTCTGGACAGATTTCAATTTTTCTCTTCCTATGGATTTGCGTGATACTTGAAGAGGCCTGTCCATCTTCTTCTGGGTCTGCCTTATATATTTTTCCTATCTGGGGGTCCCATGTTGGGATTTTGTAGGTTCAACTATGATCCTGCATTTTTGTGACGTGGCGGCCCCATTGCCATTTGATTCTGGACTAGTTGTCCGATGTCTGTTGTCTTTTAAAAAATAATGGATTTTGTTCTTCTTTATTTCTCTCTCTCTCTCTCTCTCTCTCCCTTCTTTTTTTTTTGTTTTTTTTTTTTTTTTTTGTTTGTTAGTGATTATGTCTGGCACCCATAGAGTAATACAGGGTATATACAGGTTTCGAGTGTCTGTAATCTGAATTTCTTAGACATTGTTTGGTCTAAAAGTACAAACTTAAGGTCCCAAACTGCTCTCCAGGCTAATAGACTATTTTTATATTTCTTTTAGTATTTTATCTTAGAAGGACATCTGTTGTCCTAGGTATGCACATTCGCTCACATATGTGAGGATGTTCCACCTTTATGTATCGACCCTCCCCATAATGTTTGTCACCTTGAATTGAATGTATGAGTACATGTTATTTATTAGTTTGCAATCGTGCTTCTGTAGAAATCTAAGGAAAATTCTAGCATTCTGGATGGTAAAGGCTTAAAGTTATGTAGTAATTTGGCCTATATGCGTTGTTCTTATGCCCTGTCGTGTCATTCAGGAAGAGTAAGGAAGGCGCTGTGCAGGCTCATCCTCCAAGCCCTGAAAACCATAGAAGAGTCTTTATGACAGGTTTTGTATATTCCTTTTGTGCCTTCTTGGGCTACTGTGTCATCTCTGGAATAACGTGGTCTCGCCGTAGTTTACCTCAGTTATCCTGGTTAGTAACATAGTGGAGTGAGTGATCCTAAGCTGGGAAGCAAAGTTCGTTTTTTTATACTCTCAATAAGGAGGCTGCCACACAAAGAAAGAGCATACCTCAGAGCAGCAGCAGTAACCGAGCTCTTCAAGGCCCTTGCGTTTTTCTATTATGTTGCTTAAATAACCACTCGGAAAGCATTTTATCCTCCGGAGTAGGTTAGAGAGGCAGCGGTAGCACTTGATATTTGTATAATTGAAATTATTTTATACGTATTTTCTGCCCTGATAGATTGAATTTATTCACATATTTCGTTTACATTCCGTTAAAAGAAAATGAGGAATTTTCTGGGCTATGACAGTGCACTACTTCCAAAGTTACTTATTTCTAAGTATCTCTTCATATAATATGTGTATCCTGTATGATTGAATTATAGCTTGCATTTTAAATAAAATTAAATTCTAGAAAGAACAGCAACTGTATAGGTTTAATTTTTCATTCCCCATACTTTTCTTAAATCTCTCTTACTTACATTTCCTAGAGACAGTTCTTATTCTACATGCATCGTATATATTCAAAACCCACTATCTTCAAAAACAAGCGTTTTCGGAATGGAGAAAAGCTGTAAATAAACATAATTGCGATGTAATTTGATTCCTTCCTGCCAGTGTGTTTTTGTAAATTTTAGATATTGTTATGTTTAATTGAAAAAAATGAGCATGGAACTACCTGGAAATTTTGTTTTAATTTTGTAGATAGGGGGATTTAAAAAATATTAATAAAATGAACACTTCTGAAATTAGCTTTTTACTATTATCTGTTTAAACTCACTTAACTGTTTTATTATGTACCAATAGAACAAGAGCATTTAACAGGAATAAATAACACAAATGAGCTTCTGTTAGGGGAAAAAAAAAATAATTATGTGGTAGGTATATAAAAAGTGTAAAGTTTTTAAGGTAATTGCTATATAAATAAATAAAATGAATAAAATGAACATTGGGGCTGATAAAATTGTTCCATATCCTCTTATTTCTCATCATTTTCATTTTCTTTCGAAATCTCACTGTTAATAAAATATTTAAAAAACTGAAGCTGTCTCCATTCACTAACACAATGCCTCTCAGGAAGTTGGAGTCATTACATCAGCTATTTCCTAGTTCCTTAAATTACACTTCCGGGGGACACGAATATTACATTTCAAGCAAAACTTATTTTGGACTTCCAAACCAATGTTGTATTTTTATTCAGTTCTTTCCAGAAGAAATATTTCTTAATATTCCAACATTCACTTTGCACACTGTTATTATAGAGAAACAGCAAATGTTGTAATGTTCAAATGTGCACACAGATACAGTGTTTCAATACTGTTTGAACGGCAATTATGCGATTTTATTACCTATACTTTCTCAAAAAATATATGAACAGAAATGCGTATTTAGACATGAGAAAACCGCCACGGGTGGCCGAGGTCGTTAAGGCACGGACTCGTGAGCGGGAGGTCTGCGGTTCGAATCCCGCCAGGACCGTCCTCCCTGACTGGGGTTTTTTCCAGGTTTTCCTCAGTCTTCATAACTGGCAAATGCCGGGGAGGTACCTAAACTTAGGCCTGGAACGCTTCCTTCCTTAAAAAAAAAAATGTCCTTTCCCAATTTATCATTTCATTTCATGTATCATCAGTGTCCACCGCCTGTGGTGCCTCAGTAGTAAAAACGGGCGTTAAACACTACTCAAAAAAAAAAAAAAGACATGAGAATATGAGAATTACTTATATTATTTCCTCATCAATTCTCTTGTTGACATTTTTCTTCAGATTAAAATGGCACTTCAGAACGCCCTGTATCATATCTTTTTTGAATTAATTAAATACATAAAAATATCACGGCATAAAAACACCATTTTAAGGTCCTTTTTCGCACAAGACAGTTGCAGGTATGATTTCTGACGTTTCTTGTATTATTTCCTGGCCTTTGTCTAGCAACATTAAGAATGGAATCATTCTTTAATGAAGTTATCTTGTTGAATTTTATATGAACTAGAAAAGATTGCAGAGTAAAATTTTTATGTCAAGCAAAGAAAGAGATTAATACTGAAATGCCTTTTAATTCTAAGCTCACTTCGGATAGTGGATGGCGTAGAGGAAAAATACCAATAAAGATGGCAATAACTACTAATACTATTTTATGACATTTAGCTCAAAACCTAAACAATTGGCAGCATGCACAAACTGTTGTAAATGTGGTAATTGTACGTCGCAATAATATAGGTTTAATCAGCTAATTACCTTGCATTTTTTCATATTTTTCTTATCTAGTGTTTCCATTTCATATCTTCTTTCTTCCCTTTTAGACTACCTTTTTATCAAGATAGCCTAATGTAATACTTTTACTAATTTAATACATTATCTTTTCTTACATTATGAAACTGTTATTAATATTATTCACTTCCACAGTTACATGCACACCGATTAGTAGTGATGGAGATGGTAGAAATCCCTACCAAGAATGGCGATCTAAGCCATAGAGATAGTTGTAATTGAAAAATATCTCTCCTTTTCCTTGTCCAGTTTGTGGGTATATAAATTAATACCATGTAATCCGTCAGTAGCAGCTATACCACCTGAATGAATTTTTGACTAAAATAATGGGTTTTGAAAATACAGGATTAAGATTACTGAAATATTAACACATGTAATTATTTTTTATTCTGCTGCAAACCAATGATATACGAGGTTTGTAATAGCACAAAATACTATGGAAAGTCATTAAGAGACAACATTTTTATATTAAATATTTATAAATTATTTATAAATTGCTTGTGTCTTATTTTTCGATATAGTTACACTGCCTCGCAAAACAGTTGGTCCACCAGTCTACAAGTTTTTAGATACCTTGCAGATAAAAACGACTTTGAGTTTGGCCTTTAACCAAATTTGCACACCTACCGCCACTGTTGCGCCACCGTTGTTATATCCAAACTTCTGAATACGCAAATGTTCTTTCAAAGGTCCATGCAAGTAAAATGCTGATTGTGCCATATCTGGACTGTATTGCTGATATTTCAGTATCTAAAATGTCATTTTATTTCGGGGTGAGCGTTGTCATGAAGGGACAATACTTCTTTTTATTGAGATCTCCGGAGTTTTGATTATACCGCGGGCTCCCAATGGTTCACCAGCATATCACTGGATTGAGCATTTGTCAAAATGTGATATGTTTTCTGAAGATGAGCAACATAGGGCCGCTAACATCCCTAAAGATTCTCTGCATGACTTTCCCGGTGGAGACTTATGTCTTGAATTTTTACTAGAGGCTACGAGTGCTTCCGCTGCATGAATTATTATTTACTCTCAAGTTCACAGTGCTGCTTCGAAAATTCGTTTACTGTCACAGTTCCATGGAAAAAAGGATCTCCTATGCTAGCCCCCCCCCCTTTTTTTTTTTTTTTTTGCATATTTACGGACGCTCTTTAACATCTCAGGTCATCAGGTCCCATTCAATTCCGGGCGTGAAACGGCCGACAAATTTTGCTCACAGGCCTCTTTTTTCAGGCTTGAGGTTCTTTATCGTGCTGTAAATGTACAACACGGCACTCACGTTTTACTTCCCTTCCGAAGAAATACCACACCTAGGAATTTCAGGCCCGAAAAATCCATCTGTCATGGCCGGGATCGAACTCGCGATCTTGGGTTTAGAGGGCAAGTAGTTACCACTACACCACTAGCACCCGACATGTATGTGAGCGTGATAGCCCACGTGTTCATAACAATTTGTCTGTAGAGTTTTCATTTACAGTGAGCCTCGTCTGTAGGCAGGGATTCGCCGTTCGATTTTCTATTTGACGGTCTTATTTTGTTTTCCGTTTTTGATTTTGTTTACTTGTTTACTGACTTAGATAACAGCCTTTATACCGAGCCTTGGCTGTGCTGTATATGGCAGTAAGTTTCATTACCATAATATACACACAAAGGAAAATCCTCTCTTGTTCTTCCATTGTGCAATTCGAAGTGGATCTGATATGTTTTATGAACCATACACAAGCGAATGTTGTTCGACACTATCCTAAACGCATATTCCTTAGAGTTGAATCAAACATCCGTCACAATTCCACCCGCCACCTAAACTCTTATTACATCTTTTTGTGTCCCGAAATAAGAGTTTTCGTGGAACAAATTTAAGCTACTTAATACATTTTCCTCTCAAATTCAGTTTTAACGCCCTCTCATAGTAGAATAAGTGTTTGCAGGAAATGTGTATGTATAGTAACTGTCGTTTATTCAACTAACAAGTGCGTACCAGGGTGATTCTCATCGGACCGCAGGAATGAGACAGTTAGCACTCGCGGACCTATGATACTTGACAAAGAGTAGTTTTTTGACTGCTAGCGCCGAGCACAAGTGAAGTTGGAACATTGGTGTTCCATTGCGAGTTCCCAAGACTAATTCTCAAAAATAGCGACTTTATGTCCTTAAATACTCAAAAAAAAAAAAAAAAAAAATCGCTTGACCACGTGATAAGGGGAAAATCTATTTTCCCGCCAATGTGGATTTAGACATCCTTATAGAGTACCGGTGACATCATGCAACTCTCATATTATTAGCTAGTCAGATTATCGGCACGTAGCAACTTGGCGATTGTTCACACCTCAATATAAATTTCTACCGTACGTTACAGTTCAACGTCCTTTAACAGTAACATAGGTGTTAACAGCGTTCATCTTTGCTAACATATCTGCCGGGGGCTCTCATATTATCAGCTAGTCAGATTATCTGAACGTAACAACTTGGCGATTTGCCCACAGTTCAATTTAAGTTTCTACCGTACGTTAGAGTTCCACGTCCTTGAACAGCAGCACAGGTGTTAACAGCGTTCGTCTCTGCTAACATATTTGCCGGGGGAAAAACAGCCCCCTTTCAATGAACAAAAGAAAGAATTTTCTTTATTGCCTGCCAGAACGGTCCCCCTGATATTCGAGCGAGAATTCCTGCTTTTCGT
Organism: Metallyticus violacea; assembly: GCA_030762175.1. Lineage (NCBI taxonomy): Eukaryota > Metazoa > Arthropoda > Insecta > Mantodea > Metallyticidae > Metallyticus > Metallyticus violacea. The sequence continues at coordinate 291,812,331 of CM060846.1, forward strand.
GACATTTTTACACACTTACAGGACCATTCACTTACAGTCAGCTGAAATAAAAGGTTATGTATTTCCTAATTAATTTCTCATAATTGATGGGGTACCAAGGACGGTATTATATGTTAAATGTTTCAGGTCTGTTCGTTCATAGCAAAAAAATTGTCATTCACTGCTCCCCACATTGAAGAAGCACAATACATAAAATCCGGTGATCTCGGCAGTCAATCGTTGTACCAGGTCTTCCTATCCAGGATTCAAAAATATGAGGATAGCTCGTGCAGCAGGAATTTATTATGGCCCCACAGTTGATCGATAATTTGAAACGGTTAATATAGTTGTTCCAATGTAGGGGGGATTGATGGGTTCTCAGGGTAAATTTTGGACTGTTTTCAATGACTGAAAGTCATTAGGGGGGAAGGAGATTGTTCACAGTCCGGTACTATTTGAACATTTTATTTATTTAACAACTTGGCAGGTTACTTCCTGACGGCTCGTAGCTGACCTCACTACTCACTTAGACTGACTTTAGAATCACCTTAGAATGACTTAGAATCCTTCGACCGCTTTAGAATGACTTAAACTGGTTGCTTTCGAATGACTTAGGCTGCCTGCTTCCGTATATCTATTGAGCGAATCCTCTCGTGTGTCTCTTCAGTGTTCTCCAGTTTTTCTACCCTATCGCCACGCCTCTCGGTAAATTAAATTCCCTCGTATATTATCCTATTTCCGTGTTATTTGTTCGTCATTAGCTATCTTAAAAATATTTATTTGTATCTAAGTTCTCCTGATTCGTTGACTTTTATCCGATGACCATTGGCTAGAATTATTCTCTCCCATCTGATCCATAATGTCTTTCCAGGAACTTGAATTTTCCAAGAACAACCTGTCGTAAATTTCGGCACTTTCCTTACTGCTGATTTCTATTGAAATATCTTTTGCCTCCCTTTAGTTGTAGATTTCTAAATGTTCTCAGAGATAACGCACGTGTTTATGGGCTGTCTTCAATATCTTGTACCTCCGACTTTCCTGTAATAAAACATTTTCGTCTCCGTTCTGACATTTTCATTTTCTCTTAAATTATTACTCTGTCTGACTTTGTTCAAATACTGTCCCGTTACAGCCACGTGTTTTTCTATTGTGAACTCCTAAGTATTTCCTGGGCAGAAGTTTCGTAACCTAACAAAAGATAGTTTACCCTTTCCTCAGCCTTGTCTAAGAAGTGGTCAGTGAATGAGGCGTCAGTTGTACATCTCTGTCTCTTTCTCACATCTTTTACCACAAAATGTATACAAAACCCTTTTGTAAGATACAATCACCTGTCAAATGACATACACAAAATTACAAGTTACAAATTATTTCAATTTCTGTTATACCTATCTCTAAATGATTTCATTATACATATACATAATAATTATCCTTATCAAATCTAATGTCTTTATAAATATAACTCTGCAGCCTTTAGTTATTAAATTAATAAAGGCAGCCTTATTTCCTGCTTCACTCGTTAGAGCACCATCTTGTTGCTGTTTCTTACTCTCTCAAACTCAGGGGCATTGTCTACTTTTCTTAACATTTGAAGGTACTTATTTGCAGTCGGGGTTTCATTGAAGCAATGTGGGCTATCACTGCTTATCTGCATACATCTATCCAAACCGTAACTACAGGAACATTATTCCTCTAACTACAAACAGTGAATTTTCGGAAGGCCATTGTGTTTGTTAACTCTTCCTTCAACTTAAAATATGTTCGTCAGACCACTTAGGATCATTTTCACTTTGGATCAGATATCAATCGCATAAGTGAAGTTTTCCGTCAGGATCATCCTCGTTTGGGAATAGAGCAATGTAGGACTTGAAAGCTTCAGATGTAGCATTTTTAACATTCTTCCTAAAATTGTCAGAAAGGTATAGTTCCTTATAAGCTTTGTTAGCTGATGTTTTGGGTAACTGAATGCATCTCCAACGATCTTCATATTGTTGTCTCTAGTTACTGATTTTGAGCGACCACTAAGTGGTAAGTCAGCTATAGAGCCTGTTAACACCAGCATTTTATTTCATTTAAAAACAGTTTGCTTGTTTTATTTAAAAACAGTTGAGTACCTGCGAATTTTTAATAAACATTTTTCTTACGTTTTCATAATTTGCATCTTGTCACTGCTTCTCTAAAATAATCGCGCGCTATTATGTGGGAAAATGTTTATATCCTGTTACTTACTAAAAAGTAACTAATGAAGTCAAGATTCCAACAATATTTACCAATCCTGCAATTGCTCTTTAAATAAATGTTTCTCACCTAATTTCCCACACTCTTCATAAGTTATCGCTATGTGCAATAGTTCGAAAATAATATGCAGTGTTTGACTGACTTATGCCGCACTGTGTATTTACTTAGCAGCTATGTGTAGTTTTCAATTTTAGAAGCGAGATGCTTGGCGACACTACGACAGTAAAATCAACGTAAGGCAGTACGTACTTTTATCGTCATTTTATTGAAATTAATATTTCAGGTTGTTAAACAAAAAATATCTCCATTACATTATTATCATATTCTCCACTTTTCTGTATAATTATCCTTTCAAATGTAGCATTCTTTGTTAAAACATGTAATTAAATTCTATTTCTATATTTTAATAAAAACATGTCGTTTATATTTGATGTTATAAAGTTATCTAAAAGTTATTTTTCTTTAATTTAATTCATTTACATATAAAGTGCTCCATAATTACAACATTTGAGTTTCTGTTTTCTTTTTATGATGATTAATACATGTTTGCTTGGAAATTGTTTTGAGGTACCTCAAGTTTAGAAAATACGATTATATTCTCTCGTCAGTTTGGTCTCGTTAATATTTGAACAGATTGGCATGAACTGCAGATATATCAATAATTATAGTAGTACACCTGTTTTTGCTTATTAAGTATTATTTGACTTCAGTGTAAACAACGGTATATTTGTTTTAAAAGGATTTTAAGAAAATAAAGCTTACAGAAAGATAGCTTATGCTGTTATTCAATATGTAGAATAATTTTCAGATAAAAAAATAACAACATTTTTCGGCAAACTAAAATAAGGGGAATGTTTAAATAGTAAACAATATCCAAACTGCATTACAATAATGATATCTTTGAGATTGGATAAATGGTTATAAAACAAATGTGTTCAAATTTAAATAAAATTTCATGGCCTTACGTCAGACTGTACTAAGCCGCTTGTCTGTAATGAATATCAAGACGAGGAAGTTAAAAAGAACCAATTACTGACAGAACTTCGTTTGCAGTTCCCTGGTCAATTGTCTCCTTCCAGAAAAGCAATTCACGATGTTGCGAATTAATCTGATTCTACTGATCAGCGTATAGCAAAAAAACAAAAAACAAAACAAAAAAACAAAACAAAACAAAACAAAAACAAAACGTACAGTTTTAACAGAGGATACATTAGACGAAATTGAGCAAACCTTTCAAATTCGTCAACAAAATAACTCCCTACAAGTGGGAGTTTCAGTGGGTTCTGCACATAGTAATAAAATGATTAATTCTCAAACCGACAAGTGTGCACGTGTTCATTGTTTAAAGCAAGAGTGTATTAATGTGAATGATTTTTTCATCTGTGAATGAAGGTTTAATGTATCCAAAGCTTCTTTTCTGTTTAGACGAGGTTTCACCTGAACGGCCCTGTGAACAATCTAAACATGCGCTACGGGTGTACTGAAAATCCACATCGTGTGCAGGAAACCCCGCTTATGATAGGAAAGTTGGAGTTTGTTGTGCTGTTAGCTCAACGCGTATTATTAGTCCGATATTTTACGAGAGCACAACAAATGCAGAAAGGTACAGAGGGGACATTTTAACCCCACTTTTTCAGCAGCTTACAAAAAGAAGAGAAATCATGTGAGTGGTCTCAACAGGATTCTACAACTGCTCGTACAGAAGCGGATTTCATTAATAAAATTAAGAAAGTGTTTGAAGATAGAGTGATCATTCATCAGATTGAATAGTGTGTGATTTTTACCTTTGGGGTTGCCTGAAGGATACAGCTTATAAAGCAAACTTCCTACATTAGAGGAACTGCAGGAAAATATGACAAACGAAATCAGAAACATTACAGTATCCAAACTTAAACGAGTCAATCAGAATGTACTTTCCCGATAAATGCCTGTTAACCAAAAGGGGGACGACATTTCCAGCATTTTCTAATAAGATATAATTATATACACAATTTTAGAACCAATGTTAAAGTGCGTTCTCGCGATGCCGCGAGACACCTAGCCGACGAGAATCACAACACTGCGCATGGGGAATAGTTTTCACGTGAAAGCGGCTCTTCGTTTTGTATTTGCTGCACGCAAATAATGCCGGCAGCCGGGAGCACACAGCGCAGCTGCCCACACACCGCCCGCCCCGCGACCGGCAAAGTATTGAAAACGTGCTACTTTTTACACAGAAAAAGTTGTGGATTTGTTTTATTTACGGACGCTCTTTAACATATCATGTCATCAGCGTCCCATTCAATTCAAGGGTGAAATGACCGATCAATTTTGCTCTCGAGGTTCTTTTAGGCTTGAGGTTCTTCATCGTGCCGTAAATGTACGGCACGGGACCCATGGCTTTACTTCCCTTCCGAAAGAAGCCATACTTAGGATTTTTACACTCGAAAAAATCCATCCATTCTGACCCAGTTTGAACCCGCGATCTTGGATTTAGAAGACAAGTATAGTTACCACTACACCTCCAGGACCGACCAGAAGAAGCTGAAAATATTCTCTCTTACATACGGTAATTGCACGTAATAAAGACTAAGCTCCATGGGTTATGACCTCGTTTTCTTAAACAATCCATACAACGAGGACAGAACTGATTCAGAATTAAGTTCAATAAGTATCAAGTGCTCCGCGGAAGAAAATCAGACCACTTTTTTGTTTGGCATTTATGGCAGCCCATACATGTGTTAATATTATGTAATGGGGTTTTGTGTATAAGGTGAGGATTCTATACTGCGGCCGTTCAAGTAAAATCATGCCTCCTCCGTTGTAATACCCCTCGGGTACGTACTGCAGTTCTAAAAATGATTCTCCATTCCGAGTCAGTAGGGCATGCACTCCAGTAACCTTCTATGGATGAAATTTTGCAATTTTGTAGCAGAATCTGCTTATGTGCGGCAGATCCCCGCATGTTGTGCCAATTTTGCAAGAGATTTTTCGCGATGATTGATCTAATCAAGCTGCGATATCATCCAGTTTTTTCCCTCTGTTAACATATGTCATATTTCCTTCAACAATACTGATCCTGTTGTTTTCAATTTGCACTATTCCAATTGTAGATCTTTGAGATGGATGAATTATCAGATCTGTCGGATGTAAAGGTTTATGAACTGCTGTAGGACACTGAGCAGCAGGTACACAATATAAAATGTGTTATTTTATATTAAATCTTTGAACTATGGCAAAAATAAAAATGAAACGCCATGAGAAAGTAACTCTGACTGTTCGTAACCTAAACAGACACTAACCGGCCTTGTTAACTGAAATACGAGTGACTGTGACCTGCCAGCTTCGGACGCGGCCCGCGTGCGGAGAAAAACTAAACGAAGGCCTGATACCTTCCTAAGTAAATTCTATTCAGAATTACTACTCTTTGCAATTGAAATTGAATTTTCAATCGTATTTTCTAGAGGCACAAATGGTCTCACACAGTAACGACTTCTTTCTGCAAAATATAAATATGAACACAATATCTGAAATCCTTGACGTCGTTGGATTTAACGCCCTTACTTCCATTGCAGTTTGCTTTTACTTTTTATGGAGTCATGATTGTTACTTTTTTATGAAGGATTTGCCCTGGATTTATTTCAACCAAAACTCCTTAATGTTCTTGGGCATTCTTGCACACCGTAGATGGGATGGCCGCTAAACTTTACAAGCAGTTTGCAAGTTTGGACATACTTCAGTGCCATGTGATATCTTTTTATAGCTCCATATAGCTGTAGTGGGATAAGAAAGAAAAGGAGGTGGGAAATAAATAGATTATGCATGCCAGTGTGCAGCTGAATCACGCTTGCCATCCGACAGTTGTTTTTACGACCTAGCGCACGTATCCCTCGTGTTTTTCTCTGCGCCATACAGACGTACGCATAATTTTACCTCTTATGGATGCAAAATATAAAGCATGGCTTTCACCGCCTGTAGGAGACAGTGTTTTCAGAAGTGTTTTACCTTTCCTGCACATTCATGTTAGATCATTTATCGTGATTTCACTAAACAGACATTATAATACTTCAAAGCATTTTCTTGTAAGTATTTGTAAATATTAATAAATACGATAAATATGTACGCTAAAACACCTATAACATACAACAATGAAACTAACTGTTATAATATCAAGTCTTTCACACTATGTTTTGTAATCACATCTTAGATTTATTTTTTATATTGTATAAACATGACATTTTAGATTGGTGTACTTTAATTTTCAACTTTCCGATTCTTAATTACTTTCATAATTATGACTTATTAACTAATAACGATTTTAGATATCTTACAGTATGGAGCACATTTAATAAGGAAATGTCTTTGTAAACGTTTCTGATAGTGAAAATCAATAATATCTTATATCACTCTTGTTTAAAACTTTTCAGCATTCAGTACCAAAGTAATATTCATATCAGGTCTTTCCTGATTTTATCGCCCGTGTCTCGGTAACTGGCGGATCGACAGTCAGAAGGTTAACGCCCAGCAGAGTGGATGTAATATCCATGCAACTGATCTAGACAATTACAACTAAAAATACAATGAAAATCAGCACATACCTTATTACAGCAGAATTTGGAAATGCCTTGCACATACAAACATTTCTGCCATATTTTTAGAAAATAGTCATTCACAAGCATCAGTTTATTTTTCTAAATTGAGTAAAGTTTTGTCCTATAACATGTTTTCAGTTCTTCTAATACGTGGGAGCATGTTCTATACATTATATTTTTTCAACTTCCATGAATGAAATGTTATGCTTCTTTATCTGTATGAGCAGTGGCAGAGTTTTTCTGAAAATATCCAGACAGGCATTAAATATCAGTTATTCGCTTAAAAATAGTGGGAGTATTTCATTCCTGCATTTTTCTGTATGTATGGTATGCCCAAAATAAATGGACTATATTGCTCTATAATTAATTATTTCCCACCCTACACGGTTTTTCTCGTCATGTAACCGGTATTCGTGTATAAAATTAGGATTTTCTGTACCATAATACATGTTGTTTTGTTGATTATCACGTAAATGTAACAATATTTCATTAGTAAACAATATTAAGCATGGATCAATTATTGTATCATTAACGTGCCTTAAATTATACGACTTTATAAAAAATCGAGATTGAACAAAACTTTCTTCTACTCTAACGTAATGCTAGAAGGTGGTTTAAATTTTTTAAAGAGTGAAGAGAATCAATTTCAAAGAAATTGGACCTTGGGCTCCAGTTTGTACTCTAACGGGAGAAAATATTAACACCGCTGCTGTCATTTTGAAAGAGGATCATCGAATAACGTTAGAACACTTTCAGAAAAACACGTAGGTAACTGAAGAGTTGATACGAGTCGTGTTTGTGCACTGTGAGTTCCAAGACTGCTGATTCCCTAACAAAAGGACGTGCGGTAGCACTTGCACGCCTTTGATGATTATGTTACAGGAAGATGCGGAGTTTCTTTCAAAAGTACTCACTGCTGATGAAACTTGACTTCATCATTTCGATCCTAAGAGCAAACAGTAAACTTCTATGTGCAAATCTCCAAAATCACAATACCAAACACAGCAAAGGTGGTTGGTTCTACTGGGAAAGTTATGACCGCCTCATTTTCGATATTCAAGGATCATCCAATAACAGAGATGTGCTCAATTATGAGGATCACTGCAATTTGTGACATTTTCCATCATCAGAAGTAGTAATGGAGGCTACGGAATTGATTCTGGAGGATCTGTCAAAAATGGTTTCCAGCATGTTTTTGAAGACTGGCAGAAACGCTGGGACAGGTGCCTTTCATCCAACGGGGGCTTCTTTGAGAAAGATAATTAAAATTATGAGGACGAGTAAAAATATGCTGTTAAAAATGTGGTAATTCTTTATTGAGCAGTCCTCATAGAAAAAAAAATTGAATGAGATTATGGCGATATTTACAATTAATCGATCGTAGTCATTCATAAATGAACGAGGATAAAATATTGTACGCAACTAGCTGGATTAACTTAATTATCGCTCTCATGTAATTACAAAACCCGGATGTCCCCTCGTTCTGCAAAACACACAGAACGGCATCCCGCTAGTGTGTAAATAACTATGGTTAAAGGCAATGTGCGTTACACAATTTTGTTCTTTGTTCTTGTGTATGGTCTAACATTCCGAATATTAGTTCTTAGTCAAACTGTTTTGAATTGTCGTGCAACATTGTCATAGTAATTGTTACACAGTCATAATGCATTTTAGGTAGAGCATTTGTACGTTAAACAATTGCGCTGAGAATTCAAGCACTCCAAACCGTTCACTCGAATTATACATTTGGATAATGGAATGTAATAACGCAGGAAGTAACCGATAGCTTTTGTTTATCTCTTCAAATGCCACGTGATTTTAAAACGCTATATTTCAGATTATTGTGCAAAAAACTAGGGAATATTCCGCTAATAAGAAACTACTGAGCCCAAAGAAATTATAAGCTGTAGTATATTTAAATATATAATGTAGTGCATGCGTATAAGAATAAGTTCAAAATGATGTGATGAGTACAAGGTGACTTCCGCAAAAATTTTAACACAGTACATTCTTTTTGTCATTTATTGCAAATTAATTTACGTTTATTACAAATCCAGACAGTGATTCTGGACACGTAGTTGACATCGTTTGGTCACTGATTCACAGTTGATAGAAAGGGATTATTATTCATAGTCAAGTTGTGAAAAGTCTGTTTGATCAACTGCTGCAATTAATTATTCATATCACGTGGTTTCTAAGCAGAAATTTCTTTTTTATTAGATATATATCACATATAATATATATGTGATGTGATATCATAATCGCATACCGCCACGGGTGGCCGAGGTCGTTAAGGCGCGCACCCGTGAACGGAAGGTCTAGGGTTCCATTCCCACACCTCTTGTAATATCTCAATATATACCTTTCCTTAAAAAAAGAATGCCTCTATAACCCTTATTCCAAATGCAAATGCAAATTCCCGAAACAGCCATATCAGCATTGCTTTTCTACCACGATGAATTCATATACAGTTTACTAAAGCAGCAAACACTTCTCATGAGCGTTCAGCCTAAACGAAGTTTTAGTCCTTTAAATGGATTTTTAAATGCTTTCAGGTTATGTCACTGACTTCTTGAAGTGAAAGATTAATACCCGGTCCGAGAGATCTTTTTCTGAACTACTTACGCGGACTAATGACTTTGAACAATGAAATATGCATTTTCTTCCATCATAATAGGTTGTGGTCGACCGCTTCGTGATAGGTCCATTACAATTGCTGTTTGCTCAAATCTTTTGTTAAAATTTTGTATTGCTTACGTGTGGGTGGTTGAATACCCAGGAAATTTCGGTTCAAAATTTGCTAACATTAGTTCTGTGATCTGCTTTTGTTTCCCGATTACGCATTGCCCTCGGTTAATTCCCTTTTTATTTTACAAAGTAATGGCAAGGAACATGTACAGTTACTGATAACTAGGGCTAGGATTTGTTTTTAACCAAATGGTTGAATATTTGCATATGGTCTAAGTTTATTAAAATATGAAAATAAATTTCATAACATTTTGCAAAATGGTGCAAATGATATCTTTATTTTATAACATTTTGTGCTATTAAAATTGCAGTTAAAGCTGTTAGTGTTTAACAACAGAACAAACATTTTATATTCAACATATTGGTATTGTAATATTTATAGCGTTTTTGGTCTATTACATGTAGATTCATCTTATTATTTTTATGACAAGCTTATTTACAAACTAGTGGGTTATAAAATATCGCTTTAAATTTTCAAATGTGTATCTGCACTTATTGAAACTCTGCAAAACATTACTAGACCTAATGCAGGCCACTCCTTGTGCAGATAAATCGAAATTTAATTCCACAATTGATTCACTACTTAAAATATTATTGATATTACCTCGCTCACTATCGCCTGAATCATATTAAAGTATTGTGTTCAACTTCACTTTCATTCTACTGCAACAATTGTGGTGTTCTGACTCATCGGGATGTTAAGGCTTTCTGACAGAGAAACTTGTTGATTTTGTTGAGTATTTAACGCAATTGTGATATGAGAAGTTAGCATGAATGTTGCTATGTCAGGTCGGACTTTGCGGATTCGGTCAGAGTTTAAAATCATTAACACATTCTCGATGGGTTCAGTGTTAACTGCATAGTACTTTTAACTACGTTTACCCCATCTGATTATGACTGTTTTTTTTCTGTTCTTTTTTTTTCTTTCTTTCTTTCTACGTTTTATGGAAAGAAATGTTGATGCTAGCAAAATGTATCTTTAATTATCAGATATGATTTTTTTTGAAACTGTAAAGTATGAAAAATGTTGAATTATGTAAAGATATGCAGGCTACCTCAAATATGTAAAAAAAAAAAAAATTCTGCTACACCTATAAATATAACAAATATGGAAAATGAAATGTGTTATAAATCACTCCATAAATTCTTATTCGTAATTAATGATAAAATTTAATTGTGGCTGATGAAAATAACATAAATGAATTTAAATATATGTCATAGCGCGGCTAACATATCCCACAACGAGAATCTCATATCGCAACACAAATAAGACTCTCAACAACAAAGTAGAACGAAATGGTTGCCAACTCCACCACTTGCGCACGGAGACTGTACTTCTATTTGTTTTTGTGAAATCCATTCCTGGTAAGAAAGAAATTAAGTCTTTCTAAAACTAGGGAAGGTCTGGGAATTGACGCTGACATTGGAACCAAAATACTGGAACTTGTTCAAGAAACAGATTTTAGAAAACAATAAAAGCGTCTCTTTCTATGGGGTTGCACAATAAATCTTTTAGGCTGACGTGTGGGAGGTCGATAAAACTCCAACAAACCCCATAATCTAATCTAAGCTAGTCACTATTTGGTAACTTCTTGTTCAAGTAATGACAATTGTATATTTATATACGTTTACAAGTATTACACTTTTAAAATATGTTAGGGAAAACAACTTTATCTCAATTAGTATATGGAGCATACCCTTAAACCTGCAATGAAAGATGTCAATTTTAGAAGCAGCTGGAGCCTTCCTCGCGTCATTTTCAAAATTAAAAATGTTAACACCATAACCAACCATAAATAAAAAATGGAGCAGAAAGTGGCATTTCAGCCAGTTTATTTTAGTGCTGAACAGGAATTTAGCTGACAAAATTGGCACAAAGAGTTTCGGTTGCACGCCTGAGCGTGGAGCGGCATTTTTAGTGTTCTTTAGGACGCTAAGAAAGGTTCGAGCGAATCCTGAATAGACATTGTAGCGTTTCCTTAACAAAACCAAAGAATAGACAAAAGCGAGAGCTGAGGAAGACAGTAGGTTGCTTTTTTTCTTTCTTTTAGCCATCTGCAAACCTAGTGCGGAAACTGGGGCTTTTGATTAAGCCACATTTAATATTTAATGTGGACGAGTCAGGTGTGCCACTGAACATGGGCTTAAAATGAAAGAAAAACTAAAGTGAAACTGTGCTACATATTAAAGCATATAAAGCTTTCTTCGTAGAACCGCTTCAAGAAAGTGATGCATATAATATTCCTCTCCCTGTTCATTAAGTAAAGTAGACTGGATTAAATGCTATAATCAAAATCTTTTACCATGCAGTCTGCATGATGTAGGGTTGAAAAAAATAAATGTTTACTTGTTAATTGCAGAAAGTATATAAATGTAACGTAGGACATTTTTGTTTCAGTAACAATAGCAACTAACTCTATACATAATTTTACCCAAACAGTCATTTTTTAATTATTCTTAAATATTAATAATTATTAATAATTATTCTTAAATATTAATTATTATTTTTAATTACTTGGTCTTTATTCTGAAGGTTCAAATGATGAAAACCTCTCTTCTTTCTTGTATGCATTGCATGTATAATTTTTAATATATACTCGTATTTAGTTGCATAATTATGCTTACTAGAAATAGTTTTTGTTTTCTCCTGTAGGTAATAGAATATTTAAGGTCTAAAGCAAAAGAACCCCAGCACCTTCACTGGCTTTCTATAGGCTTAATGCATCGTTAGTGGGTATTGAGATTCTAGCCTGGCAGAGTTAATTTACTATAAAGCTTTAAAACGTGCACACCGGAGCATTTTTCTGAGCGTTACCTTATCTGGACATTACCATTTTATTTTTAATTTCAGAATGACAAATTTATGAAAAGAATCAATATTAGTAGATTTGAAACTCCTCAATTTTAATATGTGGTCTTCAAATTATCTGATGACCGATGCTGCGGCAGGAATTGCATCGGTCATTATCTATTCCCTTAAATCTATTTTGCGAAATTAAATTGATTTTTTGAGGGATCTTATCTTTTAGTTAGTCTAAAGTATGTGAATACTTCGGAGGCTTCGGTAATTGATACATTTCTGAATTACTTTGAACTCCAGATATAAATAATACACCTTTTCTGATTACTTCTACCTTCTCTACTCTTTTATATTTAAATGCTTTAAAGCTCTATAATATGTACACATAACTCTTCGCTCTAATTATTTATGATTCGTATTACGAATTGGAATGAATTTACCTGGGTATTTCTCATCAAATAATCTGTTGATAGCAGAGGGAACTCGGTTCGGTCGCACGAATCATAAATATCTAAACACTCATAATTATTAGGTCTAGTACTTATCATTTAGTATTCTCAACAGACTTCACTTCAGCATTAGAAACTTTATGTTTCTTTCACTATTCAAACAAAACTCACCGAGTAGCGTGAGGCTCAGGGTCTACGTAGCAGTTCGGTAAACCTTGACTCGTATAACCTGGTTGGTTTAGAGTAACGCTTTATCGGCCGATGGCGTCCCTTGTCCTCGCGTCGGTCATCAGATAATTGGATTACCTGAAATTAGAACAATTCAAGAATATTTATTTTAATACACTGTGTAAATTTTATATTAAAACATAATCTCAACTTTAAGTGTTATTTTGGACCATTTTAAAAAGTGTAACATATTTTGAGGGCTACATTTATGTTTTTCAAATAATTTTCATTATATTTTTCAGTCTAGTTTAACGTTATCAAGTCGAGGAGATTGCCAACATTCCATATTGTTAAGACAAGAAAAGGAAAACAATTCTGCCTCCATATTTTGCTTGAGTAAAACGCAACAAAGGGTCGGTTCCATAAGTGACAATGTACGAGCTCATGAGAAACGTTTCTTCGGTTCTGATTATGGTTGGCTTAGGTGATAGAGGCCAGCAATTTGTTTAACTTTTATTTTTTTATTTAGTTCAGCAGGTAATATCAAATATTTATTTCAAATCAAATTCTAATCAATTCACTATTGCATAGACACTAAGATGATATACCTATGGATATAAAGGAGCTCGCATTACGTAAATTGAATTTGTCCGTCGCTTCAGTAAGGTAGATATCCAATATTTGGGAGTCTTAATTAATGGGCACTCTCTAACATTCAGAAACTAAGACAGGATGTTTTTCTAAGTATTTTGAGCTCAAATGCAGAGGTTATGTCTTGATGGAAAGTGTAAAATGTAAAGACGTTACACTTAGCTCGTAAATTAGTAAATTAGTAAATTCATTCTTCACGAGAATCGAGATATATAATTCCTCCATAGACGATCCTTCAACCAAACAAAGCGTATGCTAACCTCATTAACCTCTTTACATCAGTTTTTCTTCTTTCTAGAAATGAGTAATTTTTCACCCGGAAGTTTTATCGTCAGGAAGAGATTTTACAATTCTTTCAATATGTGATCATAGCCAAATCCTTTGCAGATAATTAATTTGATTCATAGGTCAAAATTCAGACATTGTCTATGTGTACGGTCGAACTTAAATATTATTTTATGATGGGACATTAACGTTTTGTATATGTACTTTTCATGCGATAAGCAGGTTACATGGTTTCAAAATAGGATAGCTCTGATTGTGTGTGAGGTACAAACACTGCCAAAGTATATTCATACTGAAGATGTTTTAGTTTCATGGCACCATTATACACGTCTATAGTTCTTTAGATGAACTTACGTCGGATATCAAGACGTCTGTAATGTTTTCAAGGTAACTTATTCTATTTCAGATAAAACGCAGTTCCGTCTGCTTTATATTTGACTAAATCCTCTACTGACTTTTCATAATGCTGTAGAAAACAATCAATTTCATCTTCAATCTCAGGATTTTTAATTCCACTCATAGGTATAGGTAGAAATTTTCAGTGATGTTTATGGAACAAATTATTAATAGCATTTCCTGGACACAAAGATGTTAAGTAATTGGGTAATGTTGGATGCAAAAGAGCACACAAGATAAGAACCACTATGATGTCTTGTTCATGTAAATAACATTAAATTGAAGCACTAAGTTCCTCTCTCAGGAGGTAAGGAGATCACATCAATGAACTAAATACGTACAAGCTAGAGCCGAAATGTTTAATTATTTCGGAGTTGATGGGGCAGTACCTAAGTGTGTTAAGCTCCAATTAACGATACGTAATATTGACGTGAATGTTTGCCAAACACTCCAACCCTAGAGTTGCTTTGACTCAAACTCAGTAGCCACGAGCTTAACAAGAAGAAAAAGTAAGTTTTATACAAACAATATTGCGGTTTGGGAGAATTGGAATTCATATATAACTTACAACTTTTTGTTTTCTCCCGGAATGTTTTGCACATATGGGCGAGCGCTGCGCTCGCTCGCCGGTTAGCTGGCCAGCCGGAGTGTAAAACCAATCATATAACCATATACAAACCAATTTAAGAGGCTCATTTCTTACTAAATAATGAAATGAGATGTTGAAACAGCCCGCATTCATTCTCTACATATCTTTGGTATTTCTTTAGACAACTATTCTGGCGAACATTATGTTTGAATTCTTGTAGGGTGTACGGGTTTGTCATGTACACGGTATCTTTTAACTTATCTCAGGGATAATAATCGCAGGCTGTTAAATCGGGGGACCGAGATGCCATAAAAACTTACTAATAACACTGTCATGTGAAAACAAATTGTGAATTGCTCTCGTGGAATTATTCGCAGTGTGAGCGTGGCATAGTTCTGTTAAAAAAAGGCATAATCACGCTCCCTGTTGATTAATGCTCTGAAAAAAGGGGTTAGTGTGGTATTCCATAAGTAACAGAATCAAATGTATGCTAAAAATGGGGTCTATGGTTCTTTCACCATTGATGGTGCATCATACATATTTTTTCATCATGCACGAAGCCAGGTTTATCAGTAGTCCAGTAATGATTGTTTAGAATAAACACATAACTATGGAGGTGGAACCAGGCCTTGTCCGAGAAGAATATTAATTGTGGGTTTATTTGTCCATTGTACACATTTTCCAGAATTCTCTCACTAAATGTGCGCCTACGTAAGAGGTCATCCGGCGGAAGAGCATGTGACACAGTCACTTTATACGGCTTGAAGAGTAATAATTATAATCTTATGCACAGACCCATGGAACTCCCACTTGTTGTGTAAGAAGACGAGGAAATTTTCTAGGTGAATTTTGTAAACTATTACCACTGTCATGTACTCTTTCTTCGATGAAAACCCAAACTGATTTTTTGGTTTCTTAGGCTGTACACTTCCAGTTTCCTGAGGTTTGTTATACAAATTATGGACTGATTTACGATCTTCACATCCTGACTAAGTTGACACATATGAATCGTACATAAAGACAAGCTGTGTCGTTGTAAACACACTTCATGTATACTGTCGAAATAAGAAACGAAAAACACTACATATACACGAAACATCTGCGCTATGCTTGTGACAGTCAGCAAGGTCAACAAGTAAGCAAGCCCTCCACGGTGCAGTAAAAGGGTGGGGAATTATCGATAATGGGATAAACTCCGCGTCGGGGGGAAAGCATCACTGATCGCAAGGTATATATTTTTTCAAGATAAAAATATGGGTTAATTAATAAAATTGTATTAATGTGTCTATCAGCGATACAAAAATATACAAATATTGCAATATGTTTGAAATTTTACTAGGACCACCAGTAAAATTTTGCCTAAAATATGACAAGGAAAGAGTAAGAGCTTTAAACCATAATTTTGCAGGTAACGTTTACTAACAAAGGTAAACTGGGTTCTGATTATATTTATTTTATCTATTCGTTACATTATTACTAACCCAAAGGCTGCAAACTTGCATAGTTTTTTGAGTAGTGTTTAACGCCCGTTTTTACTACTGAGGCACCACAGGCGGTGGACACTGATGATACATGGAATGAAATTATATATTGGGAAAGGATTATTAAGGAAGGAAACATTCTAGGCTTAAGGTTAGGGTATCTCCCCGGCATTTGCCAGTTATGAGGACTGAGGAAAACCTGGAAAAAACCTCAGGGAGGACGGTCCTGGCGGGATTCGAACCCCAGACTTCCCGCTCACGAGTCCATGCCTTAACGACCTCGGCCACCCGTGGCGGTTAAACATGCATAGTGCTGAGCACATTGGAATCTTTGCACTGCAGCGGATAAGTTTACTCTGTGCGTAAAAACCAACAGACTCAACTATCATGGCCGTATTTTGACTGTATCTCTTTTTTTTTTTTAAAAAAAAAATGTATTTCCGTAATTTTATAAATTTTGCCAAATTTTTATGTAAATTTCTTTCTTAATGTGTTTTATTATTATTTTTATGTTGAGTATGATTATAGTGTGATAAAAATATATTTCTTATATAACTTAACCCTAATTACTTACTTGATACCCTTCGTTCCATTTTGGAATCCCAATAGTGTGGTTAAATATAAAACCTGAGCCATAAACACTCTAAAGTTACAAGCTGCTACTTATGGATAAAATCTCAATAACTGGATAACCTTAGAGATATCCAGAATAAAAAAAAAACTTAGATTGAAGAGATTAGCGTTTGTGGTCTGAAATGGCACTGCGGCTCAGACGAAAGAGCATCCGCACGGCAAGTCGAAGGTCCGTAGAATTAGCCCAGACGTGACCTGCTATAGTTCCTATCGAACAGTCATTCCAAATTTATATTACATTTTCCTCATATTTTTGGTATTTTATTATGGGGATATTATTTGATATTTATTTCTTAAATGTAAAATTGGGGGGCGGGTGGCGTCTTTCGATTGCTAAATCGGCATGCTGATGGTATGCTTCCCTGCAATACTGCCATCTAAAATGATGCCGCAAGACGCAGGTACAGAATGCAGTGGTCACTGCGACTGGCCAATGTCCGATAGCGGACTGTCACGCCATAGAGAAAGAAGAGATTACCAAAAAATTCTGTATATTAGTGAGCTTTGAAAATACACTTTTCATGAACTCTTTTGAAATTATCTTTTTATCCCTATGAATCGTGGAAAATATATACTTTTAATACCTTAAAAGCTAAATATTTCATGAAATTAACTTTCTTGAAGGGAACACATATTTCAAAACTGTTTCTGAAAATCCATCACATTACTTAAAGTACTGGTTTAACAAGAATTGATAAAATATTTTTTTAAAAGTTGGTGTTAATAAAAGAACAAAGAAAGTTTGCTATAAAGTCAATAACTGCTTCATGATATACGACATGATTTAGTGATAGCTTTTAAAGAAAATTAAAAGTACAAGGTTAATTTTTCTTTTACATGTACATTTCAAGTGGATAATTTATTTCATTTGCATGTTCCGGCTATCAGTTTTTCCTACTGTGCCAATGGATTGTATTCTCATTTAGCCAGATGGAAAGTGATCTCAGAATACATGTTTCATAGCTGACAACATTTCAGCTCGTCTGCTTTGCTGATATAATACGAAGAGCATGTGTTGCATCATAGGTAACTTTAAGCACATACCTGTCCTAGCTCTACTTATAATGTACACCTGTTTCTCAACCGACAGTAAATTAGTAATTGTCCAGTGGGACTCAAGTGGTAACGCTCTTAAAGACTCGTATTCGGGAAGTTCTGGGTTCAAATATATTGGAGCAGACCACCCTAATCATGGTTTCTCCTAATCGCTTAGTTGAATGCCGGGATAAATATGTCCTTTCCATGTATTTTTCGCTTTCTCAATTCATATAATTTCATTTAGCGTTTTTATTAAAAGGTTGAAGGTATCTGGCTAGGTGGGCTGGTGCGTTGTAACGGTGGCTTGCGCTATGGAAGCTTTCTACCTCGGTGTATTTCATGGAAGCGACCCTTCTGTTAGGTTTCAGTTCTATGCAGAGCGGCTTTGTAGGCATCACGATGCTCTAAGCTGAAAGCAAAGTTAGGAATTCCGTATAAGTTCGTGTCATGTTACATATTACCTTTATCTCATTCCTTTCTCCCTGATATGCCTCCACTAGGGAGAGTAGGCACATACGGCCTGCTGAATTACCAAAATATTTACCTCCGGCCCAATCAATCCATTCCTAATTGGTAAACGGAAACGCTCCCTCATATTTTATACCAGTTCAAAGAAATGTGGATATAATAATAATAATAATAATAATAATAATAATAATAATAATAATAAATATATGCATATATACGTTCCCTTACTCTAGACCACTCGTTTCAATAGAAATTAGTTTCAGAATTAATAAATGTTACTGCGAAAAGATGCTTAACTCAGTAGGTGGATAAAAAAGGTAATGAGTTAAAAATTTGCGACAACCTAAATAAACTGTGTCATTCAGATCCCTTTTTGTTCAATATGCTTTTTGATTAAGGATTTTAGGGAATTACTATTTGTAGATCTGCCTAAGACATAGTACTAGTGTTTCTGTAAACTTAAAGCTGAATGTGTTAATTGCAATTAGTTTGCATCTGTTTTAAAGGAATGTTGCTGTTTTTAAAATATATTCCATGTTTATTTGTCCATTCTTTCTACGCCTTTACTGCAGTTATAATACCATGAACAACAACAACAATAATAATAATAATAATAATAATAATAATAATAATAATACTTCAATCAAGTACTTTTAAGTTAAATGCAAAATTAAATTGTGATCGCATAGAAATGTGTATTGATTGCCTTTTAAGAGACAACATAGATACGATGTGTCTATTTCTATTTCTAACGTGTATCAATATATATAAGTATGCAAAGAAATAATTCGAAATTATGTATATAGTTTCTTCCACCCCAGAGAAAAAGTAATAATCAAAGTGTTGGCAAAAAAACTTATGTATTGAGCAAAGAGTATGAAGGTGTTAATTTCCATCTTTTTCTTTCCTTTCCTAATCGGCAGTCAAGTTTTCAAATGGATGATGATATATTATAATGTGACTCTCGATTTTATCGTGGCGCCAAGATTTCAGCTACTAAAATATAGTGCTGTTTTCCATAATTTGATTCACTTTACAAACTGAAGTTTTTCTCCCTTTGGTTTTTTAATAGTATTAGAAATCTACTTGAAGTGAAATAGCATGTTTACAGGTATAAATCATACACTGCCAATAGCAAATGTTCCTTTTACTTCCCACTTTATTCCTTTCCCTTGTTCCACAATTCTCACTCAGACTCAGACATCTTATGAAAAAATATGATTTAGTACTTTTTAGAAACTCATTTTCGGTCCAAAAGATCGCTGAGTGTTGCGACACATAGCTCTTCGATCTGCTTCCGGATTGAATTACAGAATTATTCCAAAAGTACTACGAAGAAATGTTTTGTCAAGTATCAAGCTATAAAGACGTCGTATGGTCGGAATTAATGTACTGAGAATTAAAAAGTGTACATGCCAAAGTTCTTGACTTCCTACTTTTTATCATCTTTTCACAGGCGCGCTTTTGTTTTCTTTATATGCTTTCAGCTGTCGGCTGCCTAATGGTTTTGGGTGAATAATGTTCTATAGTAACATTTATATTTATGTCTTATATCATACTTGGATTTGTAAAGTGGGTTTATACAGAGAGTTTATTCTGTTACAGAACATAATTATATATACTTACCAGGAAAGTATGAAAATGGAGCTAAAATATTCCAATTAACTGAATACTCGTTGAACCAAATTGGCTAAAGACAATATGAACCCTAAATATTTCTGCATGACATATCTATTTCTAGTTCAAACAGACAGTGGTTAGTTAGAGCGAATATACTAGTAATATGAAATGTCCCATAGGGTATTATTAAAATATTGAACTAGAGCGTTCTAGCTGTAGATGAATAAAAGAAACTCAGCAAGATCAATAAAAATATATATTAGGCTCTTTTTCAATAACAAAATGAGATGTAAACAAATCAGCAGTAAGCTGGTTGGCGAAGACGGCAAGTAGTGCCAATCTGTCACATCGGAACTATACAACTAGCAGCTTCAAAATTTGTAAAACCGAAACATCTACAGTATTACGAGTGAAGGAAAAGCTGTTAAATAAATGGATGGTGTTACAAATTATAAGATAAAACAGCGACGCGCTATCATTATTGAAAAAAATCACTATAACTACTAAAGGGGTATAAGGCTAATTTATAGCCAAGGAAAACACGAGTTTTATGAAAGACTAGCAGCCTTCTCCCTATCTCTCAATGCTCTTTCTTCCATGTGTTTACCACTTCGTAGCCTGTCATCACCTGCAAATACTAAAATGCCTTTATAATCAGTGCATTCGGGAACCACAACTGAGAAATGCGACGGCTGCCGGCCACATACATACACACAGACAAATACGAGTACAAAGTTCGTTAAAATGTTGCGAAGTACACGTAAAAACAGTAACAATGTAACTAGACACACAATCACACAATATTTTGGATAGCTAAATATATTTCTTCACAGTGTACAGATCACTTCTTCAATACCAGACAACGTTGACTGTTTTCTCAATCAGTCTTCTCATCTGCTGGCAAAGTATACAATCCCGACGTTTTACAGACTATCCCGTAAACACTGTCCCCTGGCATCGTATCGATTTCGGCAAAATTGCCTGCTCTGTGCTTTCGACGCATTCAGACGCGTGTTGCACTGTGCGCGTACTGGATTTTACCTGTGAAGGTTCGGGGTTCAAATACTGGCCCCCGAAATTAAATAACTTTTTTTTGTTTTCTGACACAGAAGGGGGGAAATAATGTTTGTTCGCTGACATTTTTAATGTAAACATCCCAATTATGTAAATTTAAATTAAATCACAAATTGCAATAAGAATCTGGTTTATTGAACATAATAAATAAATGTAAATAGTTTAACGTTAATATGAAATTACAAACATAAAACATTGAATGATAATTTACTCTGTAGGTATTCTTACACACAAAAGAAAGACAAAAATAGGAGTGGAACAGTACGCAGTGTGTAACAGCATGTAACAGAGTTAATTCCCTTATAGGACGACTTGATGAATACTGCGGGTCACTTGAGAGCACCTGCATTTCCCATCGTCTGTAAAATGTAGATTTGCCTAGTTACCAATCCGCAGGATGAGAAGACCTTCCCGATAGCTCAACATGCCAGCCTTCACCACTCAGCTTTTGATGCATGTTTTTCGGAGCAGTTTAGATTGGAAGGCAATAAGACATGGACCTTCAAAATAAGAAAGGATTAGAAACCATCGGGTTGGGAAATATTTGGACAGCAGGCCAAGGTAACAGGAAAACTGTGTGGAGGAAGGTCAGGAACCGCCTAAAGGATATGGACAGGCAGCATACAATCAAGCAATGTGGAGAGAGATGTCGTTAGAAGTGCAAACGGGGTTAAATCTGGTTGGGTATGGAGCTGTACATCAAAACAGGGGCCAAACTCATTAACAGGGACTCGCATGGTTTAGGCTTAGAGCATGGCGGCAGATCAGAATCTCAGGTGAAAATGGACTGAAAATTTTCCATTTATATACAGAGAAAGAATCATTGTCGCACATCCTAGCGAACTGTAGCAGCACTGAGATGTTGAGAAAAACTTTCCTTTACTGATTAACAGAGGACAAGGGACTTGCTGGGCTCTGCTGACAGGCAAGGATGAAGGGCAGGTACGCAAATTCATGTGGAAGGTGAGACAGCTCAGGTTTGAAAAGGTTGAAAACCGGGAGGATGGGGCGAACTAAACTGAATGAAAAAAAATGTATGTAAGGGTTTCTAAGTTCTGGATATGTATATGAAGCTAATTTTGTAATTATTGTTATTATTATTATTATTACTATTACTATTATTATTACCATCATCATTGTTTCAATAACGTTATTACTATCATTATTTTAAATGCGTTAAACAATGACAGACTTATTTATTTAAGTAATGTACTTTTTGTGTATTATGAAAGGCACGTACCAGTGGACTAGTGCTAAAGTTGCAAAGTTATTAGTATGTATGTTAATTTGAATAAATGGACTTATTCATGCATTCATTCACTCATTCATTCATTCATTCATTCATGTTTTTCCTTACCCTTCATAGATGCCGTACCTCCATCTTCCCTCACTAGTAAACTGAGAAGCAGAGAGATAACAGCCATTGCTTTACATATGGCTCGCACCCATCCGGGCCTAAATATTTCACCTTAATTTTTCCCTTACTGGCAACCAGTTGTTTTAGATTGCCTATGTTGGATACCCTGTGAACCCTCTAAGTAACCTCAACGGTATACTAGTTACTGAAGTGTACCGCCCGCAGTAGTCTTCATACTCTCACGTCGCGATCGACATATCGTGTTTTGAATAGTATTTAAGTGTTACGTGTTAATCTCATTTGTAATCGTGTCACTTTCTAGTGCACTTAAAAGATATATATAATGAACTGGACTGTTCAGCACTTAATAGAAAAATATACAAATTAAACACACATGCAAGTATAATATTTTGTACTGATTGCCGTTTTATCAAGAAGTACACTTCTAGCAGAAGATTTAGAACACACTGAAGTGGGCGATAGCTAATAACTACACACAGTAGCAGAAATGACAATTAGAAAATTTTGAATAACTTAATATTTCGGAAGACAATGTTGGTTCACTTGTTAAGAGCAAAGTGCACTAACAAACGTAATAATATTCATGTAACCAGTAAAACATCATATGAGATAAACTGAAAAGTGTTAATAATGGTGAATTGAGTCCAAGCGGAATGCATGCTTTGTGTAAAAGTACCATCTTCTTCTCTAGGAGTATTTCCAGGAGTCAAAGGAGACACAATGTTAGTTAATGCTGTAAAGGAGACTTAGTTTTAACGGATCAGTATGAATATTTATTTATCCGAAGAGAGACTACAGTAGAGAATAAACGCTTGACAAAAATGTAAAATTTAGCATGTATACACCATTTTTGATGAGCAATTGGCTGACGGGTAAATTGTACAATTTCAGTTAAAGAATCGGGGATTCTTGCACCCATGTAAGTCATGGTGAGGGTGATAATGCCACAAGTTTTACATTTTACGTGGCAAATGATTCAGGCGGCGTAAGGGGATCCTGGGTAGTTGTTATTTTGTCTGCCAAGCAATGGTTTCTTAAAATGGAAAAAATGATTAAATGATAGCAATTTCTGAATTTAATGTTAATAATTTTATGTTAAGATAACTTCTAATTATATTGGTCCCTAATCGGACAGCTAAGGTCCCGGGTTGGTTCATATTTCTGATTGCTTTAATACAGACTATAAAGGTATAAGAAAGTTATGAGTGTTTTGAGTTGCTAAATGGAAAAATATATATTTGGAGTTGTTTCAAACAAATGATATAGAAGAGATTCAAAATGGTTGCTCCTAATAAAATTTTAGGATATCAATCTATAAATGTATTATAAAATGAAGAAATATAAAGAAAAGTGGAACCTTTATTGTTTTTTTCTACAACAATAATTTGAATTATTTGTCGAGTTTATCATTAATAACATTTCACATGGTATTATTGCTTGATGAAATTATTCATATTGAAAGTGGAATATAAACTAGTCCTAAGAAGTGCTGAATCTGTTTAGGGAAGTATTATTTAAATTGAGCAGGGATCAAAGGCTGGAAATTAACCAGTTGTCATTTTCAAGATTGGAATATACAGAAGGTGCCAAAAAATGTATAGACACTTTAAGCAAAGAAAACACTGTGTTCACACAACAAAGCCGAATTCACACAAACAGAAATGATGAGCACTAATCATCTTAGACTTTTACAGTTACAACAGTTGCTCAAAATGCCCACCATCGGCGCCGATATACTTCTGAGTACGTTGAACTGATCGAGCAACGTTTGCAACACATGCTGTTTCAATTTCTTCCCGAAATGCTGCCAGGCCAGCTGGTTTTCTACGGCATACAAAATTCTTAAGAGTTCCCATAGGTAGAAGTCCAATGGAGTTAGATCCGGAGAACGCGGTGGAAATTTAATCAGACCTCTTCGCCCTATCCAGTGTCTTGGAAGATTGTCATCAAGGTAGGCATGTACATCTCGGTGGTAATGTGGTGGTGCACCATACTGTTGAAAGGTAAATTCCTAATTTCCATAGAGTGTATGAATGGCGGGTAAGACGGATGTGCGTATCATGTTCAGGTACACTGGGTCAGTTACTGTTCCTTAAAAAAAGAAGGGTCTAATAAGACCCCTAGCTGACAAACATTAATTCCAGGTAAATTAACAGCCTTTACCAAAATAACATGTGGGTTGTTTGCACACCAGTAGATATAGTTATGTTGGTTAACAGTTCCGTTCATCTTAAATCGTGCCTCATCGGACCAAACAACTTTCCCTACGAAGGCCTCATCCTCTTGCACCATGTTCCGAAAACACTCACAGTACTGCATTCTCTGATCAGTGTCATCTTTTTTTAATGCTTGCAAAAGTCTTGGGATGAAAACTTTCAACTTTGCTATTTTAATAACACTACGTACACTGGTTCTGCTAATCCCAGTCTCACGTGCACATTGCTTTGTAGATTTCTGAGGTAAGTGCTCAAAACGTTCCAAAACCATAGCCGAGGACGAAGGGCTTGTTGCTGTGCCAGGTCTCCCAGATCTGCCCTTGTGAACATCGCATACGGCACCATAAGTCTCAAAATAGTCTCGAATGCGTGTATTTATTACTCGCGTTGGCGGTTTTGTTCTGTACACAGGTCTCCATTGCCATTGAATTTCAACAACATCCTCTGTTTACCAATACCACTTCAAAATTGCTTTCCGCTGTTCAAACGACAATGTTGGCTCCATTTTGTTGTAGCAACGCTAGCATAAAGTAATGTTAGTCACATCATACTACTCATTACTGTTGTTTTTCGGTCCAACCTTGAAATATATTAAATATCTACTGTGAAAGTGCGTATACATTTTTGGCACCCTCGGTATATTGAGAGGAGGAGAAAGATTTAAACGTAAATTTTATAGGAGTGGTGCTATGTGTTGTATTAAAAAGTGACTATGGATGAAAAAATGTTATTAAATTTAATTATCTTCAGGCATTATTTCAGGAATAAAAAGTATTAATTATTAATGCTTACTTTAGATTAAGGTTATTAATATTAATGCTTACTTTAGATTAAGGCTATAATACAATGTAAATTCACTGATAGCGACATTAACCCTAGCATGCATTTTTAACATTTTCTTAAAAGATATCTTTAGTCAATAAGGTAAATACTTGGCATAGAATTTATCTTGATTGTTAACAGGACCATGCACTTTCAGAAAGTATCTCGTGTAATGAAATGCTACTCATCAAACTTATTCTTCAAGCATTCATAATAATGACCCATAATAATGTGAGAGCTACATTTGAAATGACTTTTGACCGAATTACTTTGCTGCTCAGAACCAGTTTGTTTGAAATACTTTTTTTTATATAAATGTAGCTTGAATTTAACCTGGTTACAAGTCGAAAAGAAGTAAACGTTAAGCATTAAGGACCTTTTGCATTCGAAAAATTATAATATTTAATTTAATTTTGACCGCTATTATAAATAAAAAAGTTATGAATGGTGGTGTATTTCTCCTAGCATTATCTTCCAAGTTTTCCAAATCCATTTCAAGGTTCTTGAAATGATGGAAACATTGTCTGTCCTAATTTCCGTTATATAGTCACATACGGCTGAATTGTATCATTGACGAGATCCATGGTAAGTTCTGTAGCTCACTCTGTGGTCATTGACAAAGAGTAGTTAGCAGTATGCTCATGCACGGAACGCGCCTCTTATCTCTGCTAATAAGGGATCCTCTTCACTGTCTTATTGGCTTTGCGATGTTGGATTTCGTGCACTAAACCACAATCCCTCCTTATGACGGGAAGGTCCATTACGGCTTCTTGTTTGCAAACATTTTGTTACTATTCTGGATGTATGTTAAAGAGCCTTTTAGATTATTTAAACAAAATTTTGCATATGGTTTGATGTATTTTATCTTGAGATGTCTTCTATTTTCTGCATTCATAAATTTATTTTCTTACTTGTGAAGCTTTAAAGTTTGGCATAAATATAAAAGTATACAATTGGAATGTAGTTTATTCTCATTGATGTAAACATCTTCTTAAATTTCTAAGCAACTGTGCTGTAAGTATTTGAAGAAAACCAAAACGAAATACAAATAATGCTATTTTTCACCACATTTGTAACTTAATTAACTTTGTATGTAATTTATGGATCAAACTTAAGTTGCCCTAATATAAAATTGGCTGTATTAAGTGTGTTATTAATAATTATTACGTAGGTGTGCTAATTGAAATAAAATAAAATAATCCCACAATTTTTATTTTATGATTTTTATGTTTTAGAAATTGCTACTCTATAAATAATATTGAAACAATAAAGTTTTTAAAGTTAAATTGCACAAGTAATTTACAGCTGTTTTGAAAGAGAGTGTCCTTCCAAATTGAAAACGGTCTTTACCTGAATACACCTTTGAGTCTACTTTCTCTATCAATTTTTCTTCTGCTGCTCACATAGACACAGTTTTTTGTAGAATAAATCTGAAGATAGTCTATAGTAATGCAAACTTGAAGCAAACAATAAGTTCACAAGTAGGAAGGAATTTTTTTTTGCTTCAGATTACTATGAAAATAAACGCTAAATTCGAAAGAAGGTACTGATACTAAGTATTTTGAGAATGGGAAAAATAAGGTTCAATATGGATCTATGAACATCGACATGTATCAAATTCCTAGTTAAAATATAGCACTGCATATATTTTATATATAACCAATAACAGATACAGATAGTCACTTTCGCTGGCGGAGGTGCAACCATGCGAAACTGCAACTAAATCTACTTTAACTTCAATTATTGTGATTCATTGAAGTAATGGCCTGTATTTCACAGAATGATATATTTATTGAACGTAAAAACTGTGAAATCAGTCCTTTGGGCCATTTTTAAACTCATTTATAGTTTTGGAGCCCACATTGCGACACCACAACGAAGCATTTGAGGCAATTTATTCGTAATCTGAGGTTCTTATTTTCCCACCGCCTCACCACTCATACTACTATTATTAACTTTTTCCTCATTGTGTGTAAATTTTAAATATAGCTGTTGATATTTATTTACGGACGCTCTTTAACATCTCAGGTCATCAGCGTCCCATTCAATTCAGGGCGTGAAACGGTCGATAAATTTTACTCAGAGGCCCCTTCTTTTAGGCTTGAGCTTCCTTTACGTCTTTAAATTTACCACAAAGCTTTATTTCCCTTCAGAAGGAAGCCATAATTAGGATTTTTACTCCCAAAAAATCCATCGACTCTGACCGGGTTGAACCCCGATCTTGGATGTAGGAGGCAAGTGTAGTTACCACTACACCACCAGGACCGATTAATCATAGCTGTGGAAGGATACCCGTTGAACGTAACTAAATTTAATAAATATTGACAGATGTGTGCTTTCTTGGACTCAAATACCCTGTAATATATATTGGGAGCAATTAAATGGTATAAGCTTCAGCTACTTCAACATTATTTCCTTTTAGATAATTAGAATCGTTCTTTTTCCCTACGCAGCGTGGCAGGAAACAAAATATTCCTCAAGCTGTTTATAGAATATTTCAGTTCAAATGCTCAAGAATATTCTTATATATCTGACGGTACTAATCCATCATGAATCTGTATAATTAAAATGTATTAATATTTTTGTTCAGCGGTTGTGAAAATTGAAAAACAATGAATGGGCGTTTGTTGTTATTCATTTCAAAATTTGGAAATATTCGAAGCTGGAATATGTCAGAATTCAAACCATAGGTGAAACTTGCGATGCCATTCGGTGCAGTGAGAAGCATATATGAATGAGCTTCGTCCATTTGTGCTTTTTTGATGGCGTTTCAATATTCACTTAATTTTTGTCACGAGAATTCTACAGCAAAATAACACCCTTTTCTTCTTCTCTTGTGCAAAACATACCCTCTTACCAAGCTTTGCACGTAATTATCCAATTGAGGTTTATTAGCACAAGTCAAAATTAAACACTTGTGCGTCTAATATCCCTCGTTCAAGAAAGACATCAAGGAAGATTATGGCGGGATTCTGATTTATATCACTAAAAGTACGAAATTAAGCAGCGCACAATGAGCTACTTGAGAAGGTTAAGTATCTGAAATCGTTTTGGTAATATAGCTTTTCCAACACGAACATAAAGGCTCAATCTCAATTTGCTGCACTTTACATAGTAAGGTATATTGCACAGTCAACCGGTGTAAACAAGTATGCGTCCTTCTACGCAATTCCTCTATGAATTACTGTCACGAAAGCTTTTTGCAGAAAATTTTAGCTCAATGCACAAGTATACAATTAATAACAGAACAATTTGACTGATGGATGTATGAAATTAGCGCTTAGTATTCACCTCTGAAAAGAAGTTGCAAAACTAAACTGAGAACGATGTCATACAATGTGATAAAAAACTTCATCCAGGTGCTTGGAGCACCTAATATCCCTTTCTTTGCAGTTGACAAACTTTTACCACGTAATTTGAAGAACAACTTAATTCTACTTCTGCATCCTAGGCAGTTTATCCCTAGTTAAGAGAGTTAACACTCAGAGTCAAGGAGCTCATTAAATTAAAATATTAATTAATTACGGAATAATTCTTGAATTTCTCAAATATATATTGTAACATCTTCGATAGAATTTTCATTTATTAATGTATTGAACTTCGCAATAGTTAACGTCATGGGACCCACGCCATCAGACAAATAAGTCAGACTTGGTGGTGTAGTGGCAACCATACTTGCCTTGTGAACACAAGATCGCGGGTTCAAACCCGACCAGGATCGATGGATTTTTTCGGGCGTAAAAATCCTAAGTATGGCTTCCTTCGGAAGGAAAGTAAAGCCGTTGGTCCTGTGTCGTACATTTACAGCACAAAAAAGAACCTCAAGCCCGAAAAAAGAGGCCTCTGAGCAAAATTTATCAGCCGTTTCACGCGCTGAATTGAATGGGATACTGATGACCTGAGATGTTAAAGAATATCCGTAAATACAACAAATCAACAAAAGACAAATAAAACCAGCGAAATACAGAGTACACGAACATAATTATATAAAATAATAAAAAATAGCCAAATGAAATATATATATACAGCATGTAAATATTATATAGTTAGAAAATTGATAAAGATAATATAGGACTTCTACTTGTTCTTCGATCATTTTTCTCCAGTACAAAGGGGAAAGAAGTGAGAGGAGGAAGGGGAAGAGGAGGAGGAGAATAAAAAGAAAAAGCGAGAGACTAACTGTTGTGATTCCTAAAGTTGAGGAGATGACAATTAAATCTACGTTTAAATTGCTTTATTGTACAAACATTTCTGACTTAAGGAGGAAGAGAGTTTCAGATTCTGGGAAATGACACATTGAATGAGGTTGAGTTTTCTGCTCAATTGTGTTCAGTGACGAGGGATGGAGAGTAAATTCTTATTCCAGGTCCGAGATAGGGACAGGTATACGGAACGTAGGGCCATATACTGATGGGTGGAGGCATGGAGGATTTTGAACATGAGCGTAAGGTAGCCATAACAGTTGAATACGTAGGGGTGTTATATAATCAAATTTACGAGTGTTGCAGACAAAACGAGCACAGGCATTATGAACGCATTGTAATCTGTCGATTTTCCTAGTATTCAGATTAGAGCACAAGACATTACAATAATCAAAGTGAGGCATAATGAGCATTTGAATGTAATTCTTTTTTAGATTGAGAGGTAGACTTTTGCAACATATTTAAATATGTGAATCAAAAGGAATATTTTATTGTTTGTGTGCGTTACCTGGCTGTGCCACTCTAGATCAGAATCTCGTGTTTTAACAAATATAGTAGTTATTTCAAATTCATGAATCAATAAAAATGTGTTGACCAGAAGGAAATTACTATTTATATGAATGAACAACACTTAGCAGACAGTAAAAGTAAGGAAAAAATTCAAAGTAAATTCAGAGTAGATAAATAATATATTTATTATAGGTTTTGTGTTGTACGTGAACGGATCGTAAGGAGTGAGCTATAGAAAACAAGCAATATAGCTTAAAATAAAGTTAGTGACTTCTAATGCTAATTCACTTGCCAGCCCAGCCTTGAAGTTCTGCACATGGCGGGCGGAGGTGGCAGTAGCTAGTACATGCGCATATCAACTACATTACGCTGAATGGTGTAGATGTTGATGAGATGATGATGGAGCAAGTGCGGAATGAGTGCAGGGGAAACCAGCGGAGAAAATCTGCCGAGGCACCGCCTCGTCCGCCACAAAAAGTAAGAAACGTCATTTTTTAATAAAAGCCTTTAATAGCCTTAGAAAATTTAACCATGCATGTTGCTGTATCGTTGATATACAGCACAAGGCCGTCATGCTGAATTCTCTCGGGTCACAGTAGACGCATGAGCGATCGAACAGTCGACTGATTTGGAAAAGTTAACTGCTTCCAAAACTTTGGTGTTCAGCAGAAGTACTTGAACCCAGTTGTTCACTTACATAGTCCTTAAAAATGACGTGCACTACAAAGATGCCTTCAATGTCGCTAGTTAAAGCTAGGTAAAGATCTCGTTAGTTTTCAACGTTTGTCTAATTCTTTTTATGCTATCCTCATAGCACCGGAATATAATTCCTTCTTAAGGTCATTACACTGGGGATTAACAGGCCAGTGTAGCATTGCTGGAAGTCCCTTTGATAAGTTTCATAGAATAATATTCACTGAAAATAAAACGTTACATAGTTTTTATAAAATGCTGAACATTGATGTTACTTGCTGCAGCTTGTGTTAACAACAAGTATGCTTATGTATTCTTTTTGCCATGATTCTCGGAAGATTGCATTTGCTCGTCGCATTTGATCTACTGCTGTATTGTGAGTCCCTTCTCTGCGCTCACTTAAACTCTACAAACCTTGCTCAAAAATATCAAACCATCCGTCACGAACACGTCTTCGCAAAATTCAGAAACTATTTGGTTTATATTATGGTGTTTATATGACATTACTTTCGGAATTTTGAAGCGCAACTGAACTGCAACTAAAACGGACCCTTCTTCACCATCTGGCATGCGTACCACCAAAGTAACTCTTTCCCTAGTTTTTGTTTTTGGCCTGAAAATTTAGGGAGTATAAAAACAATAGTGGTCATAGAACGCACTAAAATACAGTCGTCTCTAGTCATATAATGTTTACAGCGAAAGCAATTTGAAACAATGGTCACATGATAAGAAGCTCTGGCTGTCCATTTTATAACGTCTTAGCTTCTTAATTCATAGAATGTGTGACTGGCCGTTTAAATATCACTTCCTGGCAAGTTACTAAGGTGTGAACTTCATGTGTAAGCCAGCTTTTCCTACTTGTGTAATTATTTCAAGGTTTAGGCATGTCTTATTTAAAATTTCCGTCCTAGTTTTGCTTAAACAGAAAAAGCGACAATATTACAAAATAAAAATACTTATTAAATCTAAAAAGAGTACACCGTTAAAAAAAACAAAACAAAACAATATTGCACTTAAAGGGTAAAAATTGTTTTAAAATAGAAAAATATTGAAAAAAGTTTTGGTTAAACGGGAAAAGCTACAATATTGCAGAATAAAAATACATATTAAACCTAAAAAGAGCTTGAGTACATCATTAAAAAACAAACAAAAAAAAACAATAATGCACTTTAAGTGTAAAAATTGATTTAAAATAGAAAAATGTTGAAAAAAATATATTATCCCTCGTTTTACATCCGAAAATCCACGATATAAAGTTTTATATATATAACGAATACTAGAGAAGCAGTAATAGAAAAAATAAACACTTAAATGTCGCTATGTTTCGATTCCCTTGCATTCTTCTTCAAAGGCAGAAGAAGCGATTCGAAATATATTTTTAAGTGTTTTACCTCTTTCCGGTTCTCTGGTACTTGTAATATTTATTCTTTTAGGTACATTGTTCCAAGAGTTATTTTATTATTAATTTTAATGTATATGGTATATATTAGAATTTACTACGATATTTCAGGTAGAAGATATAATCACCAACTTCCGTGCCCTGTTTATTGCTCAGAAGGGCCAGGACGCAAATGCTATTACTTACTTAGGGGCGAGACTTCAATTGGCCTGATTGAGGAAATAGTGGCTTTTATCAAAGAGTAGCTATACTCAAGCTGGGTCACTTAAATGTCTTCCTTTTTAGGAGTAGCCTAAATATTTTCCCTGAATGGGGTAGCTAAATTCATCCCCATATACATGTGATAAAAGCGAGAGTGGTGTTGTGTGCTCAAGATTTCCCTATGTGCGTACACCTCTGGTAATCTGTTTCCTAGTCCCATTAAGATGGATGAGCAAGGAGGGAGTACAAGACCCTTACATTTCTATTCATTTCTCCCTTTTGCTGCATGTATTGATTATAGTCAGAGATTCGCGTTCTCAGCAACCCCTTTCTCAACAACGCGAATTCCCCAACCCTTAATGAATGTACAATAATTGTGCACTTAAACCGTGTGCAGCCAAATACAATTTTAGGGGTTGCTTGCCCCCCACCAACTTTGTAAACAGAGGAACGCTGTTGGGGTTGAAAAGGGGAGTGGTTTGTTCAATCCGCATTTGAGTTATTTATTTAAACTCATTTATATTCATTGTATTTATTAAAATTTCCTTAGCCTCCTGAATCTTCACGAATAGTGTAGTTTAAAGCTGATGTTGAGATAAGGCGCTATAAGCATTAAATATCAATGCGATCAATGAACATTGTATAGTTAACTGGAACTAATGTTCAGCGATATAGCCTATAAATACATAACACTATTTTTATATTGTTGAATATTTGTTCCCGTGATTGTTATGAACATATTAAAGAAACGGTTTAACGTTTAAGCCGCATATATATAAAATCATAACATAAAAAGGTAATGTGATTTCTCTGTTTTTTACTTCATTCTATGATCCCTATAGTTTAATAGAAAGAAATGCACAGGAAACATTTAGAAAACTGCACAAATGTAAAATGTAAAATCGTTCAGTGAATATGGCTGCTACTAAAAAGCTCAAAGCCTCGTGGTTGAATGACGATTATACCAAATAATTGCAGTTGGCGAAATAAATATAAGACCCAAAAATTTTATAGAATGTTAAGGCTATTTTTATATATGAATGCCATAACTAACGCGTATAACTAATACTTTGCAAACCTATAACAGCACACTTTTTCTTACTTGTCACTAATCACATAGTTAAAAGGAGTTGATGTGTGCTTTCAACATTTGCGAAAATTAAAAAACAACGAATGGGCTTTTGCTGTCATTTATTACATTCTGTGAATGTTTTGGATAATTTTAATCTGGAATTCCAACCAGAGATTGTCTTTGTGATGGCAAGTAGAGCATTGAGCATGTTCAACTTGGCCAATATTCATGTTGAAGAATATTGGCGCACAAGTCCGAATGAAACACCTGTGGTCTAATTTCCCTCATTCCAGAAAACCATCAAGCCAAGAAAATGGCGGCATTCTGATTTATTTCACTAAGGGCAGGAGCTTAAACAGAGCATAAAGAGCTACTTGAGAATGTTAACTGAAAGCTGCCTGAATTCGCTTTGGAAATGTCGTATTTCTGACACGAACATAAAGGGTTGTTTGTTTCAATTCGCTGCACTCTGCGCGGCATTACGATTGTAGATATATTACATAGCTACTCGGTGTAAACAAGTACGCATCATTTTACGCAATTCTTCTGTGAATTACTCTCATGCTGATAGCTTTTCGTAGAACTTATAGCTGAATGCACAAGTATGCAATTAGCAACAGAACGATTTAACTAATGAATACATGAAATTAGTGTTTAGAACTTATCTTTGAAGAGAAATGCAAAACTAAACCGTGAACGATTTCACACAAAATGACATGAAACTTTATCCAGATACTTGGTCACTGAGCACCTAATACCTATCCCTCCTTGGGGATGACAAAATTTCACAGAAAAACTTAATGGCATTTCTGCACCCTGAGCAGATTATCTCCAGTTAAGAGACATACCTTTCATGTGCAGTTAATCCAATAAAGATAAAATAATAATTAATAACTAATAGTGCACAACATTTTACATCTTAGCTAGAATGTTACAAGCTCAAATATAGTGCTGATTTGAAGTCTGTGATACACTGAGACTGTGAAGACCAGAAAGAAATTGTATGTTTTATTCCAATATTTTCATGCATGATAACATATCACACAGTACAAAGAAAGGAAACTGATGAAAATAAAATTGAGAGAAGGGGAATAAAATATTCATAATAACTATTTCCTTATAAGGCAAAGAATAAATAAGCAAGTAATGCAAATGGAAAGAGGAAAATTACAAATTTGAAGAAATTTCCCAGAGCTTAAAAAAAAAAAAAATGAATGATGCTTGAACACAACTTCGATAATTATGAACTGTAAGCTGTGAGGAGATTAATAATCTTCTCCAAAATGTAACGAGTCGTATTCAAAATAAGTGATATCTTAGAATATATACTAAGAATTATATATATATATATATATATATATATATATATAGTAAAAAGAATTAAATTGTCACAATTATAAGTGTGAAGGTGAGATATTGGATAAAATTTAATCCAGCTAAATATGAATGTTGAAACTTTTTTTTTTTTTTTTTGGTGGAAGTTTAAGCAATGCTGAACACATATCATTTAAGATTTGTTTCAGTTATTTTTAAGTATTATTCAAATATTGGAGGATTCCTTTCGGTATTATCTATATGTTAAAATGCAAAAATTCAGAAAACTCAGTTTTTTATACTTCTTTAGTTGTTGTTTTCATGAATGTAGCCCAAGGCATATTTTACCTTAAAATACTCTAAAATAGCAAATCAAAACATTCATTTTATCTCTTAAAAACATTAAGTATATATGAATGAAGTATTCCTAACCTCAAAAATCCTTTATCCATCATCTCTGTTTACATTTATCTTTTAATAGTATTTAAATTAGTTATCCTCTTAAGAAAAAACTTTCTAAAAATTAATATTAACTAGAACCTGTAATAACGTTTTCAAATGCGCTCACTAAAATTTAAAGAAAATGTTTTCTTCGTACTCATTCCAATGTTTTTTCATCTCATCAATTCAAAAAATGCTAGAACTAGAAAAAATAAAAGTGCAAATTCTAGAACACCTTAATGAATATTGCATTGACATTAACACGCTAGATTTTAATGCAGTTAAATATGTATATATGTGTAAATTTAACCATATTAGCCGTATGTTTAGAAGAGTACATTTGAGTATTAGAAGATATAAGTATAGTTTCCATACATTTAGATGTTAACTGTACATTTAATTAATTTATTTTTGTTATTTACGTCACACAGTAACAGTGCACTTTAATGCGGGTGCGCGTAGACGAAATGGCAGCATGTTTTGTTGTGAAACCTCTACTCTAGATGGTCTACTTTAACGTGTTTATATGAATTGCATTTATTAAATTTGCCTTGGCCTCCTGAACAGCCAAAATTAACTTCAAGAGCTCGAAGGTATGGCGTAACACTGGTGTTGTGGTAACAGACGCCGTAAGCATTATGAATCAATAGAATGAAAGAACGTTGTTAATATAACTCGAACAATTTTCAGTAAAATATAGCCTAACTTCATGTGAAGGATAAAAATTACTTTCTCTGTTGAATAGTTGTCCCCGTGAAAGTTATTAAAGCACAGAGTACACGAAAGAAGTGCCGAATACGGACATTTATCAGAAAATTGCACACAAACCATTTAACGTTTAACCTAAATCACATAATGATTGTTATTTCTCTGTTTTTATTCATTTCTAGATCTTTA
Organism: Metallyticus violacea; assembly: GCA_030762175.1. NCBI lineage: Eukaryota > Metazoa > Arthropoda > Insecta > Mantodea > Metallyticidae > Metallyticus > Metallyticus violacea. Next base: position 291,848,661 of record CM060846.1, read on the forward strand.
GGTGCCTAGAAAAGCATTTAGCGCAAATGACGAAGCACGCGTAGTAGTAGCATTTTGCTCTTTTGAAACATTTGAGTTACATTTTGTGAATGTAGCTGGATTCATTAGTGATATATATGGGAATACAATTGAAGTAATGATTAAAGTTCTATGTCAACTGCAGTATGAGAGTAAACAACGAAGCAATAATTAGGAAACATCCTTAATGAAATATAAATAATACCAACATTTCTGCATGTCCTGGAAACACCTACATATGAAATATGGCCCAGTGGTTAGGCATTTAGTTTGATCTAAACTGCTTCAGTAACTAAATAATTTATATCATTATTAAAAAATTGCGAGAAAATTAAGAATATCCGTCGAAGAATTTTGTGTAATAATAATAATAATAATAATAATAATAATAATAATAGTGATGATAATAATAATGATAATAGTAATAATAATAACAATAATGACAGTGATGATGATAATAATAAAAATTAAAATAATAAAGCGTATGTTTTGAAAAGTATATAAATCAGAAATATTCCAGAATCCCAACCGGAAATACGAGAAAACGTTGTCACAGTGATGCGAAGTGTATATAAATAATATTTGCTAATTTTTCTACGTTCTTACTGACATTTGTGTTCTCAGTTTTGTTTTTTGTTACCATCCCATTTGGAAAACTCCACAACAATCGCTCTGAAGGATTCTTCTGTTTTTCTCTTGTGGTAGATATGACCAACAGCAGAACATGTCCTCACACCAAGCTTTTGCTGCTAATTATCCAGTTGAAGAGTATTAGCACAAGTCAAAATTAAACCCATGTGCGTCTAATATCCCTTGTTCCAGAAAGCCATCGAGGCAGAAAATAGCTTATTTCACTAAAGGCAGGAACATGAGCAGTGCACAAAGAATTACTGGAAAGTATTAACAGAAAACTACCTAAAATCTCTTTCGTAATATAGCATTTCCCACACGAACATAAAAGGCTGTTTATTTCCATTCGCTGCACTTTGCACGGCTTTACGAATGTAGATTTATTACATACTCAGTCGGTGTAAACAAGTATGCATCATTTTACGTAATTCCTCTATGAATTGCTCTTTTGTTGATAGATGTTCGTAGAAATTTTGAGCCGAATGCACAAGTATGCAATTAGTAACAGAACAATTTCACTAATGAATATATGAAATCAGCGCTTAGTACTTACCTCTGAAGAGAAATTACAAAACTAAACTGTGAATGATGTAACACAAAATGACAATAACTTTTATTCATGCATTTTTAATACTGTCAAACTTTTCCAAAATAAGTGACCGTAACACATGGGTAATGTGACTCGGAAATTAGATGTAGTGATCAATCCTCACAATAATCAAGGCATCAAGTATATTTGCGTAATTTTTTATGTTTTCCTCTCATATCGATTGGCTACTGGAACTTGTAACGACCTTGGACCGCTTTGCTAGATATAGCATGCAAACATATGTAAGCATTTCGCCTAACTTCTACCCCACTAGGCTCTTAAAAATTGCAAGGAACTTAAAGAATGACAAACTTTCTTTGGTCACTGTTGACAATCATCGATGTCTAGCCACACCGTATTTTTCTATCAATTACAAAGTATCATTTTTATGTTAAGGACGCTCGTTATGTAGGTTTTTTTTTATGATAGATTGTTTCTCCTCAACAGTGAAATCAGCCATACATTTTTACAGCATTTACAAATTGGACCAGTTGTTTTAACAGGCATCAACATGTATTTTCTTAAAGCAGTGCATTCCTAGATATTTCTCGCCTTATTACCTTACCCCTCTTTCATTTAGGGGCACAATCTTCCTCTGGGTTGGCCATATTTAAGGATAAAAATCACTTTGTTTATTATTTGGAACTATGAGGGTTAAAGATTCAAAATTAAGCAATGAATACTATTACTCACAAAATTATGCAATTGTAACTTCCAAGAATCGCGTATTTTACAACAATGAACTAGATAACACCAGATTATTCTCGTTGACCGATAAGAATGCCAAAATCGTCAATGCAATCCTGGGAACAAAATATTCCTGAAACATTGTTCCTCTTTCTTTAAGCAAAAACGTCAATGCCGATTATAATAATGAACCAACATCGAAACATTACAACCGCATCCTTGGTATAGTGGTTACAGTTGCTGACTGCTACTCCCGGGTTCGATTATCGATACCTGCTTAGGAAATTTGATAAGTTACGAAAGTCTGGAACGGGGTCCACCCAGCCTCGTAAGGATAATTGAGAAGCTGCCTGACTCAGAGGTGTCATTCTTTAATCTAGAAAGCTGTGTGATAGGCGACCGGCGGAGTGCCGGCACGCTAATTATATGTCCCCCTGCAATACTGTCCTCTATAAATGAAGTCGTAAGACGGAGGTAGGGGAAGCAGATGTCGCTGCGGCAGGTCAAGGCACGCCCCGGGCTATATCGCCAATGAGAAGACGAAGATTACATATTCTATACTCATTGGACACTTTAAAAGAGGATCTACAAAATGTCTAACTCAGTTTAATTTCTCAATATTTTGCAATGCTATTTCTACTCACCAGTTCAATTGGAGTTATGTTTTATTTTCTTATCATCCAGAGTTCTGTTTCAGCACATTTTATTTTCGAAAGTATAATTCATTTCTAAATGGAAGTTAAAAGTTTGTCAACATTAGTCTTAAGACATCATTTATCATTTGATTCTTGCCTTGAGAGCCCATTAGTGATATTGAAATATAAAAATCTATATGTTGTAGAGCTTAGTGGTATACTAAGCGTATTTTGAATAAATTTTGCACATTTTGTCGAAGTAATATGAAGAGTGTTACTATAACCAGCATTTTATATTCTATAAGAAATTTCATAAGTTTGCTTTACAATTCCGGTTCTGCTTGTACTATAGCCATACTACCCTCCCTAGGGCATCTATGAAAGGAGCCTCACCACAATGGAGTGGAAATATCTGCTCCAGAGACACCCTTAGAGAGTTCAAGAGAAACTATTTGATAACAAGAATGCTGTGCGAAGATTGGCTGGCTGTAAGACCTTACCCCAGATTTATATTACACAATCCCCCATACCTTATAGCCCGTTAAGATTTACAATGTAAGTGGGTGATTTATTTTCTCAAAGCTTTCATTATGTCCTCCTTCTTAAAGTTGCCTCCATATTGCGCACACCTACCTCCTTATCACTTACAGGTAGAAGAAACAAGTGAGTGCAAAAAAAAAAAAAAGCCAATTTAAAGAGAAACGGTATAGTTTGTCAGATTTTTTAATCGGCATTTTTCATCAAAAAGGAATCATTTGAAGTTACAGCCGTGACTCGAGCTACGACTTTTTGGTTTACCGTGCCGATGCTCTCCCTTTTGAGCAACCGTGTCCTGTCACACTAGCCCCACAAATCTCCCCCTACAGTGTCTATATACCTGGCTAAGTTTATCTCTCATTAGAGAGATTTGTTCATAAAAGGTGACTGGTTTCTATCGAGTAATTGTAACCCAGGTTTTATGATTAATTTGGGTTAATTTAAATTAAATTAAAATTTTTTGCATAAGACATGAACAAATTAGTAGCTCTGAGATTTTGTGCGCTGAGCACGTTTTACGTTTTATTATTTTTCTTTGAATAGATGGATAAATGAAGGTATAAACAAACGGGATACTTTCGGCTGGCTATTTGTGACTACGCTCCAAATGGGATGTAAATGGGTTCACTAATACGTTTCCAGGTAACACCCCAATGAAAGTGGAGCCCCTGTGAATGTTCGCTTCCATTCCACACGCCAAGGCTAAAACCTTACCAAAGCGCAAGCTAGCAGCACACCGCGCTAGCCCACCTCGCCCTAGCACTTTCCTCCATAAGTGATCAGGGAAAAGCACAAAACCAACAAAATTCAACCAGGACCTCCCGAATGCGAGTCTAAGGTGTTATCGCCTGAGCCACTACGTTCGATATTCTATTTATTTAGTCATGTCCCTTAATTTGATGATTTGGTTTATTTGCGAACGCTCTTTAACATCTCAGGTAACTAGCATCCCTTTCAATTCAGTTAGTGAAACGGCAGGAAAATTTCAGGCATGAAGTTCTTTTACGTGCCGTAAATCTACGACATGGGACCCAAGGCTTTACTTAGGATTTTATGCCTGAAAAAATCCATCGACCCTAACCGGGGTTGAACCAGCAATCTTGGGTTTAGGAGGCAAGTATGGTTACTACTACACCACAGGACCGATATTAGTCCCTTAGTGACTCGATATTAGGGGCTAGGGAGAAAAACAAGGCTATAGGTTGAAAAGAATTCTAACGTTCAACAAAAACGTATTATATTGCAAAACTTTTATTGGCAATATTTGCCATATTATTAGGAATTCAAATCTTGATGTCATTATTCCCTATTGTAATTTAATATATTTTGTCACTATTATTTTTACTGCTTTAAGCAAGGGAATATGATTTATTTATGTATTTAAATAATGTACTTGTTGTGTATTATAACATGCACGTACCACCCGTGCGAAGGTTGTAAAGTTTTTAGTACGTATGTTAATTTGAATAAAATACACTCCATTCATATTTTGTCTTGTCAAAATCTATAAATAATTAATATTCAGAAATAGGTATGGAGTATTTAGATTAGGTTGATAGATGACTATAACTGACATGAACAAAATAAAATTATGATTGTTGTTATTGATTTGTTATGTTATACAGAAAAGGCTACCGCTTCTTTTTTAATGTTTTTATATGAAATTGTACTTTGGCTTTGAAGGCGGAATAAACACAACTCTGCTTTAACTCAGCAGCTTGAACAGGTGAAGAGTGAGGTTGCTATAAGCAGGCAAGCAGAGGAAGCGAAAGCACGTAACGAAGCCAATAAGTACTTTAGGTAAGTGCGATCACTTCCGAAGTCGTTCCCGCTGTTACTACCTCCGTGGGTCTGCTCTCACTAAGCTGCTTGGCTGAGCATAGAGGTTTATACATTTTTAACTAAACGACCTTCCACTTGGAGTTAGGGATTTTTATTTCTGTCTGGGCATTAGTGCCGGGAGAATCTCCGTTCTGTATCGTCGTGAAAAATTGTGCCCCATGCTATTCAATCCAAATACAGCCTTTTAATATCTGAAGTTGCTAGCTTTCATCTTCTGAAGCTATTTCACTAGCTTCTCTGTGATCCGATAAAGGTAACAATAAGACGTCTCTTATCCTACAGGCAATGTGATTGTATAAAACATACGGGTCAACCTGCACAATATTTATTTGAAAGCCAAAGCCCCCAGGGCATTCTAAAATAGTATCGAATCTCTTAGTTGCCAAAAAGAGAGAAAATACTTTACAATTTTATTTTCCTTTTTATACAAATACATTTTAGGAGATGATGCATTGTTTTACACAATTAACGATTACATTGAAACTAGTCCTAAACTGTGTCTCTTAATAAACATGGGATTACAAAAGATTCGATTTTTGAGTCCACACTTGTTTCTAGTATATATTAAAGATCTCCACCTCAGAATAAATAAAAATGCATTTCTTATACTCTTTGCTGGTGCTACAAGTATTGACAGTAAAGAATTTAAGATTTTTACATTAAATATTTTGTATGATACTAATGCAATTACTACCCATTTTTTTGAAAAATAAATATATACATTTTCATGCAAAAACATTGAAATTATGCATACTCATGATAATGGCAAGGAAATAACAAATCTCCCAACAAAATTCTCTTAAGTTTTGTCATCGATGTTAATAGAAACTGGAAAGAACACCTAGATGCTATTTTATAAAAACTGAGTTTAGCATATTTTGCCATTAGTTTATAAACTCATTTCGCAAATAGGAACATCTTAAAAACATTCATTTATTAATAATACATGAAATATTGCTGTGGGGAAATTCCGTATGTGCTAAAAGAATATATGGCAGAAAATCTGATCAGAATATGGCAGGAGCAACTCACTGTAAGCGAATTTTCAAAACACTTGAAGTTCTACTATTAACTAGAGCGTATATTTTATCTATGTGGTGTTTATAGTAGAACATTCTGAAATATTCATAAAAAACCAAACATGCATGACAGAAACACAGATTTAAGGCCTGAATTAAGCGGGCCAAGCAGTAATCTATAAGGTTTGTTTGAAAAAAAATGTTTACTATAGTGGTATTATAGTGTTTAATTAGCTTTCATTAACTGTAATGCATTTTCCTTATAATAAAGTCCAGTTCAAGTTAAGACTTGAAACATATCGTTCCTCTTTCACTTTCTATGCAGTAGACTATTTCATTCACCTGAAAAATAATTATTCCTTCTTATAATAATTTTCTCAAACATTTAAATGTATTAAAATATAAATATTTCTTGTGCAATATGTAACTCCTGGCGTAGTTTACATTTTAGAGTTAAATTAACTAAACAGTGTTAGATCAACTGAGATATAGGATCTATGAATTTAATTATATGTTATATGAATAGAATACTTAGAATATTAAAATAATAATTGCGAAAGTAACATATGTAAAAAAATAAGAATTATATAGATTATAATCTACCACTATTTATTATATTAAATTACCAAAGATGAAGTATTACAAATCTAACGACATTCAATTCAGCAGTAATGTCAGAAAGATTAATTTATAGTTTAAACGTATCGTGTCCGGTTCAATAAATCAGTTGACAAACATAAACTAAAATAATTATTTGTATTTACGATGCAACAAATCACTATTTTACATTCAACTGCTTAGGTTCACAAAATTATATTCAAAATAAAATTAATATCTGCCAGCAAATTTCTTGATAATGGAACAATATATGTATACACATATTGTTTGCAGGGTTAAAAGTACAACCAAGCTGCGATCTTTTATCATTACTACTATACTTGCATTTTCGACACACTTGAAGATTTGAATATTGTAATGTATAAATTTTAAAGCAACGTGACTATTAATGCTCATAAATGTGTATTATTTCACTGACTTATCATATTTTTATTTATTTATTTATTTATTTTGCTTTTATTGCATAAATATATACAATTTCCATGGTATCAGTCACTGGCTCCCCAATGGTGTTAATTGGTGCAAATATGGGCATTGGTATCCGACAGTGAAACATGTTTCTACATAACTCGCACAGTAATTATACAATGTGTTTTCTTTCAAAATATAATCGATTGTTTTCTATAATCCATCTCGATTAACTATAATTAAAACATTGAATTGCTTTTGAAATCGCTGTCTTGACATATTTGAAAATACTTTTGATCTTGAACAGAAAGATACTTGTACTCATTTATATTCTGCGTTGCTTATATATGAAGCAAAATCGTGTTTGCTCTCAACATTATATCCCATTATATGGTGGACTACTGCTTGCAGTTGAGGGTTGAAGGTATTCTTATATCGCAACACACATAGGAGGAAACGGCATGTCAGTCCTTGCTTTGCTTATAGTTAAGATAAAAAGCTGGATGAAATCTAAACTGTTTTCAACAGTTTAAATTATTTAGCTCTAGAGTTCTGTATGGAAGAAGGAACTCGCAAGTCCGAAGGGCTACGCACCTTTGAGGCTTTGTTCAGATTTCCTCTAAAGCTTTTAAGGAAACAATACCTAATCTTAGGAGACAGAAAAGAGAACGCAATATTACTGCAGGTCGGCTTCCATCAGATTTAGCGAGAATTCTTCCGTAGCATATTACTCAGCTCTGCTTGACTCCTTTTCACTCTTTGATTGTGCCTTTCTTCACGAATTCTTTTACCGGAATGCTTTCTGCGTCCTTTTTCGCCAATTTAGCACGACCTAAAATCGCTGAAGTAGGACTTCTGAGAGAATGACGGGCATCACATAAAGAGATCATATTCATGGACTTTTAACTCAGTCACATTCCTATAACGAACACTGATGGCTGTACTTGTGGGTAATCTACAGCGCAAACGTGCAAAGTATTTGAAAGTTAGCAGATTGGGCGCCATATAAAAGTACAGGTGAAGAAATAAACATGTTATTGCGCATACACTGAGACAAATCTTCCAAACAAGATATATCGAAAGACTAATTATAATGTGGTGTCAACATAATAATCAGCTGTTTGTGTGAAGCTTTAATAGTTTGATATTAATTTAAATATTCAACTGCACCCTTTTACTGTTCCAATAAATAAATAAGCAATACTCAAATTCATGATGTAACTAATACTGAGTAGTACATAACATTTAATTTAATAAAAATATCTTTAACATACACGTGTTAAAAAATTATTAAATGTCATTTTTATAGGTCGGTGTATTATAAAAAGATAGCTTTAACGTTTTAGAGTCAGTGGAAGAATAAATTTATTCTTTTCTTAAAACTTTTTGACAACTCGCCTTGAACTGTGTGTTTTTTCATTTGCTCAAAAATGAACATTAAAACGTTATCACATAAGGTTTTCCTCCTGCAAATCATCGATATCCATTACGTAAACTGTGTAAGTGTTATTAATTTATGCTATTGTTGTTTTATTTACCATGTGAACCTTCCACCTTTTCTTTTGTGTATTGTTTCCAGCGTGTAACTGCACCAGTAGCTGTTTTTCGTCATATTATTTCTTGGTGTCTTTCTTATATCGTGTTAATATAGTAGTGAAAGTATCTACTTATTCCATTTGCTCTTCAATAACTGTAACAATGTTTTGTTGGGAAACACCAATATGTCTTCAGCAATTAATAATGAAGCTCATTGATCATTCCATATCGTGGAGATTTCCATCATGTATTCAACGGTAATTAATTTAGGGGTTTTAGTTATAAACACTGTAAGTGCACGCGGTGCTCAACATTCATACATAGTTTCTCTTTCTTTATCATATGAGTGAATGTCACTTTTAACCTTTTTCCTGCCGATCTCACGGCATTATACATTCTCAAAGATGGACAGACCCTGCACTACAGAGTGAGGAAATTTTGTGTGCGAAATGTTATTTTAAATATGAATCAGCTAGTTGTGGACTTGCAAAATATATTCATAACTGCGCATAAAACTGAATCTATATTCCCAGCACAAAACAAAAAACAACAAAAATGTAAATTTTTAACAATAGAAAAACTTGACGAAATTGGTGTTACTAATAATTGCTCGCTAACAAACTTCTCCCATGTGGAGTGAGGGTTTTGAAATATGGAGGAGGATATTCTACAAAGTTCTAATGGACTTTTTGTTGTAGCAATTGTAAAATACACACAAGTGTACACCAGTCGCATGGAACCTTACGGCAGTGCACGCTGATATCGTCCTTGTAACAATCAAGGTATACATGAATCCCCTGGTAACTCAGTAAGTTAGAGTGTTCTGCTATTGATATGAATGAGGACATTAGCAACGAGGTCAGGAAAATTTCAATGGCCGAACAGTTGAGTATACCAATATGTATTTTCCCCATCAAGCGTCTGTTTAGCCGAGGAGGACAAAAATTCCAGCATCTTCTATAAGATAACATAATGTACACGTTTGAAATCGAAGCCTAAGTACGGATGCCGCCTATGGCATGCGTTAGGTAGACGGTGGTGGCGGTGGTATCTTTATGTTATACAATTTTATATATACATTACATATATATTTTATGCATGGGTCGTGGACTGTGCATGCTTAAATGTGATACACATTTTGAAAGAGGAACAAATAGTTATAAAAATTAAAAGAATATTAATAATAACAAATAAAAATATTTGTTTAAATTTTTCAAATATAAATAACGATATTTACAGATATATGAAATGAAACATATTTCACATTGTTTATAATTGTACCAATTGCGTTCTAGCCAGCAAATAAATTTCTTCTAGTTTTGCGCACTTGGCTAGAAAAATGCCCATATTCAACCAATTAGCGTGGTTCGCAAACAGATCTCAGCGTGTCAATCGACCTCTAATTGCTTTAAAAATTTTCTGGGTACGGCGTTTTAGGTTTTACAACAGCGCGATAGTTAAAAGCTTCTTTCTATCGTAACGAATTTGAGAGAAATTCCTGTAAGAAATATCTTATGTGACAATGACTAGTGGCATAGAAATATTTTCTCATAGCTTGCATTCTGATAGGTGAAAGAACTTCCTATAAAGCTTCTTTTTGGCATGGCTTGTTGAAAATGTTTATGATACTCGGTTTTGTGTTAAGAGGCTACAGGAGATTTTCTCACAGATTCAAGAGCTCATAATGGTGACTTATCACTTCTGTCCCAATTAAATTGGAAAAATGGGAAAGGAATGTATACATTCTGCTCATAAAAAAGAAAAACGGACCATTCTATAAAACTTTTGAAATCACATGTTCAAATTCTGGCTAAAAGATGCAGAAGTACATTATTTTCCATTGTGCCAAAGAACAGTATTTAGATTTCATTAAACCCTCTAGCACTACCTACATCACACCAACAACGCCCTGGATCTAATTGAAGATATTTATATCAATAAAGTAGGCAGTTATGTTCTCCTAACTACTGCGTTGGAAATTCGATATCCACTAGACAAATGACTCCAAGTTTATACTCATGGCTCCCATACGGAAAAGTACTGCATTTGGAATACACTGTCAACTTTTCTCAGCGTAATTCATTCAAGGAAATTGCAGTTCTCCGTTTGACACAGAAATCAAAGCAATAATTGCAGCTTTAAAACAACTGACTTATAGATGCGTATAGTCCTAAATTTAGTCGTCTTTAGCGACTCCAAAGCAACTAGAAACGTAATTATCAACTGCCTATCACCTTCAGTTAATGAGAAATAATCAAAAAATTTAACACCTTTATCAAAAACGTGTACTTACAGCAGATGCCATTCCACTGTTGGACTGTGGGGAACGAGACTGCAAATCCAGCAAAGAAAGGAACAAATACTCCTCTGTAACATCCTAGCACACTCTCATACAACACAGCAGTTACGAGAGTGAAAAGCATAATCGATTGTAACTGGAGGAAAAACGCCTTATCTTCTATTCAGAGTGGCTGTGGAAAAATTTCTCATGACGACAGGTCACTGCTCTCTAGCTAACCATGTTTACCGAATGGGCATACAATCTACATGCAATAGTGTAGACACCATGGATTCCGCTCACATAATGATCTGACCACCTCTATAATTAATGGTTTGGAATAAGATACTGGAAGCCTAGAGATAAAACGATATTTCTAACCCGTTCATGAGATTGCTGGTTGTTGTTATTTTGTATATGATTTGTTTAGTTAGTAGTAGTAGTAGTAGTAGTAGTAGCAATGGGGGGAAGAGTGTGGTACTATTACAATAAAACTTTAACAGACGCACCGTGAAATCTTTTTAGATTTTCGTTGTATAGCTCACGATTCCCGCCAAATACCTCTATATGTAGTAAATAAACATATTTCATATACTTTCTATCCAATGGCTACAAGCTCTTCAAATCACTCAACACTCTAACTGAACATGTGTAGGAAGGAAAAACTCTCATTTTCTGCCCATACATTACTTCTTTAAAAAATCTGAAGCGCAAGAATTGAGTAGAATTATTGAGTAATCCAATGGGTGAGCGGTCTACAACATGACAAAACTTGAACGAGAACAATAAGCGACTGCTTACTGCAGAAATACAGCAGTCTTAACTGGAAAAAGGGGATAGAGTGGCATGTAGAAGCATAAAATGATTTAAAACTAATAATAATAAGAAATGTTGAACATAATGCCTCTCAGTGGCAATACGCTGCCGGCATCTGCATTTCACCTAACCTTTCCTCCGGTGATACCGAACACGTTTCTTTGCACTTTTTCATAAGATGATGAACATTTTCTCTGTCTGAATCACGATCGTCAGGATATTTTCTTGCGAATCTCCTTACACTTCTCTTTAAGAATTAGTTTCCACATACGTATCGTGCATAAAAACCCATTCAAGGCTATATTTATGTAATGGCATAACTAAGAAGAACAAATAGCACACAATTTCCATACAATGAACGAATCGAGTAACACAGAACGCACTACCACTCGCTTCAAAATCTCCATCAAACTAACTACAAGCTGCTATCTACACATGTGTTATACGGCCTTGACGATTAGCTTCTTTCAGTATGCATCAGTGCTCGCCGACCCGTAACTGAAATAAATTTATTGCATTATTGTCAGTACTATCCCCTGCCTAGCATTATCGCGCTGGGGTCTAGTATAAGCAATGGGAGGAGTAACTCAATAAGCTAATGGTAACAGCTGTTTATGATCAACTCAGTAATCATTTAATAATTTAACTTGCACATTACACAAAAATATATAGTTTAGATTTCTATCCTTACCTTAAGGAACGTCTTCTGAAGCTACAGGCACCATTGGTCCCAACTCTGTAGGATAACCCACCGCAACACAACCCGTGCCAGCCGGACTCGAATTATTGATCACCAACCTCGACCCATCTTTCATGTCCTTACTTAAGCAGAAATAATGGTGTTATCCTCCCAATCTTATGGTGACATACCCTAATTTCTATTAACGTTACCAAGATCTCTAAAATGTATCTTAACTTCATACTGTAAGAGTTTAAGAATAGTTTAATGTAAGTGGGGGTTTCCCAGGAATAAACATGTAGCTCTCTAATGATCCGTTCGGGGAAGCGGTTGGTGACTATTTTTATCAGCTAAGTGTCCTTTGTCCATGCATCCTTTCGAAGAGCGTTGACATGTCCATATTTAATATAAAATTTCCAAAGTTTCTATAAAATAACAATGCCCGGTTTAGGCATGTAATATGTTTCTTTCTCCCTTGCACACATAGTTAATACACTGAACCAACTGTCCGTCTTGGTGGTGTAGTGGTTACCATACTTGCCTCCTAAACCCAAGATCGCGGGTTCGAACCCGGCCAGGACCGATGGATTATTTCGGGCGTAAAAATCCTAAGTATGTCTTCCTTCGGAAGGGAAGTAAAGCCGTGGGTCCCGTGTCGTACATTTACGGCACGAAAAAGAACCTCAAGCCTGAAAGAGAGGCCTCTGAGCAAAATTTGTCGGCCGTTTCACGCCCTGAGTTGAATGGGACGGTGATGACCTGAGCTGTTAAAGAGCGTCCATAAATAAATCAATCAAAAAAAAAAAAAAAAAAAAAAAAAACTGAACCAACTCAATGCTGCAGTCTGGAGCATGAAAACAAGAAAATATCTCTCTACTACCTCCACCTTATAGAGATGTCATTTTCTTGCCAACCCCACGGGTGGCAGAGGTCGTTAAGGCGCGGACTCGTGAGAGGAAGGTCTGGGGTTAGATTTCCACGAGGACTGTCCTCCCAGACTGGCGGTTTTTCCAGGTGATCCTCAGTCCCCATAAATGGAAAATGCTGTAGAGGTACCCTAAACTCAGGTCTGGAACATTTCCCTTCTTTAAAAAAAAAAATCCTTTCCCAATGTATCATTTCATCTCATGTATCACCAGTTTCCATCGCCTGTGATGCCTCAGTAGTTAAAACGGGCGTTAAATAATATTCAAAGTAATTGTCTTGTCTTATATTAAGCTGACAGCAGCTGCTCTATAGTTTTAAGCTGAATGTCTCAATGTGGTAAAGTACACTGTAATGCAACTTTCTCCAGCGTATCTATATGTAGGGGAGAGACAGAGAAAGAGATAGTGGACAATAGGAAATATGAGAACATGACGAAAGGAATGGCCTGAAAAGGGAAATTCTTTGTCTTCTACTTTTAACGCCATAAGCAAATTTGCCTGCTATCCGGCTTCACGTTTCTCTCCAACTTTTCCTGTTCTTTTTTCTTTTCTTTTGACTGTGAATCAGCTTCCTTACAGAATATTTTTTCTCGTTGTTAATAAATGATTTGGCCTATGTTAACTCTGTTATTAGTTTTTATTATTCCTTTTTAAAAGCTTTATATCTTCATTTCTTATTTTTCCAGATCTCCTATCGTCTTTTACATTTTTACTGATTTCATATTTTTGACTACATCATGTTTAAATATCTTCATTTCACTTGCATATATCAACTTTTTTTTCCAGAAAAGAACCTGAGTTATTTTTGTGCAATTTTTAGAAAAACGCGCAAATTGTTTAATTTTTATTTATATGTATCTTCCTTAGTGCACAAAAACTAAAAATTTACTTTTCACTGCAAGAAACTGCATTTGTAATCTGCTGACACAGGTTCCTTTCTGCAATAAAATCCGAAATTAAAAGTAAACATTTTATGTTTATATTTATCCCACATTTTTATGTCCAAATGAAAGCATAACAGTATAATTTACCCATCGAAAATGTAATTTAACATGTAGTTTACTAATATAGCAAAAGAATGTATTAGGATTCTAACAAAACCAAGATATTGTTTTGCAGTTGAAATAAGCGTTTTTAGCACTGAAGTTATTAATTACACTCGAGCAATTGAATGATTTGGTCATAACATTTTCTGAACTCTAATGACATGTATTTAACAACTTTCTTAATATGTTCTTTTTTTTTTTTTTTTCCCTAACACCTCCAGCTGGAAATGCAAACGTTTTGAGTACACACCGTATACTTAACGTTGTCCTAAAACAAACAGTAGCAATGTATTTTTATTATACAAAACAGCTCAATGTAGGTATATAGCGGAAAGTCACAATACCACCTTTTCTTTCAGATGGAATTCGATAAAAGCATTTATATAAATACTGAAACTTTCCCTCTCTTGCTGTCTGCAAAGAAACCAAAATTGGCTACCATCTATCATAGCGAACAATTTGTATAGTTTCAATCAGGTTTATTGTATCGCAACAACTATTCAATATAGGTAGAAATTCACAGAGCTGTTTGTACAAGTTCTATTAGAGCACTTTATTGGGATTTTGATCATACAAAACTTTCGATCCCACTGAAGGAATGAATATCCTCTCAATAGGACAAACTTTTATTTTCTCAAATATCCCACTCTCTGCTATAGACAGTACGACCCGGAGAAGGGTATGGCCATTATTTTGCTCTGGATAATTGTCAGAGAATACTAGAAGTTCGGCCACAGTTTTTGCAAAATGATCGTTAATATTATTATCTTAATACGCATTGTTTAACATATTAACAGCAATAATATCACCATTTTGCCTGCATGGTGGTTTACTGCTTGTTTCATAGTCCCTCCATAATACAAGTACTTTAATCCATTAACTTTTTATATTTTATAGTTTTCAGGATTTGTACCCTTTTCTTCCCTTTTTGCGAGAGGAGGTATTAACCCGGTTCTTGGTGAAATTACAAATGGATGAGCTGCAATATCAATGATAAACAACGTCCTAAAACAGTAAGAAAATAACAAACAAGGTCCAACATTGATGGACTTGTAGTGTAATGAGGGCTACATACCTTCCATAAATATTATTCACACAAGTGCCTTTCTGGATTAAAAAAAAATCTCTCCTTTTGCATGAAATATTACCATACTGGGTTTTCTCCTGCTTTAAAATTAACACGTGTGTGTGTGTGTGTGTGTGTGTGTGTGTGTGTGTTTAGTAGCAGTAAGAGGCCGCAAAACGTTCACTAATGCAGAAACTATAAAAGCTGATACAGGTCCCTTTTTGAAATAGGCTGTTCATATAATAGCGCAATAAAGACACTGCCTTGTGTAATTTCATTATTGTGTTTTGTTTTCTGTGCACTTGATAAAAAATTAATGGACAAAGGCATATTGCTTAAGTATTACTAGGGATCGGAAGGCGTCGTGTGCTTAAAATTTGCCTCTGATAGCGTTTCTTTGACGTCACTATAATGTTCAACATTATTAAGATGAATAAAAGTACGTGCAGTGTTGCTTAACAAGCACACAAACCCATCCTACTCTTAAATGGATGAACGCCACAATACATTCAGCTGAAAAACTATCATAATTACGCCTAACCGTACCCCTTTGACATTATTCCTATCCTTATCCCTGCTTCATTACCTGATTGGAATCAACATAATTATACATTTGATTTACAGTAAAGTCCTGAAAACACACTTGTTTATAATCTATTCAGCATTCGATATTATACACAATCATTTGCTACTAGTTGGAAACAATCTAAATTAAAGTTAAAAAAAAAAAAGTTACTAACTACATTCATACAAAAGGAATATTACTTTCTTTTCGATAACATCGTAAATGTTTGCAAAACTACACCATGTTTCTTGGAATAATTTTTCATTTTGGTTTGGAATGGATTGTTAGGGTCGAAGGAGGCTATTTCTGCACTTCAGACTTACTCAATGGATGACCGTTTGTGTTTACGCCTCCCAGTGGCGGGCACCTATGTGAGGAAAGGATGAATTAAGGAAGTCACCAGGCGGCCAGGTGTCACGGGCGGTGAGGAACGGGGTTCCTAACCTTATTTCCAGATAGAGCATCCCGTCGCCGGCGGAGCCCCCTCCAAGGTATTTGAACCTCTCAGAATGGCTTCCGCCATATATTTCTATAGCGTAAGCCACCGTACTGGCTCATCCCGACTGGGACTTTCGACCCTGTAACGAAACCAATCGAATGAACTGACCTAAAATGGGAAAACGGAAATGACCTGGAAAGGAAAAACCCATCCCATCCCACGTGAAAACATAATCTCAGGAAGAAATTTTAACCGGAGACGAGTCCTAAGTGCTCTGAGACATTTTGAAACCAAATGAGTTTTCACGTACACAATTACATCAATTATAAAATTACAACACCTAATCATAAAGCGTCTGCCTCGTCAGTCTGAGGTTAGCGCGTTGTTCTCTGAACCCAAGTTTTGCAGATTCAAACCCGGCGGAAATTCTCGAGCAAAAATCCTTAGATTTACTGCACGTTAAAGAACTCTATACATGAAAAAAGAGGTATCGACCGTTTTGCGCCAAGAAATATTTTATTTCCCACCTGTCCGGAAAATAAGTGTACTTTAAATTCTCCTTGGAAATTGACATATCTCTCATATGAGGCGTCCATGAACCGGAAAGGAACCAGGGGTACTATTATATTGCAGCTTAGTTTAAGGAAGCAGTATATTAAATGTTTATTAATTCTTACACTTAAAACTAACATTATGCTAGCTTTCCAACTAAGCGTAACCTAACCTCTATTCGTGAACCCTTCCCCCCCAAATTCCAGAGTGTACTTAAAATGGTTAAGTTAGATTTTATAAACAGTTCGATGAAAAAATCCTGAACATATAAAATTAAATAACTGATTGTATACGACAACAACATTGTTGTATATTTCGTTCGGCACGTTAACAGAAAAGTAGTCTTTAATATGCTGTATGATCATACGCCAAAATAACGTACAATTATCCCACAGAATCCATATATGTTTTTCCGCGTATAACATATTTTATGGTGGTGGTTCCGTTGTGCTTTAATATATTTTACTGTTCCACTTAAGCTGTTAACCATCCAGTAAAGGATGCATTAGTATATGTAAACAATAACCAGGCATAAGGCACATCTCACACCAGGATGTTATGTCATTTAGGATTATTGCCTCAGTTGTAAACTAATAGGGCATGGGAACATTTGCGCCAAGAGCATCGTGTCTCGGCACGATAATGGTGTCTGGTGTGTAAGCTATAGCCCTAGGGCACTTATCCCTCTATACCTAGCAAGGCATCTTATCACGTCAGCAGTGTAATAAAATAGGGCGAAGAACTTGCAAGAAATAACATTAGTGACGATAAAGCTGTTACATTCTGATGCCCAAGCTGCAACTGTAATGAAGACTGTAACCTAATGGAAGAATGCAGTTTTCGTTTCATCATGGCTCTATATATAATAGATACTGAGTACATTAACGAATGATTGCAAAGAACTTGGACAGAGTACTGCCGAGACCCTTGCTAATGCTATTTATTCTGTGCAGCACTTCTAACTTCATGAAAATGCGTTATTTACATCAATGTGTTCGGGAAAATGTGTATGTTTCAAATTGTTTGCTAGGCTCTTGCACAGAAATGAATTGTTGAAGTATGCTCTATCTTACTGTCTAGACGTGTATACAATTATTAGAAACGATATCTGTTGGCCTCTTACGTAAGATTGGAAGTATTGAAATTTCATTTTCACTGTTCTGAAAGAATTGCGGAACTTTATTTTGGTTCGATTATCAGTTATTTATGTATGAATAATAGCAGCTATTGTGTTCTCGTTCAATTTATTTTTGTGGTAAACATCATTTTAAATACGAATGGTTTAAGCTCACAATATTTATCCCGAATTTGAACCCGATTGTTCCGTGAAAAACACAATACGCTATAAAAATTCTAATTTTAACAGAGAAATACTTACACGAAATTGTTGCAATTCTTCAATGATTACTAACAGAGGAATTGGGGATTTCGGAATATAAAAGAAACATCAAAGAAATGGGGGGAACTATTACGGCGACTGAAATTATTGCTTTGATGAGAATACGTTTTCCTAATACAGTGTTTGTTTAGGCCAAAGGGCACAATTCTAAAAATCATGATACATATTATATAGGAAGCGGAGTTGAAGTGCGGGACCACCGGATGTGACACGCATAGTAGCAGAGATGTAAAACACTGCGTGAACGAACAAGCTTTATAACTAAAACCTAGTAGATGATAAGCCCCCTACACATATTTCTTACTGTTTCTTGTTACAGCTAAATGGAGTTTAGATACTTTAAACTCTATGTCAGAGACAGTAAACAATTAGATTTTATTATTCCTCGTGAAAACTTCTATGCAACAATTAATAAAAAATCCTTCGTTTCTACCAATTGGCTGTATATTAACAGTAAAAACCTTCGTAGGTGATGTACTCTGCCCACATACATAGATATGCATTCTTGCAAATAATTTTCACCATATTAGAAAGTGGTAGAAAATAAATAAAACTGGAATAGACGTTAAAAAGGGTGTACCAAATGGTTTAATGTGTGCTTCTCTATCTCTTAAGATTTTTCAAGAAAACAAATATTTTATCTCGACACATACGGTAATACTACTTAATGTTCTGCAAGATCAGGTTATACATTTAGAATGCACTAACTGCAGGTTATCAGCATGCATTTTGGATAGCATTGTTGGGGATATACGTTCATATCTAGCGCTGCTCACTTTTAAAATCTTGGTTAACATCAACGGTATGATACTTCAGTAATGCCAAATGTAATTTTGCGAACCCAAATCCAAAAGATTTTGCAAGGTTAATTTACCTCAAGGTAAACGATTTTGTCTGTTCTAATTATGTTTGCCCATCCATTATTATAATCACAGTGTATTAATTCCAAAACTTTAAGATATTTTGGCACATAACAATTATGGGAAAATGATATTTTTTTCCGAAAACAAAAGGTCAATGGCTAAAATTATATTAGAAAAGATTATACCATTTACAGTATAGAATCATCCCCTGAAATTATGTCATTGAGTTCCATTCCAATCTGTACTTATCACGTTCAAAGTTCCAAAAACGGGCTGCTGAAGGTCTTCGAAGCCCAACAGCCTCCGTGCTAATCTGTGTTCCGTGACTAGTAAAATAAGTTAAGAATTGTTTTCCTGGGTGATATGAACTTTGCTCAGTCCTAGCCGGAATCGAACCTGCGATCTTTGGTTTAGGAGGCAAGTATGGTTACCACTACATCACCAGGACCGACTGAACAAATTTTATCATGGGGTAAATGTGTGGTATTTTATGCCGCAATATACCTTGAATTGTTATTATTATAGATGCCAAAGTTCTGTGAGAAAAATCTACATACAGAATGGTCCGGAGAGGTACTTGGCAGGGCATTCAGAACTATAAGAAACCACGTATGGATAAAAACAGAAGCAAAGAAATACAAAATACATAGCAGCACTTTATAAAACCGTCTACTGCTCTAAGTTAGGTAGGAAGTGCAATTTAAGCAGAAGTGAATAAATGAGCTAACCAATATTGGTCATCCGCTAGCATCAAGTGTCGTGTAAAATGATGTTTACACCTTTATTTTTGTTGAAGATAATATAGTGAAACAAGATTTCAAGAAAAAAAAATAATGCAACTTCAAGAGCTGTGGAATTAAATCGGAATGAATAGATTACATTTCCATTGAGAGTATTGCAGAAATAAGTTCTAATGTTAGCATGACGTCTGAGTTGGTATGACAACCATTACTAGCTAGAAAGTAGTGTATTTCAATAAACGAATTTCTATAAAGATGAACTCTGTTATTTTGGTAAATTTATGTTTATGGGGTTATTATCCATACAGGGATAGCGTTAATACTCACAGAAATGAGAAATGACGCTAAAATGTAAGTAAATAAACTATATTCCATAATTTATTTTTTCGCCTCAATGTGTACCAAATCAATTTTCGCAGATTAAATAAATAATTTTAGCTATTTGGTTATGGTTTTAGAGCTAAACAAACCTGCATGACTTCGTATAATCTGTACAAACCATAATATGGCATTAATACCCCAAGTCAACTTATTCCACCGTACATCTCTCCTATTCTTTCTGCCATTCCTGCAAAAGCATCGCATTTTATGTGTTAAATGCTACTCCTCATCTATTATTTGTATAATCCTAAGCTTATAATTCTGACATAATACCTAGCGTGCATATCAATTCCTTCCACGAATGAAACTCCATGTTTTATTTCCGAAGCGATAAAACTTTTCTGCAGATTCCTGGTAATATATCTGCTGTGGCCAAAACTTGGGGCTTGCGGTGCTGTAGGGTTTATTGATTATGCCACGCCGCAATAAACCTCCGTAAGATATATATTTCAAGAATATTTCCTACTCTATTACTTCTATTCTTATCCTCCAACTCAGCCACGGGTGGCCGAGGTCGTTAAGAGGCGAACTCCTGAGCGGGAGGTCTGGGGTTCGATTCCCAACAAGATCGTCCTAACTGACTGAGTTTTTTTTCAGGTTTTCCTCAGTGCTCTTAATTGGCAAATGCCGGAAAGGTACCCTAAACTTAGGCCTGGAGCGTTTCCTTCCTTAAAAAAAAAAATCCTTTCCCAATTTACCCTTTTTCATCTCATGTTTCATCAGCGTCCGCCGCCTGTGGTCCCTCAGTAATTAAAACGGGCGTTAACACTATTCAAAAAAAAAATATCACCCAGCATATCCTTTTTGTGCTGTTACATCATATCGCTCGCTCCCATCATCCTAAAGGCCGTGTAGACAAAACGAGTTCACCTAATACGCGCATGCGTATTAATTAATCAAATATCTTCACAATTTGGAACACTATGTTAACTACAAGAGTCTAGTGCTGAAGATCGTTGTTAACACCACTGATCTGGGTTGTACTAACCCCTGAGACAAAGTTCATCGATATGCAGTGGTTTCTCAAAGATATATAAAGTCTCTAGGATGGTTCACGCAATTTTCAGGGAATAGCAATAGGCCCTCAGGTTCCCTCAATGGAAAAGAAGTTCTTCGCCTTTTTTTTTTTTTTTTTTTTTTAGATTTCTTTTTTAATATTCCGTACCCACTACTACTATAGCTCTGAGAACAAAGAACGAAATATATTTGCATTGACGCAAATGAATCCGAGATCTGTCGATGTTCAGATACTTGGTATTAGCTTTTCCACGATGAGCGAATACTCTGTCAAAAATATCTCATTTAGGTAGCTTCGCATTGCGGGGATCGATGCCAAGTACGCTGTGGGGGGAAGGAACAGATAAAGCCGCCTAATGATTTAAGAAGGAAGAGAAGCAAAAAGAGAAAGAGGAAAAGACGATGATGATTATGAACCGGTCCCACATGACAGAGTGCCAGAGAATATCGCATGGAAGCTTTCTAAAATAAACAAAGGTTTGCATTCAAATCACGCTTTAGTAGAGGAACCCCCACTAGGCTTTCTCATTAGAATATGGGACTCCGGCTTTGCTGGAACAATATACTACTAGCTGTCACATATATTGTTATAAATAAAGTTTGCTTGACCATTTCCTCTAAATAAATTAGCAATGTAGATTAGAACGATTCCCTTAAATGCAGTTCTATGTTCCCTTTGCAAGCGTCCCTGTTTCCCAGAGTCTTAATTATACAAATTGCTGACAAAGACCGAATACCTTCGCTGAAACTAAATAACAAGGAAATCTATCTCGAGAATGAAATTTCACAATTTCATTGCAGATTTCTACAAAAAGATACGGCTTTTCTATTATCCCAATAAAATAATTCAAATTGACGATTAGTATCTAAATATAAATTTAATTTTTGCAGTAAATGTTGAAACCCTAAAAGGTAATTCTAAAATTTTAAATTTTGGCTAGTTGTCGAATAAAGATAATTTTACTAACCAATGGCATACACTATATACTTTGTTGCAATGGATTGCGGTTTCTAAATGAGAATTAAAATGTTTTGTTTTGTAAAGAAGCAAAGTATTTATAATTTGCTTTCTTAGGAAACATTCATACGACTGATTATCAGTTTATTCATGTTTACGGGCAGAACGAATAGCACACTAGCGGTGAATATATTGAAACTCTACTAAAATTCCATTCCAACTCTTTTCCTCTCCTTCAAGGGAATAACAGAAGAGTCTACAATAGCATTCTAATAAAGACTAACTTCATTGTTAACGAACGCGACGGTTGACAGATACAATGTTTAGATTATAACTATGGTTAAAAATATAATTGTATAAAAAGTATTTATTGCCCAGAACCACCCTCAATATGAGCCTTACGGGAATGAATTATATATCAGCAAGGTGGATATCGCGATTGCCAACGATTGACCAGAAAGAGAACGTGTCGTCACTTTCACGCATAATTTGGAGTTGCTTAAACGGAATTCTAGTGAATTTCAGAGACGGCACGTGACAATCAATGAACCTTGGACCCGCCACTACACGCCGAAAAGGAAGGAGCCGTAGAACCACGTGGTTAAAACCGGAGAAATCCCTCCGAAGTAAGTTCAAGGCTACTGTGTTTTAAGATTGCCAGACGTACTTTTAATGGTCTTTTTGGAAACGCCATAACCGGTGAATATTGTGCTACGCTACCGGAGAAATAAGAGAATGCAATAAAAAAGAATGGGCTTCAGTTGCCTAAGATGAAGGTTCTGTTCCATGACGATAACCCACCAGCTCTAAAATCTGCGATTGCAACCTCAAAATTATTGAACTTAAGGTATGAAATCCTTTCTCATCCGCCCTACAGTCCGGATTTGGTTCTCTCGGGATACTTCCTGTTCCGTAACTTGAAGAAACTTCTAGGAGAACAGAAGTTATTGGTCAAATGAGTAGGCTGCCGCCGAAACAATTGTGTATTTTGTACAGCTGAAGAAATTGCATTATATGGATAATTACACAAATTGGAAAATCGCTGGAATAAATACACAGATTTGAACGTGGACTACGTTGAGAAATAAATCGATTTGTTTTCAAAATATTATGTCTACCTTATTTTTAATGTATTTATCAACAACCCTCGTAGACAATATTAAGATTGTATGTATATTAAGGTAAATAATTTATTGCTAGTGTTAAAATTTATAACATGTGTGTATTTTTAATGCGTATTAGCGACATTGTACTCTTTTCGTTTCAAAAATACAAATTTCTCCATGTTTTAAATTTTTCCGCACATTAATATGAAAATGAGAAAGAATGGAAACAATGAAATTATTTTATTTGATTTATTATGTACTTATATAATTATTTATCTATTCGTACTTTCATTATATGATTATTAAACTTGCAAGATTTTTTTCTGTTTTTTAATTTCATCGTGCCATCCTTCCCTTTCTCAGATTTTCTGTATATTTATTCCATTCCTTCTAATTTCTGGCTCCCATTCCGGCTAAGACACAGAAATATATAGAATGAAATGCATACTGATTCTGTGCAGTTCTGAGCTTCTAATTCGAAATTTTCCTTACTCGGTTCTCCGCACTGGGGGAATGACACATAGAAAATTTATACACCGAGGACACATATGGGGCAAAAAGCCAGTTGCTACTACTGTACTGGTTCTTTCGTCTTGAATTCCCGAGGGATAGGGATTTACTTGAAATGCTGTGTAGTGTACCGAATGACAGTTTGTAGGTGGCGCTTGCGGCGCCGTAGGTTTCATTCATTCCTACAAGCGTGGCACAATAAACATGTCATGTAGTCGCCCCAAACTTTGCTTATTTTACTTGTTGTCTTCATTAATTCTCATTTACTTTTACCTCTGAAAATTTGCACTTATAGTAACGTAATGTCGTCAACAAAATGTGATATATTAGTGATATTTGATAAAATATTCAACACATTATGTAATCTAAAATTGTAGCTTTGTTAATGAAATAGTATCTTGTTTTGTTTTATATAGGTCTAAAATATGACAAATCTTCAACTTCAACTTAAGCAAGCAGTGCATATTAACAATATATATGTATCAAATAAATGTCAAAATGTACAAGCTACTTCAATATTAATTGTTATATTTCTATCCTTTACACCAAATAGAAAAGTTTCTAAATTCTGGTTAACTGTCTCTTACGGTTTTTTTCCGGGCGCAATAGGCAATATTGAAAGGCAATAACAAATGAGCAAATGCGTGAAAAATCGAACTAACCAGCTATGGGTGCAACCAAATTTTTTTGTTACCTGAAAATGCAGCATTTTTAAAGCCATAATTTTCCAAACATTTGTGTATTTTCTGTAAATTGTGAATAATTTTGGAAGCGCTCTTATCTTAGAGCAAAAATATTGATTTTTGAAGTACTACCATCAGATAAGTGAATAATTTATACATTTATCTATTAGATTTAAGGAACTTATCTTGAAAATTACATAAATAAAATTTTAAATATTCTAGGCTTATTTTAGATAATTACATTTAAAATGACGTAATACTTTTAAATATGATTATAAAATCATCTGGAATTCTCTAAAAGTACTCTGATCCATTAGATTATCCAATAATATTTATTTGTAATAAATAAAACTCTGGACAGGATAACAAATGCACTTTTATAAGAAAGTTATTTTTTTTAAATAAAAAGTAAATGGTAAACTGTGTTAACACATGATACATTAATGTGAGTCTCCGAGCATTGCACCTTTCCATAAGGTCAAGTTACAAAGATGTGGAGCAAATTCATCCATGTAGTGCAAATGCGGTTATTATATTATTGAGGCTGCAACTGTGGCTGGAGAATAGTGAAGCTTAGAAATCCACCATGTACTTTCAGGGAAATTCCAGAGATCTCTTCGGTTAATGGCATGGCTGAACACAATATATCGGCAATACTGAGGTGGAGTAATCGATTAACTGCAAAATGGTGGGCTATAACACTATAGAGACACGGAGACCCTACCATGTCCTTCACTTTTATGGCAGACTGGAGGGATGGCGATAAGAGAAAGGGGCAAGCCACCAACGTTACTTTCTTCTTCACGTCATGAACTTCGCACACTTAGAAACCAGTAACTGTGTTCATAGATATCTCGGTATCAATATGTTACCTCTGACCATTTTAGCGTAAATAAATCCTAAAACTGCAGAGTGTTATTGCTTTTAAAATCTCTCTTTTTTCTTCAAGTTGGAGAATTTTTGATAACAATACAAATATGGGGTGTTCGGAGTGAAGCTGTCCAAATTAAAAACGCTGCAACTCAGAGTGTATTTATTATACATATTTACAATTTACACTATTACAAAAATAATTTGCAGGAAGTTCTGCCACTATGATTCTTAATACATTTAAAATGTCAAAAAAATAATTCAGGTGCCACTGTAGCCACAAAGTTCTTTTGATCTTTGCCTAGCATAAGATATTTTTCACTTGTAAGATAGCTTTTACTTTGCCAAGCAATTGTCACAGCTTTGTTGATGCGTTTTTCTAGAACTTTAAAAATCACAGTGATCGATGGTCGGGAAAGATGTGAATGAAGTGTGGTGGTACTCAATCTTGTTGTAATGGCATCTGGAGTAGTTTATAGCATATGCAGGTAGAGGAAGCATTCACTTTCTTATCTAAAAGAAGAACAAATAGAATCACTTGATGAAATATCAAAGCGGTCAAAAAGTTCATTTTGGTGCTATCCCTTACCACTTAAATCGTATTGCAAGGCTTTTGTAGTCTAAATTATGCTTATTCACAACTTCACTGACTTAATTCGTCTGAAAACCACACTTGAAGAGGAAAATGCTTATAAACTGCCGCATGCCACTGGACTGTTCCATTTCAGTAGTTGATTATGATAATACCTTAGACAAAGGCAGCTGTGAGTCACAGTGTACCCCTTGGAATTTGCATGTTACAACTTGTATGTGAAATTATCAACATGAGCTGCGCTGGAATGAATGTCTAATGCGCTCGTCATTTTTCTCACAAGGAAATTTTCGAACGTAAAAGTCTTAAGTGTGGCTTCCCTCAGAAGAGAATAAAGCCGTGGGTGTCATGTCGTTGATTTGCGGTACATAAGAGAACCTCAAGCCTGAAAGAAGAGGCCTCTGAGCAAAGTTTATCGGCCCTTTCACGCCCTGAATTGAATAGGATGCTGATAAACTGAGATGTTAAAGACCGTCCGTAATTAAACCAAATCAACTCACAAGGAAAATATTTGAAATGGACAAGTATGATCTTTATTAAATCTGGCAGAATTATTAATTAAACTATTCTGAATTTAGCTGTAATTGGCATTTTGCAACAAATATTACATACATAGTGCTCTTTGTCTGCGGCCGATTTTAATGCAACTTGTCAATCATGACGGTGCTCGGTACAGCACTAAAACTTCACACACCTGGGGCTATAAATAGGTCACGGCACCCATAAGAGTATGGCAGATCAGATCAAAATGGTAATATGGAACAGAAATCCGATGGTTTCCTCTCATCTCTCATTGCCAAAGTACGTTATACTTAATATAGGTACTCAAGCAGAGGAGAGAATAAACATACATGAATAGCTTTGCATTCATTTAATATTTGTGTTGTTGTTTATTCGCTAATGTAAATAAAAGAGAAAATTAAAGGAAAGAAAATATATAAGTACAATTATATCCATCCCTAAAACCCCTGCAATAAGCAACCAAAATAGTATGCTTGCTATGAAAGCATACGGAGGTATAGTTTGAAATAAAATGTAGGACGATTCGAGGATACCGTGTATATCTCCTGTCTAGCCCACTACCTTAATCCATCCATCGAATAAATAACTTTGGTGTGTAAGAGAGGCAAATATAAAACATTCAACTTTTATTAGTTTCCTCCTCTCAACCGTATACATATAAGATGTAGGTAAAGTGGCCGTTTAGCTTTAAGTTGTGGTTTTTAAATTGACTTCACTTGTGTATTTAATTTTCACTTTAAAATCTTCGAAATACTCCTTTCTTTTAAAACGTTGTACATCATGATTTTCAAGTGTTTATTTTCTAATTTTTATTATACTAGCAGAATGGTAATGTGTCATTTTCTTTTTTTACTTCCCTCATTGCTTTACTGGAAGATAATTTTGCCCTTTAATTTTTTTAGAGAACTGTAAGTGCAAGTAGAAGAAACTTAAAACCTTTAGTAATAAAAATGTAATAACACTATGAAAATATTTAATAGTCTTTAAATTTCAACTAAACAAATAAAAACTGCAACACATTTAACACTTCTAAAAATGTGAGAAACAATAATCTACGAACATATAAAACATATTACTTTAAATTACCTTGCTTAGAGATTATATGGGCTGCACCAGAATATGTCTCTTTCCTCCCATTTCATTTTCTTAGCACCTTCATCCTTTGGTACATTGAAAAAAAGGAACTGCCCTAGGAAAGAAAGTATAATTATAAATGACACGGCTAGATATGCAAATGTGTTGCATAAAATACTTGCAACTGAGAAAACAATGAAGGATTCTAGTTCCCTCTTTGCTCTCTACTAGCCCTGCTAATTTGCTCTGCAGGGCAAAGAAGGAAGAACAAGAAGAGAACGTCCCTAGTTAAATGTTCTTCTTTTCCCTGAGAGATACTCAGGTGACAGCTCAGATCCCTATGCAGGCAGCGGATTAAGACAAATGGCTTGCCTCTAGTTTTAGAGGCACTTTAAGGGGTGGTGGTAAACATGTTATTGTGTCTTGACGGGCTCCACACTCAAAATACATTCTCCTTGAAAACAAAGCCAGACGTTGAGTTCAGATGCCCATAACTAGTAACCTAGTTATTCCGTTCTAACTGGAAAATAAATTGCTTATAGCTTCTCGTACTTTGGATAGGAAAATGTTTGTATTCAATATTTTTGGTTTATTTACGGACGCTCTTTAACATCTCACTTTACTTTCCTTCCGAAGGAAGCCATACTTAGGATTTTTACGCCCGAAAAAAACCATCGAACCCGAGATCTTGGGTTTAGAAGGCAAGTATGGTTACCATTACACCACCAAGACCGAGTAGTGTGATCTCCAAACAGGTTTCAGCATGCCAATCGACCTCAACTTGACTTAAAATATTATTCTGGAAACGGCGGTTTTTTCCCGCCAGTTCGGAGTGAGAATTAGACCAGAATATGTACCATCATATCTTCTCCACAAATGGGGCAGATCCTCGTACCTGAATTATTCGTTCTTTTTATCCTTCCTACCTCCCAGTTTAAACCAGGTCATTCCTGATCTTGCTTTTTTCCCTAGCTCGAATATATATATATTTATTCCAGCTTAATTCCATTCATTTGATAGATTCAAGGAGATTTTCGTGTTACACTCTGCCTGGATGTCCTGTCTGTTCAGATCCGCTAGCCTTATTCTAGCCATCTGCTATACCTGTTTATTATTTTCATTGCCTCTTGTCATATTAAACCCAGGTTAATTTCTCCAAGTCATCTTTCAACCTCTGCAGTCCAAAATATTGGTGTTATATTTTGTATCTGATATCTATTGCGTTTAGCGCGAAGTGTGGACTGGTCCCCTTGCATTAGTTTAAGTCATATTTCACAGTTCTTGTTTTACTATTAACCGTATGTATCTTCATAGCAACCCACCTCCCTTATGACCCCAGAATTTGACAGTCCGAGAACCTTTTCCAAAAATCAACTTCAATTTTATTCATGTGCTCAGCTCTCCCAATTCCAATATTTCACTTCCATATAATAGAATAGACTTAATCATAACTTGTACATCCTCTCAAATAAGTAAGTAAGTAATGGACGTTTTATTGTATGATTTTAGAATACACTGAAATAAATACATCTGTCCCATAGGCCTTACGGCCGTACATACTAATGTCATTCTGATAGCAATCAAAAGAGCCATACTCATACATACGTACATACATATGTACACACATCTATACATAAGTACATACATACCTACATACACACAAATCTACATGCATACATACAAATATACAGATACTTCGATATATTTAATTCTGCTGTTAATAATTTAAATACAAATACATAGTCATGAACGAATCCCTTACTCTTCAGCTCCCTTTCCTTTACTCACACCACTCTCCATCTCCCCCTCTTCAATATGACCATTAACCTCCGATGTCGTGTCTGCTCTAGAAATATTCCAGATTGTGTGGTTATCTCGGATGCACCAACACTTCCCGGCATAAGCTCAAATTTCTATTGCAATTCAGAAATTGCGGTGATAAACGCTCATTTCTTGCAATCTCCTTTTCCCTGCATTCTGCCAAAATGTGCCTCCAGGTATCGCTTTCTCCACACAATAGGCAAATTCTTTCACTGAATGCGTTAACTGTTTTGCTTCCTTTCCATGCCCCTAATCTGAACCATGCGAGATCACTTCTTTCTTCCCTGCCACAGATATCTAATTAATCCCCCCTTTCCCACACCGGATGTATTTGAGCCTGTAGATTCACCGATACATTTTCTGCGCATTGAGACAAAATATTTTGTCTATCAATATCTCGCAAACGTCTGTTAACTATTTTCCAACTATTTCGTGTGATGTTCCTTCCCCTTAACCAAATATACTCCAATTTTGTCTAAGCATTTCCTTAATTTTAATGCTCATCCCGTATCCCACCTTTTCCTTATTTCCTCCCTTAGACAGACTGCCCGAAGAAGAGCTTGAACCCCCAGTATTATCCTTAACCAGTAATTAACTGTTCTTATTTTTAGATTCACACTTTCGTTAGATATATCAAACTCTGTAAGAACCCCACAATTTGCTGTACTCTTCCCTACTTGTAGCACCCGTTTTAGAAACTGTGTCTGTGCCTGATTAAGTTCCTCGGTGTTTTCCCACCCCCAAATTTCGGCCCCGTACGCCATAGTTGATCTTGCAAGCGCTCTGTACACAATCTCCATTGTTCTCGGTGGATTTTCCGGTATTTTCACTAAGATCTTTAATGCCTCTATGTTTTTAATTAAGCACTTGCGTTTTTGCTGCCTATGTGTCTTGCCCAGTTCCCGTTCATTGATAAGGTGACTCCCAAGTACGTGAATTTCTTAAAATTTTCAAGTGCCTGACCTGCATACTCCCACCTCTCTTTCCTGCTGTACACCGACCCCTTCTTAAAGGTCATTGTTTGATCTTCTCCTCATTAGCTGTCATTTACTATTCCTGGCAATACGCCTCTAAGCAGAATAATTCCCTTTGCAAACCGTCAATTGTAGTGGATATCAATATTAGATCATCCGCATAAAGGAGAGCGGATATGGATATGCCTCCAATATTCGGGGCATTAGATTCTGCAACACACACTATCTCCGATATGTCATCAACAAACAAATTGAAAAGCATGGGTGATAGGATACAGCCTTCCCTCACACCTCTCCGTGTTATTACACTTTCTGAAACTTATCCCGTTCAAATTTTACACAGAACTGTACCATACTATATATTGATTCCAAAGCCTTGATCATTTTACCCCAGACATCTTTCATCCATAATTTAATCCACAATGCTTGCCTTTCCACAGAATCAAAAGCTTTTCGGAAATCTGAAGGCACAATGCAGTTTTCCTTTCTTATTCTGCGTTTGTTTCACTCTCAGAGTACCGCCTGTGGTGCCTCTGTAGTAAAAACGGGCGTTAAACACTACTCAAAAAAAAAAAACCCTCTCAGAGTGTTTAATACAAAAATATTGTCCACCGTGCTGTATCCTTCCCTAAACCCTGCTTGGAATTTTAAAAGTATGTTGTATTCAGCTACCCATTGTCTAACTCTGTCAAATAAAATTTTGCAACAATTTTTTCCCATTACTGGAAGAAGTACCACCCCTCTATAATTATCCGGTACTTTTGGGCTCCCTTTTTTAAATATTGGACACATAATTGCCGATGTCCATTACTCTGGATATGCCCTCCCAATGAAAACATCATTCATTATCTTCGTCATCATCATATCCATAAACTTTGAACATCTTAAACCCTCCTTAAATAGTTTCGCGTTCCAGATATATCAGTAGATACACTAGAGAGTCTGAGCTTAAAGAACATCCTCTCTAGTGTATCTACTGATATATCTGGAACGCGATTCAGAACACATAGTAACTTATTTAGTTGAAATTCCTTCATTCCATCATTTGCAGGTGTTTTTTTTTTTTTTTTTTTTTAAGTTTTTAATCGCTAATATAATTTAGTTTTCCGTTATTTCTCCATATAATATCGATACTGGGAACGTTTAACGGTTCTCTAAGACACAGTCGCGGTCCCTACCAAGGTTCTACGCAGTTAGAATACTTCAGCCACCTTCTGGGTTCGATGCTTATTTGCCATCTTTTTTGTATTCTATTTTTTCTGAATAAATTCACGTGCATATGTTATCCCTCCGACTAGCTGCAGTTCTTAAATCGCACGCTATTTTGTTTTGCCATTTCATTTTAGTAGTTAGCAATGTGTGTTCTTCCTCTTCTTTTTGTTTGACTTAAAAAAGACCGTTTTCCTTAACTCCCTCCCTTCCGTATGCCTTAAGTGATACCTAAGCTTTTCTCTTCACTTGTTTACATGTTGTGTTGTACCACCATCCTTTTGTATGACATTTACTTGTATTATTGCGCATTTTTATATGCCTGTCTGCTAATTGTATATTTTCTGTCTGTGTTCTTATAATATCTGGACTGATTCCTTCCTCCCTTATTAAATATATTTGCCGGGTCACGCAGCATTCCCACAATTCATCCATTCTCTCTGGGAGACATCGGTATCGTAACAAATGGCGACACAGAGATGCTATTAATTTCCCTTATACTATTTACTGAGGCTAGATGCTAATTTAACGTGAGCAAGATTTGTGAATGATGCGATTCCACTTTATTTACAGGTTTTAAATCCTGTATAAAACATAGTACTTCCTGTGGATGTAATCAATAGTGCTTCTACCATTGCAATTTATAAATGTTAATTTTATCGCTATATCTGACCCATATTTTCCGTTAATAACTTCCATTTGAACGGCGTCGCAAAAGAATAGTATCCTGCATGCGTTTGGTGTTGCGTCTTTATTGTGACGCACTGCTCCCCTACAGTCACTGTCCCCACGTTCTATATTTATATTTTCACATCGTATTCAGGCATTAAACTTTCCCATGAACACTAAACCCGAGTGTGATAGGTGTTTGAATTTGTGTAATGGTGTCTGTCAGATCCACAAAAAAGCTGGGATTTGTATACCGGAATGCCGCTGGCTGCCTGTATTAAACAAATACACATAATTCGATCTCACTTATTTGACAATATGCAGCAATAACCCCACATAATTTAAGATTAAGCCTTTGAATATCAACTTTACACTGTTCTTTAAAATACAGTGCCACACACAAAGCATGGTGTTATCGTTGTCCCTGAATTATTGAAAGTCACTTTCGCATCCAGGGACATAAATACTTCTTCCTGTTAGATTCTTAAAATAATTTTAATATGCTTAACAGTTCAAAATGATAAACAAACAGAACAGAACAGGAACAGTATCTTCTCGTGATTTAAATAAATTTTGCTAACCCGCCAAGTGGGAATAAGTCTCTGGTCGGAAAAGTTTTCGTTATTCCAAAATAAACATTTTGACAAATAAAAGAGATTACAATCTTGAGTGCTTATTACCTATTGTGAAGTATCTATTTATTAGTATTTTGCCTTTGTTAAATTTATGGTTATAAAGCAGCAAATTGTCTTTTTAGTGAAAGAAAACATCAATGTTATAAAAGAGATACTCTGCGATAATGTGATTTTCCTTGATATGTCCATTAACTAAACAAGAGGGAATATATATGGAGTGTCCCATTTAACTTGCATCAAAATATTTGTTTGAAACGCTTCATTTGACTCATCAGAAAATTAATATTTTGTATGACCAAGGAAAGTGCGACACTCTGTATATGGAAGTGTCCTAATTTACTTATATACAATGCCGGTCAGCTCCCTATAGCATCACATTTTTTAAATATAATCATACAAATCGTCTGTGCATGAGTATTTATATTAATATATGAATAATAATAATAATAATAATAATAATTCTCACGGTGCCTTGGTCGAGTGGTAAGGCTACTCACCCCTCACCAAGGCGACCCGGGATCTATCCCAGCGACCTCGCAAGGGGGACTTGTAGCGGAGGACGCGATATAGTCAAATTCGTCGCAATCATCACCTTCATCATCTAGCGTAATTGTAAATGGACTACGCTTCAGCCCTGTGCCACGCCAGTGCGAAACTTCAAAGTCTAGTAGACCAGCGAGTTGGCATTACCCACTCAAAATATAGAATCTTAGCACATTGCAGTAGCAACAAGGCTAGTCTAACTTCTTCCTAAAACAGAGGACACCATTGAAAGATCACGTAATTGGCAAAATTGGATTAGCAGATACAGAGGAAAGACTTTCCAGAATTACAACTGCGCTCAGGGCTTCTGGTTTGTACCTTCGTCCCTCATTGGGGGCATCTGCAGGAGGAAGGGACGAAGTTAAGTTAAGTTAAGATCCGGAGCTGTGAAGAACAGACTTCAATTGAATCCTGAATAGTTCCAGTTACAGCACTCGGAAGCTGACGGAGTCAGTTCCAAGGAGCAGCTCCTCAGGAGAACCGCTTCCACACCAGAAGTCGGGTCAAAATCCATTTCAAAGCGCAAGCCATATCACACCTAACACAACATCAGCCTATCTCGTTAGGCACTTTCGACCCGTTAACAGAAGAAATGAAATGGAATGGGAGTGCGAAAAAAGAAAGGAAGAGCAGAAAAAACATAAACATCCCAGCATTTTCCTAAGCCACCAAAACAAACCACAGTAAAACCTAAGGTCAGGATGACCGACCCCATGGTATTTGAACCTACAACTTTCCAAATGAGAGTCCCAAGCGTTTCCGCCTGAGCCATTCTAGTAGAATTTTTTCTTCTTCTTCTGATTTACAGGTAGCACATGAATCTAAATATTTAGAAATATTTCTCTTCAATTTCGCTCATATGTCAATAAAGTCTTACGTCTATTTAAAAACACTTTATCACAGACTTAAAACCCACCTCTCTAATCATCCTAACATTTTTATAAAAGTCTTCTGTATAGTAGATTTTAAAGTATATAAAAATATAGATGAATGACTTTCAAAACTCCTTTTGTAAGAGGTTACTTCCCAGGTAGATTATTATTTTTTTTTTTTTATTAATTTATTTAAGGACGCTCTTTAACAGCTCAGGTCATCAGCGTCCCATTCAACTCAGGGCGTGAAACGGCCGACAAATTTTGCTCAGAGGCCTCTCTTTCAGGCTTGAGGTTCTTTTTCGTGCCGCAAATGTACGACACGGGACCCACGGCTTTACTTCCCTTCCGAAGGAAGCCATACTTAGGATTTTTACGCCCGAAAAAATCCATCGGTCCTGGCCGGGTTCGAACCCGCGTTTTGGGTATAGGAGGCAAGTATGGTAACCACTACACCACCAGGACCGACTTCCCAGGTAGAGTAAATCCCATTGTTACCAAATGCGTCGTCTTCCTTTTCTCATCTGATTATGTTGTTTTACTTTAACTGAAATGTCGTAAAGTATCCTTTGAAAACACGTAATTATTAGTGAACGCTTCGGTTTACTGCTACTTGAAATTAATTTAGTCACAGACTCAAAATCCAAACCACGTATAATAAAGCATTCTAGGAACGGCTACCAAACTGTAAAATATTGTGATACTGAAAGCAACCCACTGACAAATTGCATAATTATATCATAAAGTTTAATATCATAAGAATATTTTATGTCCTTCATTCCCATATCCATTTCTACATGTATCCAAACTTATATTTTATGTCGCTTTCAATCCCCTGTCTCGAATATACAAAATGGAAATGAAATAACTAGGAAAACCTTCTATGTTAATGGTTCACATTGCATATTAAAAAGGTCAGACACTATCATATGATGCAAAACTCACAGTTTTCCTCGTGATAAACAAAATTTCAAAGTTTTACATCTTATTTTCCGATAATTATTAGCATGGACTCTTGATTTTTGTTCAACAAAAATGCAATCTAATAAATAATTTATTACGTTTTATCAAATTGTGCACAATAATCATTAAATTAACATCGTCGGTGACATCCTCATTTAATCAAAATTTTTTCTCACGGAGTCAATTGTTTAATTTCTAAAGCAGAAAGTAATTGGAAATGGCTAAATATGGGGAATTGATAGATTAGAAATCAATTGTAACCAGTACGTGTACTATTGTTATTGTGACTATCAGAATATTCTTCTGGTGAAAGAGGAATTTTTGCCACTATTCTTGGCGTTTTTCCTTCAACTTATCCTTCAAACTATTAAACATTCTGCATACTAGTTCCCTTTTATTATTTTACCCTTTTTAAAGTTGTTTTTTGAGGGTAGGATTATTTCTTGAGAATCCCAACAAACGATGATCAAAGTTTCTGACTACTTTAATTGCTCTTCGAAGTTTTTGATCTACAGTCATAAAGTGCGACACCTATGCCCATACCGCCACGGGTAGCCGAGGTCGTTAAATCACGGACTCGTGAGCGGAAGGTCTGGGTTTCGAATCCCGCCAGAACCGTCCTCCCTGACTTAGGTTTTTTCCAGGTTTTACTCGGTCATCATAAATGAGAAATGTTGGGGAGGTACCCTAAGCTGAGGCCTTTTCTTCCTTAAAAATAAATCCTTTCCCAAAATACCATTTCATTTCATGCATCATCAGTGTCCATCGCCTGTGGTGCCTCCGTAGCAAAAATGGGAGCTAAACACCATTCATTCATACCTATGCCCACAAGGTTTTTTCTTTATGCAGGATATTGTGTATTTGTTCATTTTAGGTGCTTACAATCTCGTACATCTTCTCTCGGTTTTCCATTATATACCTTTGATTTTTTCAATGGTATCCCATGATGACCTCGCGTCCGGAGTGCGCTTCAACTTTGGTACAATGTATAAAGTAATTTATTCAAAAATAAATAGTATTTAACGCTGGTGCAGATCACTAACCTCGGCTTTTCACATCTTCAAATAAAATGTTTAATAACTACACGACTTTCTTTTTCCCCAAATTTGTCAGATTCGAATTTGACCAACACAGATGCCAGACGGTAACTTCGAGTCGCATTTGGCTGACTTTTTTTTTCCGTATATTATAAGAATGCTGCTGACCAATAATGCTACCACTTAACAAAAGTTCGCTGTATCACATTGAAATTTAGTGAACTTTATAAACGACTTCGTTATTATGATTTCCTGGATCTACATCTGCTTATATTAATACAATTAGTTCACATAATTTTTCATCTGGATAAACAGCACGCCAGATAATTTGGTACATAGTTGTGCATAATGTTGTCCTCCTTGACAGCTCTTCTCTAATAATAAACTTGCATTTTGTTTCGTTCTTAAGTAACATTTACACATTTGCTGACCTAGTGCTTGATTCGTACAGACCACTCATTTTATGTGTGTGTGTGTTCTGTTTTACCCAAAAAGATATAGCAAAAACGCACTCCGACTACTAATAAACCACTATCAATTTATTCATTCTTCGTCCAGAGTACAGTGTAAATGTTTCAAAGCTAACAAATTAATTCGTTTTCCTTCCCAAATACCTAACTGAAACATTCATTAACATAGCATTATGTTGTAACTACATACATAATCTTTCACACCATCTCCTTAATAAAATATGACTTTAAAGCTACATTTCGTACACGGAAACTGAGAAATGGTCATCAGTACCTCTAACGGCTGTAACAAACCGAAACCACCGTCTCAACGGCAGTCGTATTGAGTGCCGGGTAAGAGATTTTTAGTCTCAAGCGCTCTTATCCTGCTGAGAGTGGTTGGTGCTTTTATGCCTCCCACCTGCAGTATCTCAACACATAAGTCACTACTTGGAATATGCCACAAGTACAATCAAAGAGCTACTCAATGGAATATAAGAGGTTATTTATGTACGGTGCTCAGGACCATGTTGTTTCTGCATTTCAGAACACACAGGCCTTACAAACCACACTCAATGACTTTGTTACTAATAAATGCAAGAGTCCTGAGATAAAACAGCAATATGCATTTCAAGGTTCAGTTCATTTATTAAGGCCTAATATTAGTAATAATTAACAACATATATGCCACAACCTTACCCGTTACTTTTAATTGCATAATGAAGAGGAATAATGTGGCATTTCCCTTACGACCCTTCATATATAGGGCTTAATAGGACAAATTTGTGTTCTAAGTTTTGAACATACGTTTTTCAATTTTTTTCTATACTCGTTTTTAGGGAAATGAAAGCCCATTTTCGCAGAAGTTGTTACAAACGACATCGATGTTTTCATGCCCTTCTTTGATATTCCGGGGAGAATTTGGGTAAGGCAACATTCGACAAATAAGTATTTGCCAAGAAACTATGACGGTACATATGAGTATTCTGTCTAGTCAAAAATTTAGGCTTACCGATTTGAAAGCTCACTCCTGAAGAAATAATTACTGTCAATATGATTATAATATAGTTTGCCTCATAAATTCACATTGAAATTTGTACAAAATTCCATTTATTTGTTACTCATTGTTTGTATCTATACATTCAACAATAATTGTTGTGCATAGTCCTTTGGTTTGTGGATCCTATGCGAGGGCCTCGCGGGCCAACCTGTACTATAAGAATCAATCTAGCTGCCTGTTCGATTTTGATATTCATATTGTTGTTCAATGCATATTTTAATGGTGTTTCTGATTTATATTTGAAAAGGAATCCCGGTATATCCTGTGAAAGGAATAGAACTTCATTTTTGTGACAAACCCGAGTTTGCTGACGCCCAAAGCCCGATTTGAAGCCAGTGAACAATTTGTGCAACCCTGGAATTCTTAAAATAGTTATACTTGTATATAAGCTCAAAATTTGCAGACATGTCTAAATCCATCCAGAATGAAAACAGAAGACTCCTCTTACATGCCTAAACTTAATCCCGTGGGTTATAAAATATAAGTTTTACATGGAAAGTATGCCCTAAAATATACCTAGTCTCTAAAAAAAATATATTTTGGAATCAATGAACATCAAATATATAATCAACCAGCCTCAGAATTTTGTGAAGGCAAATGCGTAAATACTTCCTTTCTCATTATAGACATTGCTATGAGTTAAAACAAATTCATTTGTGCTATATTCTACAAGTAAATATTTGTGTAACATAATATGTGGAATTTATCACAGGCTATACATTGAAGGTTGTGATTTTAATTTGTTTACAGTCTCCTTCAGCGAATTAGGCATGGGTCACTACATATTTTTCGTATAAATAAAATAAAACACTCATGTTCAATTAGAGCGCAAAAATAATAACCTTCGTTTTAGACAACGACAAATGCTTACTATATTTTACCGCATACACTACATGTGTAATGTGATACTTGTAGATCTGACGACATCAAACCTCTAAATATAGCTTTCCTTGGCAACACGGTATTTACCTGCCTTGGGCTATTTCCTGTTTAGAAAAAAAAATTACTGTGGAAGCATATTCCCCTGCTGCTATATAAATAACTCACAACTTTTCCTTGGGAATAAAATTTGTTTGTTGTACTGGTGTCCCCTGCTATTGTTCAAGCAAACGTAGTGTTCGTCTTTACGAAATTCCTCTCTGCGTCTTTGATGAATGCAATTTAATTTAACTCACAGCAGGGGTAGAAAATAAGATGTAATATTATATTTTTATTACAATTGTGCTGTCTTATTTTGGCTAGAATAAGGTGAATCTATAATTAAGTGCACCTGTTTAGAAGCGTCAAGAAAACAAATATCTCTCTTTCTGGTATTGGTATCAACAGCTATAGTTGAAGCGAATGTAGTGTTCGTCTTTACGACATTAGTTTCTGCATCTTTGATGAATGCAATTTAATTTAACACATAGCAGGGGTAAAAAATAAGATGTAATATTATATTTGCTTTGGTACTTCTGCCATCTTTTTTTGGGCCATTAGGTGAATGCTATAATCAAAGGCACCTGTTTAACAAGCGTCAAGAAAACAAAAGGTATTTCTCCTTCACCTTAGGACTAATAACGCAATTATTGTCTAAGCTCAATTCCAAGTAGAATAAGGTTAACAATATTAAGAATAATAATTCTCATCAAAATATAAACACCGTCACATTTGTTATCTTATACAATGAAAAACTAATCTCAATTAATTACACTTATTATTGACAATTTGTTTCTCAAGCAAACTACATGAAGTAGAAATATCTGGGCTTGGTACAGTTGTGCCCTTTCTATATAAACTGTCTCTTTCATTTTTACTCCACTAAATTCATGGCCCCGTTTGAAAAAAATTCTCATGGTTATATTCCAAAATATACAACATACATGCATGTATTTTGAGTGCTTTTGACGAAGATCATCAGCTAGAGCATTGCATCATTTGACAGTCGGATTTCTTTCATTTCTGTTTCTGTAAGACAATTATCTTGGATTTTTTAGTTTCAGGATGCTGAATCGGAATTTAACGTGACCCCTCGTTTCCTTACTATGGGTTTCCTCGTGACGGTAAAATGTTTCATAATGCCAAAATGTGCCACAAAATTGCTAACCTTACATCTTGAGGGGGTATTATTTACGAGCTATACGTTTCATATTGAAAAATAAATATAAGCGGCATAAAAACAGCATTTATTGAATCAGTAAAGGGTTTTCAGAAGATGAAAAGAATAATTTTTTGAAGTTTGATTTTCGACGTTTACTGCGTTAAAATTGTTATATACTGACTCAAAACATGTTTTAAGGCATAAACATTTTTTGAAGTAAGCAATATAAGTCAAAAACTCCTTTTTTATAAATTTTGTAGCTTCTAGAATACGTTTGGTCAAACATA
Organism: Metallyticus violacea; assembly: GCA_030762175.1. NCBI lineage: Eukaryota > Metazoa > Arthropoda > Insecta > Mantodea > Metallyticidae > Metallyticus > Metallyticus violacea. The sequence goes on from CM060846.1 coordinate 291,888,861, forward strand.
GCAATTAAGTTATTTAGTGCAAAATTAGTTGTGGATTTCAAACGTCAATTACTTTTGATGACAGGTTGAATACTTTTTTGTTTTAACCCTAGAATACTAAAATAAACATTATTTATATATAGTGCTACTTTACAAGTTACAGTTTCGTAACAGCCCGCTCCGTATCTCTGACACGGATTAAGTGCTTCAAACATTTAATAATCATGTTTTTCTACTAGCGTTTCTTTGTGAGTTATTCCGCGACATTCCAGGTGGCTTTCTTAATTTGCTCTAAAATACCAGATACCTTGGTCGTATTCACTTTATCTTGTAGGCTACTTTCTTGAAGACTCGCAGTAAATAGATGTTTCCCGGTTGCGTAATGGGCGCTCAGGGGGTAAGGTTGGTGATGGGGCTGCCATCTCTTTGCCTGCAATCTTGCAGGGTATTGTTCAACAAGGGAGACTGCTTATCTTTGCACCCACTCTGTCTGACTCATTGCAATGTCCATTGGGAATTTCACATCCCTATGCCCTATGTGTTTGTTTTATAATATTCTGAACATTGCGTCAGTAAATTTTTATGTCATATATTCCCTTCAGCGCTTCAGAATGGCTTCATGAACAACTCCGTTAACAAGAATCATGTTACATCATCAACATATGTCCATGATTCATCCAACGAACTTTTATGCCTATCTGAGTAAGGAGCTGAGGGTTGTAATAAAAAGAGCATTGAAAACTAAAGAGCAAGAAGAAGAAAAACTTCTGCAAAGTAACACAAGGAAGTCCTGTTCTTACTATCATTACTCCGACTACAGTGAACTGCTCCGCACCTAACAAGCCAATATGCGGGAACAAAATAGGGTCTTGAATGCTCATAGCACGATTGTGTGTTACTTTCTCTTCCAACAATAACAACTATGTATTTTAGAATTATTAGTAGTGTAATTAAAAGACAACTTTCACATATGTGTCCTATTTTGTTTTAAATATTTACAACTTTATTGTGTATTTTTGAAAAATTTTAACCCCTTTAATCCAATTCCCATTGTTGCAATAAAAGGTTAAAAATAACTATTTATGTTTCAGTGTGTGTAATAATTCTCATTTTTTAAATCATTTACAGAACTAAAGAGTAAATTTTATATCCTATGCTTAGAGTTCAGTTTAGGTAAATTGACGTTAGTAAACTAGGATTCGGTAAATGTTTGTGGAAGGTTCAGTACTCCTAGCCAAATATCTTTATGCGCTTTTTGCATTACTAAATGAAAACTATTACATATAAATTTTCTTCCTTTCTCCTTTGCGGAGTATTTACACAGGAAAAACCCAAAGGAACCATGTACCAAAAATTGTACCATGGTATCTTGTCAAACATGTACCGCGTGTAAGGAAACCAATTCCATTCACCTAGTAAGAGAGCAGTGCAAGTATTGCTACAAGGAGTATTATGCAACAATGGGAATTGGATTAAAGGGGTTAAAATTTTTCAAACAATACACAACAAAGTTGTAAATATTTACAACAAAATAGGGAACATATGTGAAAGTCGTCTTTTAATTATACAACTAATAATTCTAAAACACATAGTTGTTATTGTTGGAAGAGAAGTAAAGCCGTGGGTCCCATATCGTAAATTTACGGCATGTAAAAGAACCTCAATGCTAAAAGAAGAGGCCTGTGAGCAAAATTTGTTGGCCATTTCACGCCCTGAATTGAATGTGACGCTGATGACCTGAGATGTTAAAGAGCGTCCGTAAATAAACGAAATCAACTTGCATATGATTCTGTGATTTACCGTACTGTCCGATTAAGGCATTATTTTTCTTAGCTTTTTTATATACGAGTACAATTTCAGAATATATCTTTATGCTCATTTAGTTTTATGTTACTAAACAGCGATGGAAAATAATGTACTAATGGGTGTTTTTAAATTTATTTTCCATTTCTAATATGTTTTAGTGCTCACAGAATTTCTCCCTGCTATTAAAAAAAAACATATTATAGAACAAATAAATTTCCGAGAAAGCCCCACAGGACCTACTATGGATTTCCTGTATGTTTCACCTCTAATAAAGCTTAATAATTCTATCACAGCATAGGCATGTAATACATTTTGCCGTAGAGAAGGCTGTAATGTTAAACGTGGCTAACATTTCATGTGAAATACTTAAAAATGTTTTTTTTTTTTTTTAAGAAACTAAAAGCATTACTGTAGCAAATACAAATTCATTGAGGTGTTGCTGCTGCTTTATGACGCACGAACACCCAGGTACTGAAAGTTCTTCATGCCAAAATGATGAGACTTGCTACTCAAGGATTTATTGGATTCTACAACGAGAACTTTATGCCGCGGGTACAGACTGCGAAAGAAGCATAAAAAGTGAATCTTGGTAGACTTGAACAGAGCATTAAGATATAAAAACGCTGGAAATCTAGAAAGAAATATAATTTTGTGGAGATATTTTAACAGATTCTTCTGGGATCGATTGACAAAATTATTAAATACGCGTTTAGAAACACTTGTTGGGAAAAATTGGCAATATAAATATCCTTGGAAAATTTGAACAGTCTTGACTGTTTAACTTATCATTAAATAATTTTAATTGTCATCCTAAACGTTTTGCACAGCCTGATATATGGTTGCAAAAGCTTTAGAAATATTTTGTTTTCAAATTTTAGACTCCAAAGCACTGAACATTAAGAGGGTCAGAATAAAACAATAACTAATGAAAATTTAAAGAACTTAATGTGTCTAAAACGTATAAATAATTTTACTACCAGTCTTAGCTTTGTTTAGTATCAAATTTATACTTTCGTGATATGTAATATTTTTCGGCCCCTGTGCTTTGAAATATTAACGATTTGTGATTTAAGAGAGATAACGCCTATACAAAAATATTTATTTCCTTTTCCTACAGAAAGTGGTTATTTTATTTAATTAGTCCTTCAATATTACTTTGAATTTTAAACCAATATTTCAAGATACAGTATTTTTCTTTTTGTCATTTACTAACCCCGTATTATTTCACATAATGAATTAAAGTGCTGTATCATAACTTAATAATTCCTATAGGTTCATCATATTTATGTGCCCGCCTGTTTTGTACGCATTGGTATATCATAAGATCATTGATTCAATAGCAATTAATTTCCAAATATTGCTTTTCCAGCGTTATCTCACACTATAAGCAGCGACCTTTACTAAAAGTTATCCCTTTGATTTAATAAGTGTTTGCACACATATTTTCCGTTGTTATGAACTCTACTGTCGTAAAACTTTTATAGAGTCATGATAGCTCAGTTTGCTGGAGGACGGTGCGACTGCAGTCCAAGTTGGAAACTCGCTGCTGCGGCTTGGTATTTGCGGTAGAAAAGGTCGGGTTTTTCCCAATTTCACCCGACAATCTCCACTTTACACTCTTCTTTTTATTTGTTATTCGATGTTTATGGCTTGTATAATCCTCGTATGTCTCCTATGTAATCCTTAGTTTTTAGTTTTGACTTCTGATTAAAAATTTGTAGACACTGGCCTTCGAATCTGAGAAGTATTTGCAGCGTTCCAATACCCAAGTCCCGAACTTGAACTTGAGTCATTTGCCCTCGATATCATTTCATTGAATTTGTTAGCGGACACTGTTGATGGAGCTTGAGGCGCCGTAAGTTTTACTCACACCTCTGTATTAATCTTCGAGCACACATATGACTTCAAACACCATAGTCTTAAGCTAAAAATTTTGAAAATAATTTCTGTTCAAATTTTTATTACTGGCCTCCTAAAATGACTGTAGACTTCCATGGTGCCATTTTGTCACTCGTTTTCATGCCAAGTCCGCCTAAAAACCCGTGAAACAAAAGTGTACTACTTGTTTTCCATCTTTCCATCAACCGCAAAGCTGAAATGTACGCTATGCTGTGAACTGTATTATATTATGAAGAAATAAGGATGAATAACTAGTTTTCTAAGTTATCGCGCTTTAGGATACGAAAATATCAGAAAAGTGATTTAAATTTGATTATTTTAAATGAAATTAACAGATACTTTCAGATAAACGAAAGCTCTTAAACGGATCTTGTAGAGCCAAGCACTACAGTAAGCATTAGGGGTTTTCATTATATCTTCGAAAGTGAACTCTTCAATTTAGTATTTAAAGTCTTACAACTGAACTCCCTTTATGTTTTAACTAAAACTATCTCGAGCGGAATTCCTTATAAGTAAACAAAGAAAACGGAAGTAATGGAAACTATTCCACCTTTATTCTGTGCTAAGCTTTCACAGGCATCCAATGCTGCTTTGTGTTAGCTACAGAGAGAAACGAAACAAGAACATCACAGGTATTTATAACCCACAATCAAGGAACTGCACTAACCTAAGGGAAAATTAATTTAATCCTTTTCTGGGGCGAAAAGATTTGAATGACGTTACTAGCAAAGGCATTTTTGTTATATTAATAACTTGCACTTTGGCAAAAGATAGTAATAGTAAACCTTTTTTATAAAACGCTATACGAACTAGTTCTCATCCAGTTATTTCTGTGGTGTACTATGATGATTTTCTACTTATGATATTTTCCGAATTAAATTGCCCAGTTTGTATTTAAGAATATTTTCCAGCCCCTTCAATATAAAGGAGAACCGGTTATCTACAAAGTTAGTGACAATACTACTGAATTGATTTTTCTTTAAGACTAATTTTCAACGTTAAGCATTTCTTAATGCATTTCCATTTGTGAAAAAAAGCACCTAACATATAGTGAGATTAGAAGCAGCTTAAATGTCACATGGAAACGTGCTCACATTTTCAACACAATGGCACAGTTGTGGATGAACGTAAAACAGATTCACTGAAAATACCATAGAAGACATACGAGCTTTAGTTGAAAGGGGCCCTAAATGTGTTCCTTCCCTTTAACTTGATATTTCTGAATCATCCACTTTGAAGAAGATGGTCCTTAGGTTATGTTCTATTTATGTCGATATATCAGTAGTCATACCTTAGGGTATGACTTGCTATAAATCGCATAGAACAATGTTCAGAAGCTACTTAATTGCTATTTAGATAAAGCTACAACATTTCGGCAGTAACAGTAGTACCAGATGGCATTGTAGACTCAAATCATTTTCCAACAACAAGGAACCCGTTTTATTTTGGAAATGACGTTAGAGATTACGTCAGCAAGCAGTTTGTAATTATTGCATACAAAAGAGACCAATATCGGCTCTAGCTGCTCATCACAGTTAGATTGTACAGAAACAAATTTTACCCAAAGCCTAGAATTCCCTTTATAGCATCTCAAATTTAAAAAAAAAATATTTTAATTCAGAAAAGACAAGTGATAGTTCAAGGAGACACACTGATGATGTAAGCATTTCAGTATTACTTATTTTTTGAACACCATGTAAAATTTTTAATAGTTATGTCAATACAATTTTATGAGATACAAAAGAATGGAACCCCATAATTTACTTTTCAAATTGCACTGTAAAATATGCTTTACCAGTACTGAGCGCAATTTTCGTTTTTAATGGGGCTTGAAATCTATGTAGCCACAGCTAGGTAAATTATCTTTATGCATGTTTCTCAGCAGAATCTTAGACTTGTTACAGATATGTTTTGTAAAAGTTACCCCTCTATATTACTTTAAAATAAAATTTGGCATTTCAAGAAACAAAAAATGTATAATTAAAGGCGTACATTAAAGAAATTCTGCATCAAAACTTTGTAAATCTGTGATTTCTTGTTAAATGTTTACACATGTGTGTGTGTGTGTGTGTGTAGCTACGATATTTTGAGCTCACTCAAGGATCATTAGATCCTTAGGAAAAGGTACATGAATATGAGGGGCAATGGAATTTAAGTTTTAAAACATTTCTTTATATTACTCTTTGTCCTTAAGGCTATGTTAGTTTATCCCTATCTGTATTTATGGTAGTCTGCATAATAACATTTATTTTTAATATTTTTCCAAGGGAGTTATGAAACTTTGCCTGTATGATTATTTTCATGCTACGCATAGATTAGTCAATCTTTTACTTGAATACATGCCAGTTCAGCGACTATATTTAAAACTATTAGTAGAGAAAGAGAAGTTCAACATGTGAAACATTAAATATATTGTAATATTTAGAGAATAAGAAAACAATATTAAATTAATTAATTTCAAAGTTTAGTCCTTTAAATGACTACTATAGTACAAAAAGGTTCCAAAATTATATGTGTCCGGAAAAAAGGTGAAAAAAGTTATACACTTGTGAATAGGTAAATGTAAGATATATAAATACACCTGTACATGGCCGCAGTCATATCCTTATAAAGAGATTCGTACCTGAAACTGAAAACAAAATTGATAAAACGTGCATATGAATACGTTCTATTCCATAATAAAACAATTATACAGTATGGGTATTTCCAGTTTACCCCTTAATGCAGGCAAACATATCTGATCTCTTTTTCCGTGTAGAAAGAACATCAGGGGAATATATTGCTTTGCTATACAGGTCGCACAGGTGTCGTAAACAGCCAAGTGTTCCTTGCGGTGGCTTTCCTACTTTTGCATTCAGCAAACGCAATATGAATGTGGCCTCAATGCATAACCCTGGTTTAGTTTAGCCGAGGAACTCCAACAAGACACGTTCCATTTTCTCTGACTCGAGAATGCAACGATTTCAGAGGGTTCAACTCACCCGAAAATATCAATGAAGGCTTTTGTGCTTACGTATACGGCCTGCGGTGATCGTTGAAGGGAGCTGAAGAGCTTATTTTCAAACTGAATTCAACTTTTTTCCATGCACAGAGCTGAGTTCCTTAAAAGAGACTTCATTGTTGATTTAATGTCTCAACTTGGGGATGGCAAATGGACTAATGATTACGTAATCCTTTATCTGGCTTTCAGTTTTTAGCGTGAGAAAAATCGCCAAATAGCTTTCTACTGCAAAATATTTTTCAACCAAAAAATAAAAACGGGTCTGCACTTAATACCACTAGCATACAAGAGAAGCGAGAAAATATTTTTTTAATTGTAATAATAAAGCAATCTCAAATACGTTAGAAATTAGTACCTTAATACTATAAACGTTTGCTCAATTATTTATCTGTATAGAACTATTGCTATTTATAGCGTAGGTAGCACCCCAAGTTGGTTGTCTTTATAGAGAGCGCCATTTTAGGGTTAGTAGTCAGCTTAAAGAGGTTTCAATCCTAATCTCGGCTCGGTGGACACGTTTCTGACGTGTTTCGCTAGTTTCTGACATGGACTGCTACCTCATTGGCACTGCGATGCTATTTTCTGTTGATTATAAATAATGAACGGTTTTTGCACTACTCATCATGAGCATGGAATATTTCCAAATGTTCGTTCAATTTTTAAAGATAGCTGAGATTTGAAGCATTTGTCAGTTGTCTTAACTCAAGTATAATTCTAACAAGCATCCTTTACTTGCTCTTACCAATTGAGGTATGCTGAGGGTAAAGCCAAGATTTGTTTTATTTACTAACATTATACACATTTTATTTACAATTTTTCAGTACAGTACTTTGTGTATGCCTAGCAAATATTTTTTTCTACTTTATCATTCTATTTTGCACTATCTATCCCCTGCTTCCTCTTTCGTCTCTTTCTTCTTTTCCCTTCACATTACTAGTTTTAACTTTTTGTTTGAAATTCTTTGATGGGCATTCCTCTAACATGCGCGAAAAACCTACTAAGCTTTCTCCTATTATTTAAATGTGTTTCACTACTGTATTTTACTGCATATATAAAACATGTATGTCCTTTTAAATTAAAGACCTGAAGGACTGAAAAGTTGATAAGCTCAATTTTACCAAACAGATTACCTCTTCATCATATGGTAAGCATGTAATACTATTTGAACATTCTTCTTTCCATTTCGAAAACAAAAGCTGACATTTCAGCAAAAAATTATAACCTATCATGTTGTCAATATTATCAGTATTTTAAACACATATTATAAAAGTGTAAGAAAACCATAAAATCATAAATAACAATTGTAGGTGCATGAACATCCACCTAATAGAACCATATTTGACTTCGATGGGAGTCTCAAACCTTGGATGATGTTGATAGGATTTTACCTATTGCTAGCATAGAAACCGCTCCAATTCCTTGAGATTAGCTGTAGAGGTGTAATACGCCCCGAATTGTTTTTCAATACATATCGTAATGGCTCGATAATATTCTAATCAGGTGGTTGTGAAGGCCATGAAAGTTTCATTTCCCTGCAATTCAAACCTATATTGAACAATTGCAGCTGTATGAATGGGGCGCTATCAATACGGCAGATGGCATTCTTTACTGAAAACAATGCTTGCGCACACGGTCACCTAAAATGGTTTCATAGTCCTTACCAGTTACCTTACCTTAACAGGACTCCTTGGAAAAAATTATATGTCTGCCCAAACCATGACAGGATTTCCACTGTGTTTTACTGTTGGAGGAAGACAGTTTGGACTGTATATGTTCCATAGGTGAGGAATGGTTGATATGTCGAATCACATTACATTTTCTACAGGTTTTGTGCTTCCGCTAAAGTTTCTTTTTTCCTTCTCTTGCAATAAGTTTGGTAATAGCTGCTCTGCTATAAATTTTTGACCCCCGCGTTCTCTAGGCGCATATTGAGTTCAGCACTCGGCTAAATCAAAGTGCTCCTGTCCCTATCCGTCAGTTTCATTTTTTGCCACCATTATGTTTAGCAGAAGTTTTCCCATGAACGTTTGCTGTCGCAAGGGTTGAACTGTAGCTCTAGATATCTCTGCTAACTTCCAACCGTTGCCACTAATCCAACCAATCATGTAACAACAATTTGCTCTCTTTGAAAGTCTGTATGGTGTGACATAATCGTTGATCAACACAACACTACTGCGGTCAGAGAAAAAACAAAAGATATGTTCATTGCATGACAATCTAGTCAGTAAAAATCAGAAAATGGGTTACTTCTAATAGGGTATTAATTTATTTTGACCAACTCCTGTACGTATAAGAACATTGTCATACTTTCTGAACAACACATGAAATATTTCATTCAAAGTTTTGCAACCTCATGTGTTGCACAGGTCAGAAATTACTGTACACGTTTAAGAGATTAATACACACAAGTATCAGTTACGATGCAATAAATTTGACTACAACTGTATATCAGAATTTTAGTGTAGAATTATTACTCATGTAAACTGCTTTATTCCCTTTTTAATGCTTCAATGGGGGATTTGTGTAACCACTGAGTTTAGCTGCTGAAATTATTCGACAGAATCCAGGTTGCCAGAGAAATACCTTGCAAATTACATAAGCCAGGAGGATAAAATAAATAGACGTGTCGGATGATTGATGGAGCCATCAAGGGTTAATTGAGCGGAATGGCAGGTCAGCCTCGAGCAGCTTACTCCGGTTATGCTTTGTCAACGCGCATATAATACTGACTGATCGACTTTGGAATGCTGCAATCCGTAACGTGTAAGCAAGATGTTGAGAAGATTTGTCATACAAAAGCAATATAACTCTACATTGCACGTCAGCAAGTACAGAACGTTATATGAATCAGAAAATTAAGTGCTCTAAAACATACGCGCATATAATATATAGAGTTACTTTCGGTCTGTATCCGCAGGTGAACGCAAGCGCGTGGAGCCAAAGTTGTGCGAATGAAAAGAAAAACTGTTACGAACCGTCCGTATTCTTAGAGAAGAAAAGTTAGATGAAATACAGGAATTTCCTAAGCAGATACCGGCATTGTATAGCTACAAGGGGCATCATTTTCAACATTTGTTATAGCACAGATTAGTGCTTCTTATCAGATTTAAATAAAGCATCATCTTATGCTTTCAAAAAAATATAAATATGGAAATAAATACATTAACTTTACGTGGAGTATTTCCATCCGTCTGTTCCGTTGTGGCGGCTGCACCTATAAGATCACTGTTAAGGAACTCATTTTGAACTCTTATCTCAAACTTTACACATAGATATCGATAGGGCTCATGTAAGTGGAAAATATCAGCTGCTTATATGAATTAAATGAGTGTGAAAACGTGTTTTGAGTGTTCCAGTTAGAAAGTACGGAGCGTACCTGGCGATAGCAGTTGAACAACCTTCTTCCATGGACCTGCATACCTTCTATCCTTTCTCTTTCATCCTTCGTCCGTTACCAACTATGCGCAGTCACAGATGATATGGAAATATTTATGAGTAGAGTATAAAATGAATGAATGAATGGTGTTTAACGCCCGCTTTTGCTACAGAGGCACCACAGGCGATGGACACATGATACATGAGATGAAATGATATATTGGGAACGGATTTTATGGAAGGAATCGTTCCAGGCCTAAGTTTAGGGTACCTCCCCGGCATTTGCCATTTATGAGGACTGAGGAAAACCTGGAAAAAACCTCAGTCAGGAAGGACGGTCCTGGCGGTATTCGAACCCAGACCTCCCGCTCACAAGTCCGAGAGTTAACGACCTCGGCCACCCGTGGCGATGTATGAGTAGAGTGGCATGGTAGGGAGACGTGTAATACTACTAACCATTGTATATATTTGATAAACTTTAATTTCACACCCTTGTTATTAATATGAGCTACTAATATTTTACACTTACATATCTTCAACCAACATCTAATAATGTGAAAAGTTTAAGACAATGTTTCAAGATGAGTTCACTGATAATTTCCTTGTTAACTTTAAGGAAAATTTTAATTCTAGAATTTAATAATGTTACTTCATGGAAATATATTTAGCATGGGGAGAAGTCCGGTATAACGTATCATGATCGAATAATATACTGCCACGGATGGCCGAGGTCGTTAAGGCGCGGACTCGTGAGCGGGAGGTTTGGGGCTCGAATCCCGCCAGAACCGTCCTCCCTGACTGAGGTTTTTTCCAGGTTTTCCTCAGTCATCATAAATGGCAAATGCCAGGGAGGTACCCTAAACTCAGGCCTGGAGCGCATCCTTCCTTAAAAAAAATTCCTTCCAATATATCATTTCATCTCGTCTATCATCAATGTCCACCTCCTGCAGTGCCTCAGCAGTAAAAACGGGAGTTAAACACCATTAAAAATAATCGAATAATTACATGAGTTTATTTCCGAACATTATTAATGAACTAATATTGCTGTAATTATAACATTTTCCATTATATCTACAGAAGAATGAATTGTGAAAGAATTTTCTCCATTGGCACCATGATTTACTCACTAGAAAGCAATCGTATCACTGATCTTCTCCCTTTTATTTTATTTACTTTTTTCTCGGAGGATTAATAATTTACAGAAAGGCCCTTTTTACTAATATTTACATGTATAATGTGATTTTATCCGTGAAAATGGTTTGGAACTTAGCACTTAACGCTGATTATTCAGTCGTCTTTTCTAGAAAAACTTTCCTGCCGAGCATTCAAAGTCGCGTAAAGGAGGATGAAAACAAATGTGGAAGAAACAACGGTGAAGTATATATCAAGCCTAAGTATATAAATATGGCCAATGTTGCAAAATATACGCGCAATATGAAAAAATTTAAATTTTCATTATAGGTAAAGCATAAAACAATTTGATAATATTGACGTGAAACACATTCTAGGAATTTCATCTTCATTGACCGTGATACTGCTAACTTTTAAAGTTTTTTTTTTCTTTTTTTTTTTCTTTTTGAAAGCTATATAGGGCATTAGATACTAACCTTGTAATGTGTATGTCTTACTTTATGGAACACGTTGAAATTATCGCCCCTTCTTCGCCTAAAAGGAAAAATACGTTTTGATTGACAGGATTCTGTTTGGTCACCGTAATGTATCTGGTTTCAATGCTAATATTTCCCTCGTATTCGAAACGTGTGTACACTAATTATCGCGGTTATTCTGTTGACGAAAGTGCGGGATTTGCGTCCATTTCTTCTATTTTTTTCTGCGATAAATATGTACGTTTTTATGGAATGTTTATTTCCAATGAGCCAATAGATTAAAATTTGTGTACAGTACCACGACTTGATTTTGCACGCACAAGACGAGCTCATTTTTATTTTAATTTTTATACATAAAATGCATCAACGTCTAACCACTTTCACGAATGAATTTATAGTGCCGTGAGACCGACAGAGAATGCAGCGACGTTCAAGGACATTACCAGGGGAAGTTCATTTAAGTAAGGGCACTAGCGTTATGTCTGGTAGCCGCGGACAAGGGTTAAAGTAAAGCCCAACGCATTATATATAATTGTATTCCAATGTTTCAATTGCGCAGGTTGAAATATTTAGAAACGCCATTTTGGAACCTCCTAAGGGACCACTGCAATTGATGAGCTATTTTCAGGATAAATAACTAAATGATGCTTAAGTACAGTGTACGCAGATCGTTTAAGCAAAATAGAACCTACTTTTTTAAAGATTTCATAAAATATAATTTCATTAAAAATTAGAGAAAATAAAAAAAAATTAGTTTCTCTGATTGAGGCACTGAATAATATCTCGTAAACTCAAATTTATTTCTCCGATGGGACAGGTTAAATGGCTCAAGAATGACTGGCCGCATATAGATGGCCTAATTATATGAGATATTCTTAATTTTATTTACCGCCATACAAACTTAGGCAATTGCCATAACGTGTTAGAAGCTTATGAGTTTATGACATTTTGCCAGAACTTCGGTCTCGTCAGCGGAAATTAGTAGGAAACAAATGAAACGCAGCAAAAGATGAACAATGTTGGTTGAATATTTTTATTGAAATTTATAAAAGCTACCTTTACACATAAAAACCATACATAGCCCCCAGAATATAGATTGTACATCCATAATTACCTTTAAAACAAAACAGTATAGCAAAAGAAAGAGAGACACCTGGAAAGAAGCCACAGTGTGTTACAATGCTCCAACAATTGGACGCATTGTTCAGACAAAAATGGAAAGGGAAATAGAACGGGCACCGTGTAATCGTTTATGTGATCCGAACGTTTTATTTGTTCAGTCTATATTTCACTTCTTTCTGCAGTAAATTGTGGTTTCTGTTTAATTATTTGTTTGGAGGTTCTACCTTTTTTTTTGTTTGCTATTTTGGCAAGAGTTGTTATATGGTTATTTATCGTAAATTAAAGTGGGGTTTTTCGTTACTGTAAGTCCACATTTCTAATTTTGGCTCAAGAGAATTGGTGCGTAGTAAATCATAAAATTTGGGTGCCTGATGCTTTTTCGTGAGAATAATTAAACATATCGAAATAATAACCTTCAAAATTAGCGAACCAATTTAAAATTTTATGCCTAAGCTTTTATTTAAAATATTTTACTTGCAACATTATTTCCCCAAATAGATTGGAAATAAAGTGGCCAAATGAAACACAAACATGTAACATTAATGACATAGATATTATTATAAATAAATGCGTTATAATTACAGTATGTTTGCGCAATTGTAATTTTTTTAACAATCTCTTTACAGGTAGGCAGCAATAATAGTTTTAGATTAAGGGAAAACTACGCAAAGCTTAATATCCTAGTTAAGTTATCAAAACGGTTTGTAGAAAACAACTTATACTTTGAGCGTTCATTTGTGGCTTTTTTACAGCAATTTAACTCCACTCTTGTCTACCCGACCCGCTTTTGCTCTCCACATTTGTGTAATTCATTGCAATCTCTCAAAATACAGATAGGAGTAGAAGCCTGAAAACTAGCTGTAAGTAATTTTTGAAGATTTCCCACATTTTTTAAAGTGCTCATCATATTAGTAATGCAACTGATAGCAACGGTATAAAACTGCGTTTCCAGCCGTACAGGTCGTTATTTTTGGTCTGCATTCACAGTTAAACGCAAGCCGCATAGGGTGCTAGAAGATGGATAAGTTTCCCTTGAATGTCTACTAGCACAACTTTGATGAGTGTAAATCTGTATTATCAGTTGTTTGCTGTGGTGTCCATTTTCAGTTACACTGTCCCAACATATTTTAATGAAATTTACATTCACTCGCAATAGTTCTTCCGTAATTCTTTTAGCCGTGGGTCCCGTGTCGTACATTTACGGCACGAAAAAGAACCTCAAGCCTGAAAGAGAGGCCTCTGAGCAAAATTTGTCGGCCGTTTCACGCCCTGAATTGAATGGGACGCTGATGACCTGAGCTGTTAAAGGGCGTCCATAAATAAACCATTCAAAAAAAAAATCCGTAATTTATTCGACGATGCCCTAATATTTTCTTTAACTTGTTCTGCAGTACGGGGTTGTTCCTGCATACGTTATTTTTCTCTGTTTTAGTGGTGAAGTTTCAATACAACACACGGTGAAGGCAGTTTAAAAGTCTCGCAACTTAGATAGGTCGACCCCTTCCAATGGCTGAGATACCCTATGCGCTGCTCCATTCCCTCTTTTATTCAGTTGCGAGCGGTTAGACAAAATCTGGCAGTTGTGTTGTGCATTTGAATTGAAATTTCATTAAATAATACAGTAGGGTTTTTGAACGGTGAGATATGTACTGCGACTTCGTTTATTCATCTTGAAGGCATGTATCAGATACAGAATGTTCTGTGGCAGAATGACACAGGCATTTAGGCGTAAAATTCTTGGCAGCCATGTTTCAACATGAAAAACAATATTAAAGCTATTATATAAGTTTAATAAAACAGATTCTGTCGCTGATCGGGGAAAATGGAAGACTGCTCATCAATTCATTGCGGGATTGCACAGTATTAGAATTATTGGCCCTGTCTTATAGTCCCTTTCCCCAGATCTAACAGTTTATGATTTTTATATTTGGACAACATTAAAAGTAGGGTATAATCTACAATTACTCACACAATAGAGGAAATTAAATGTTCCAAATAAAGTTGGGTCCATTAGTGATGGGGACTGATAATTTCCTAAGAAAATACGTATTGTACTTGAGGGAAAGTGGCAACGTTTCCAAACCTATTCTAAGAAGGGTTAACACCAAATTCTCTAATGTAATGTGGTGTACCTAGGTATTAAAATAGTAAATCGCTTGAGTGCCGCGAGTCTATACGAAGAAAATATCGGCGGTAACGCGGGGTCTAAGTGCCATCTGTACTATGTATCGGGAGTTTTAATCTGCTCTTTCTATACTACAGTAAAATTTATAACGCTAATGCACTAGCAGCCTGTAATAACAAAAAGATTTTGGCTATACTTGCCCCTCAACTGAAATTTGAGTTATAGTACAAAAAAAACCTAATCAAACCGAAATTATGCTTATTCTTGTAAGAGGTAACTGTTGTCCACGTGCAGTTATCACTTATTGTGATAGAGAATGGGTTGATCATGGCCCAATGGACGGACACATTGCTCAGCTGCGGACTCAAGCCAAAAATAGTTAACAGGAAAGCAAATGGTATTTTCGCTGTACAAGGATAAAAACTGGTTCTTGTTTTTTGCTGAGTGGTGTTTAACGCCCTTTTTAACTGCTGAAGCATCACAGGCGCTGGACACTGATGAAACATGAGATGAAATGATGAACAGGAAAAGGATTTTTTTTAAAGGAAGGAAACGTTCCAGCCCCCAGTTCCAGGTACCCCCCCCCCCAGCATTTGCCATTTATGAGGACTGGGGAAAACCTGGAAAAAACCTCTGTCAGTGAGAACACTTCTGGTGGAATCGAACCCCAGACCTCCCGCTCGCAAGTCCGCGACATGACCTCGGCCACCTGTGGCAGTATTCTTGTTCGTCCTGTACTTATTTGTATTCTGGCAGTCGACCATTAACCTGAAGTATTTCCTTAAGAAATTGCTAAGTCTTTGATTGTTCTGTGCACATAAATTGGTGAGTGTTAGAGAAAACACTTATACCGGAATTTAAAATAATATTAAATGTAGCAAAACTTATCATGCTCTTCCTGTAGATATTGTAGATATTTTGTTATTGAACGTTTAAAACATGACCATTAATCTAAATGACGCATGCTATATTACCATTACACTGGGGGAATGAAAATACTGTTTATATTTTTTACACTTTCCATAATTTCAGACATTTCTCAACATGAAAATATTTTAGCAACTATTCCGTAATTTTAAATTCTGATTTCATATTTAGAATCAGGATATTTTCAGTATTTTTATGTTAATTATAGTCAATACTTTTAAATGTCATCCCGCTTTTATTTTATATTATCTGAAAGATAATATATTTTTCAGTAGAACTGTATAATATTTCATTTATTTCACAAATCATATGTTATGTTGGCAAGGTAATACATTTACTCATATTTTTAAATGAAAAATTTTGGCAAAAAATAACAATGTTAAGAGAAAATTAAAAATGCAGATTTTAATAATTACAGAATATGGTGACAGAGACATGCACAGGAGCAGTGTGCATATACACAAATACCCCTAATAATAATTGAAAATGATTAATAGGAGCTTGTACTACACCTTAAGAGGGAGGTTTTAGGGCTCCCACTCAATTTTTACATTACCCTTATAATACACTCAAAGTGAAACTTGAGATCATGAAGAGATAACCAAGCAAACTGCACTTTCCGAATCCGAAACACTGCCCTGCTGGCAAAAATTGTGATATGCAGAGTACAGCAGCAAACTTCGCTTGCTGTTGCTACCCGCTTCAGCAAAATGACTTCCATACGATAAAATGTTTCATGAAATTTCGGACAAGTCACATGAGAACGAAATATGATTTTGATACCAAAAAGCAAAAATCAGAACTAATTTCGTGTCAATTTTGTATAATAAACTCAAATTAAAACGATATACGGGAATATGCCCATCGCAAGCAAGGAATGTCATGATTACATCAGTTCGATTCGCCAACCAGCTGTCTGTTCGCTTCGGATTCAGCGCTCATGTATCTTGGGTGTCGCCAACAAGAATTCTATGCTCTTGGTGCAAAGCATTTTTTTTTTCTGAATAGTTTTCTCGCCGACGAACTCAATAGTAACTTTAAAGGTCATTATTGTGACCGTTATCAGTTACACTTCATATTAGTCAGTAAAACATCAATGTGCTATACCCTTCTTGATTTTGCGTGAGATCTCATATTTGTTATTAGCTGCATGACAGCCATTAACTGCTAATTGAATTAGACTTTTTAAATGTTGAATCGACGATTGGAAAAACGAAAATCCCCCTCTTTAACCATTGTCAGGACAGGAAATGGTTTGAAAATCCACAGAATTTAAATGTAATGCTTATGCTGAGGTAACTTTTTAGTAACAAAATAATCCTATTTCTGTAGAAGCTAGTGCTTTTAAAACGTTATATGTTGAGTCAATAATACGTAATTTTCACAAAAATAGTAATATATGGTATAATGCGTTTGAATATACATGACTTTTTTTTGGAATACATTTTAAATTATTGTGGATATTTTTTGTTTTATACAGAATTCCTTAAAATTACACGACATTACTTCTGCGACACTTTTGTAAAAAAATATAATTTTATTTTAATTAAGAGAACATATCACATTACGGCCTTTTTTTAAATATTATAGCATACAACACAATAACAAAAATAAAATTTGCATAACGAATATGCAGCAAAGAAGCATGCATATAATCATTGAATTAAATGATTAAATAATTATAATTTTTACAATCTTAACTTTTTAAATTGTCAGTGTTTTAATATACTGCATATTACATTTGAGTACCAACACAATTTATACTAAACGCATCACCGGCGAACCTATCAGGTAGTGTGCAGCTGTAGCCTCAAAAGTAAACACTTGCACATTGTAGGCACAAACAAGCCTATTGTGAGTGTACACATAAACATTTGCAATAAGACAATCCCCGGGGTACCGGTACTCCTACATTCTGCTGCTTCTCATGTGTGCTAAGCAAAATATGACCCGATCTAAAATCTAAAGAAGCCTCTCTCATTAAAGTATAATATGGGAGGGAAGTGGAAAATGCATAAATTTTTTGTTGCTAAGACGTTTGGGTAATATTCAATGCAACCGTTTACTTTAACTGGCTAATACTTTTGTTCTAACTATCGATGTATTATTTTAATATCGTAAGATTCTCGACATTTTCCCTTTCAAACCTGTAAGATTAAATCCGCCAATAATAATAATTAATAGATATCGGGGGTAGAGAGCTTGACTTGGATTAACTCATAACTTTTAAGTGATACTTCGGGTACTGTTACAATTTTGGCTAATGGCTAAGCTTCCGTACTCTAAAGTATATTCTCCCTATATCAGCACTACAGACCAATACAAGGACTATGAAAGCAAACTTTATACTTCTGTTCTAAACAAGTAGTGCTTTTTCCCGTTGCTAGGTATAGTTCATTTGTATTTTACAACAAGTGGCAGTATATTTTATAGCTAATTTACGAAAATAATATATGGTTGGTATAAATAACTTTAGGTAAGTTAGTCGGTCGTGGTGGTCTAGTGGTAACAATACTTGCCTCGTAAACTCAAGGTCGTGGGTTCAATCCCGGTTAGGGTTGATGGATTTTTTCGGGCGTAAAACTCATAGGTATGGATGGTTTCCTTCGGAAGAGAAGTAAAGCCGCGGGTCCGTGGCGTAGATTTGTGGCACGAAAAAGAACCTCATATCTGGAAGAAGAGGCATCTGAGCAAAATTTACCGGCCGTTCCACGACCTGAATTGAATGGGATGCTGATGAGCTAAGAATTTAAAGAGCGTCGGTGCATAAAACACAATAAGTTAAAATTTTATTATGCGTGAAAACCAATACTTTTTTGACAAGATGATAGCACGGAAATGCAGGAAATATTCACAAAATTTGGCCTAAGACCAAGATTATGTGCATGAGTGCTAAAATCAAATCTGAATGGGCCAATTAGCAAATGAATAGGTGCGCGGGTGTCCAGAAATAATAATATACTAATTTATACTATTCTTATCATTCGTCAATTTCTGTAAATTTGATTTTTAAATTTCAGCTGCACTTTTCTCAAAAACCTCTGTGCTGATATAGCTCTAATATGTTGTGTACTTTGTTTGAGATGCATTGATACATGATTTGCTCCAGTATAGTGGAGAAAGTATAAAATCTACTAGAAAGTATTATTGTAAATTTAGAACGTTTATAAAGTAGCCTGTGTTGAAAACGAGCCTAATATGGTTCGGTTTATTTCAACAAACTTCTTAATATTAAAATATGATCATTCTCAGTTTAATAGTCTTTTTATAAAATTCTCTCTATACTTCAACCAATGCTACTGCTACTGCTCTTCCACTTTACTAAAAGTCTAAATATAAAAGCTTTTGTTCAATGGAAGCTGCATAAGTCAGCAAAGTTTCTAATAAGTTTATGAATTTATAAAGAGTTTTAAAGCCTGTATAGCATTGATAATGAAAACTCTCGGATTCGAAAATCAACTGTTTACATACTTCTGAATTCAAGGGTAATATGTTCTGTACTGTAAACGCCGCAGTGGTTCACTAGAGGACTCTGTTAACTAAGGTTCCAACAAAAAACGAAAAACAAGTAAAAAAAACAACAACAAAAGCACTAAAATCAAGTTAGGGACTGATTTTCAATTAAATGAAGATATTCGTTTTTCTGTACATCGCCGCAATTGAACAGTGTGGTCTCCGAAGACAAGCATGCGATACAAGCGCCTGCACAATGTCAAATGGTGTAGCAGTAGGCGAGCGATGGGTGACTAAACGGAGCCCTCTACTGAATAACTGCAGTATTTTAAAGGCAAACAAATATCATTGCACTATAAATTATTATATCCTTTGAATAAAACTTTCCTTGTTAATAGGAGGGAATAGTATACTTCCGCTAATACTTATAATCGTTTAAAGATGAATTTTGGCATGCAAATAGTAATTCATTTTTACCAAATGTCTAAATGACTTCTGAATTTTTGGAATGATACCATAAATATGTCTTAAGATCTCTGACTTTATAAATTATTCTCTTAATCACCAACTCAATTATTGCATTTTCAACAAAGAAAATTTGGATATGCATTCATTCATATAAAGAAAGTTATTTGTAATGCGCCAAACGCCCAGAGATTATTAACTTTTAAAGATGTTTGATTTGTTAAAAGTTTGTAGTTTATAAAAACAGAGTATAACAAAGTTATTTTACGTGCTAATGAAATTATTTCAGTACCCTATTTAACAGTATGGAGAGCTGTTAGAAACACTGTTTCAAAAATAGGAGAAAATCACCCATATATTTATTCTTCTTGGAAAAGCCGAGGTATATTCTTGAACTATTCCTCTAATTATGTTTTCATGCATTTAGTTTTCGTGTAAGAACAATTTTGGGGATACTTTCTAATAAATTCTCATTTGCATGAGATACACTACATTCAGAAGCTTTCATGCAAAATAATCACATTCACGCTTAAAAGTAAGTTATCATGATTTAAATAACTTTCTCTGCTGTGTTCAAAAGAGGCTTATAGTATTATAAACGTAAATTCTTTTATATTCAAATATGGTTATCATATTTATCGTAACTCCAGAATTTTTGGTATAATGTTCTTCCAAGTTTAAATCGAAATATTTTGTAATTTTATTTACTAATATTCAAGCACATAACAATGTTAATACTTTCATCATTATATATTCGAATATTAATTATATTCAAAGATAAGGAAAAATCATGTTTCCTACTGCACAACTGGTAAAATTTACACAGATGATTTTTTTTTTTTTTTTTTTTTCAGTTTTAAAACAGTTCCACAAACTTTTGATTAGAGAAATATTTAAGTTCATTTTATTTTTACATCCTAGAGCCGGCAGGAGTATATCAACATCAAATGCGAGTCGATTTGATGGTTTTCACTTTTCTTAATTGTTAACAGCATGGCGTCTGAATTTACTTCTCGAAATAATATTCGTCAAAGGAGAAATTCTTTTCTAATTTAGTCTACCGCGTTATCGTGAAGTAAAGGTAATAATTCCGTTTCATAAGACACTAGTCAAAAGATTTTTTTAATACATTTTCATACGTATTTCATGCTTTCTAACATGACTTTTCAATGGGTTGTAGAAAAAAAAAGCTCTTATCAGTAATTGAAACACAGTGTAAGAACACTTTTGTTCTTTTGTATGTCGAGCTTTCTAGAATATTTCGATTTTTTAATCGTTATTAATATTTGCAGTAATAATATGTAAAAATACAAAAGTCCATAGTTAGTTAAAGGAAGTGAAACGCCCAATTCAAAAGTGAAGCTACCAGGTTTAATGACCTATTGTACAGTATCTCACTTCTCAATTATCATTACTCTTATAAGACATTTTGTTAAAGAACCAGTGTGTGTTCCGTTCTGCTTACACTTACATTTTCTTAAGAAAAAAATACTATTATTTTTTCGTATATGTATTGCGATATGTTGCCCGCAACTTTTATTGTATTATAATTCAAATCCTTTTTAATTGTAGTAGGATTCTCAGTACGTTTGATCTTTTCTTCCGGAGGATTAGAGTTATTATCATTGTTGTTAAATATTTTGAACATTGATTTGCCAATCAAGATGGGCCTATATTGCTATTTTAATTTTATCAAGTTCAAGGGTATGCAAAAGTGCACTATAGTAAAAGTTGCTGGTTGTGATCTTATGTTGTAGCGTGCAATTTTACTTTCTTGCGCAGGTAGCCTTCGCCATTATATTATCAGATCTATCTTTTGTTTTTCTCCGAACTTGGATCTAGCCGTGAGCCGGGAGCACGAGCAAATCTACCCTGCCCAGAGCGCTGCATACTTAAAAAACGTGCTTACTTTTTCACGATGTATTTATTTTCTCGATTTCTAGTTGTTGGGTTGTAAAAATGCATTTCAGTAACCTGCATTTTATTTTCTTGTCCAACGTTGATTGTTTTGAATTTAAACATTATTTTACGAACTGTAGATTGGTCAGTTGCATGAACCGAAAATGGTTACTGAAATTCTGCATGATGCTGATCAATGCTTTATTTCTTAAAAATTACAGCAAATGAAAATGCGTTATCGTAAATTAAATCTTTGAACCATGGCAAACAGAGAAATGAAACGAAATAACAGGATAACTCCTCACTGTTGGAAATCTAAACAGATATTAACCGACCTTATTAGCGACAATAAACCTGCTTGACTGTCTGTATATGCAGCTGTGACCTGCAAGCTTTGAACCGTTTCACGTGCGCGGAAAAACAAATCAAAGAGCCGATACTTCATATTCTGAAACAATGTATTTTCACATTTTTCAGTATATTGATAACTTCAAGTGAAGCAGCTTTCCACCATTGTCATTAAGTGTTTATTAACAGCTTCAAATTTGGGTTTTTACACAAACGGTGTTTATAAATATTTTTGAAATGTTAGATGTTTGCCTCTGAAATGAAAGTATTGGGATTGAAAAAAGTAATAATTTAAAGGAGTTACACTATTGTGGATATTGTGTTCCACATATTAATATTAGGCATTTAGCATAATATATAGTAGCTGCAATGAAAGCGTTGAAAGCAGCAAGAATAACGTCTAATTTGGTGTGGCAATGGCAATAGCTTTTGTCACCGAGACTCTGTTACGCTTAAATGGATACTGGACCACTCCGGCATTAAAGGGAATGAATTAGCAATAAAGGATGCAACGGGGGCTGGGGCCTAGCAAGCTCGCGAGCTTATTGCTGGACCTAGTCTCTAGTATTGACCTATCTATCTCTCTAAGTCCAGGTTTTAAGCTTTGTTGCTGGCCACAACACTCTAGTTATGTGCACATCATGTTGCAGAAAATTAGATAGTCACAACATTCCTGATTTCTGCACATCGTGGGAATCTCCCATGACTCAAGTTGCAGGAAATTGGAGATGATCTTTTTTTTTAATAGCGATTAGCGCCATTTTTCACCGCTGAGGTCCCACAGGCGGTGGACATATGAAATGATAATTTGAGGAAAAAATGCAAGAAAGGAATCATTCTAGACCCAAGTTTAGGGTAACTCTCCCGCATTTGCCATTTTAGGACCCGAGAATAAGCCCCAGTTAGGGAGAAGAGTCCTAGCGGGAATCGAATTACGAGTTCGTGCTTTAACGACCTGAGCACTCATTTCAGTGGAGAAGATATTGGAGCCTCTTAGCATATATTATACAGATTTGCAGCTATGGGTATTCAACTCCAGGACCTCTATTTTCAGGCCCAAAGGATATTAAAACAGTCAATATCAAGGACTCATTTTTAGGAACTGTGAACCTTGAATAGTCTAGTATGGCACAATGATTCTCTTTTAAGTTATATAGGACCCCAACATTCATTATTTATTCCCAAAATTGATTGTAAATTTATAACAGAAAATTAAACGAAAATATCCAAAAACTAATAAAATTTAATCTCAATGATTAATGGTGTATGGTGAATCAGCTGTTTTACATTTCTCAGAATGATTTACAGATATTAAACTTGAACATATGCTTATTTTAACGTAACTGCCTAAGAATTTATACATAGTTTGTATTTTCCTTGTTACTTTTTAATAAACATGGGCGATACAATGTTCAGCTGTTCACCAGAAATATGGTGAATGTAGTGAGTACAAAAAGCGGAGTCCATTAACGTCATAGCTATTTGTCTCACTATTAATGAAAGGAATGACTTAGGAGCTATTTAAGTTAGGGTATTAGTAATCAGGATAAAACTCAGGTATCCTGAATGAGGCAACATAAGTATGTAACAGTTTTTTAGTTTGTTAATAGACAGAAATTACAAGGTAAATATAAAGGAAAGTTCTGGGCGAATACTAGGAATATGAATACAGCACGAGGATTTAGTACTGCAAGATAAGCCTCTGCGGCAGTTGATATCCTCTTGCAATCTTTGGTTAATTGCTTCAGTTGCCAGTTGGTAGGGAAGGGTATGTCAGCTATCTACCTTCGCCACTTGGAGGGTAGGAAAAGGGGATAGGAGTAAGAAGATGGTAAATGTTGGGACGAGGGGCGAGAGAAGGTCATTAAACTCATCTCCAAAACTTCTTGATACTTGAGCTTGTTCGAGATCGCACATCCGGCTTTACGCGGTAGCGAACTCGACTCCGTCGGATGAGGTAGGGGGTAAGCAGCCTACTGGCTGCAGGACGGACAGAAAGACGCTCTAATTATTGAAGTTAGTATGCATGAGGGAGAATGGTAGTGTGGGCGTACGGTGGAAACTCAATCTTGTGAATTTTACAAGAGGCGAGAATTAAGGCCGATTTAATTAGTATCGTCTTCTGGTCAGAGTTAGCCACACCTTTACCCTATCCCCCCACTCCCTTTTACGTCAGATATCAAGTGAATTATGCCAAAATTCATAAGTAAATTTCTCTCTACATATGCGCCTAATGTATCTTTTACAGTTATATACGTTTACAAATTCGATCTTAGAATATTCATGAAAACGAATAAAATACTTTTAAGTTCTTGGTCTGAATGTTTAAAAGAGCAGCACCCTAAATTATTGTTTCTAGAAAGTTTTCTAAACAAATTCTATTGAAAATATTTCCTTATTGCACGCCTTTGTTATCTTCCTGGTGGAATAGGGGTAACCATACTTGCCTCCTAAACCCAAGATCGCGGGTTCGATCCAATATCAGGACCGATATTTTTTTCTGAAGTAAAAATCCTAAGTATGGCTTCCTTTGGAAGGGAAGTAACGCCGTGATTCCTGTGTCGTACATTTATAGCACATAAAAGAACCTGAAGCCTAAATAAAGAGGCCTTTGAGAAAATTTGTCGGCCATTTCACGCCTTGATTTGAATTGGACGCTGATGACCTGAGATGTAAAAGAGGTCCGTAAATGAATCAAATCATAAAAAAAAACATTATCACACGAGGGACATTTGGTAATTTTACCTCTAATAAAATAATGGCTAAACTCTCACATGAAATTCAATGTGACACTCGTTTGCTTTTTCACTAGTCAATGAATAGAAGGATTGGAGTATCATCGCCTACTATTTAGTGATTTGTTGTGAGGTTTCGGAAGCGAAAGTAATCACTGAGCTCGCGATTTAGAGTATTAAGCTCCTTGAAGTGACATCTTGATAGTATCCAGTGATTTTTGAGATTGTGGGGCGTCTTGCTGAAGCGATATTGCGACATGTCTTTTGGCGGCTTCCCATTATATTATTTTTTTATAGCACGACCACCCACATGGTCTAGTGGTTACAGTGGGTTCCGGTTTCAATTTCTGGATCTGCCGTTGGAATTTTCTTTCAACCCCAATGGTGATCGTTGCCTGTTTAGTATATATATATATATATATATATATATATAAGTTTAAGGATCCCCCTGTGGCACCGTGACTATGTCAACTTCATTTCAATTGATATAAGTGTCGCGGTCTCAGAAGCCCGTTATGACTCCGACACGCCTGAAGGAATACCACAAACTCCTAGAACATAGGGCTGCATTTAAAAATTAACTATACAGTGACAGCAGCTTAAATGTCCCGATACATAGTACTGACGGTCGGCATTTAGACCTTACTTTGCCACCAGTATTTTCTTGAGCATACAAGATATTTAAAACTTAGGTACAACGTATTAAATAACAGTATTTTGTTCTCTCTCCCCTTTAAAGGAGGTGCAGGAAATGTTCCCATTTTCCTTGACATACTATCCACATCTTCTTCGGTAATTATCACTATCACGTTATTATTTTCAACGTCCCCAAAGATAAAAATCGCAATTCCTAAGGTCAGGTTAAAGAGGTAAATTATTCTGAGGACCAAATAAATATACGACGCAATTTCGTCATGGTTTGGTGAGCAATCTTAATTATTTTTCACCAGTCAGTCGCATAACCTATTTCATTAAACTTCTGTACTAAAATTAATACTCTTTTCGTGTTGTAATCGGGCTGCTAGAAAATGTTCATCTAAATCCTTCACTTTCTGCACATAACTTCCTGTACGTGATATATAACTTAAAGATGAATAATACGGCGACGTAGTGAGTACTTCACCGATGCATAACACAATTGCACAATTTAATGAAATTTCATCTTAGACTGCACAACGCAACTGCTCGACTATTTCGAAATTCCGCTGGCAACTGACTTAAGAGAGAGTGGACCCGCGCGTAGGGAATCTCAGCGATTGGAAGGGGATAGGAATGCTAGCAGCCGATCAAAGTTGCGTAACTGCTGTCACTGTATATATAGCTTCATGTAAACATTTCTTTGCGGTTGCTTAGATGTTGTAAATAATGACCGTGCACTATGAAATGAATTCTAGTTTGTTTCCGATAGCGCTCCTTGAAGAACTCTTGCATTTTGCTAAACATAAATATCCGCGCTGTATCTCTGACAATACGCTTTTTTACGTGGCCTCAACTTTCGAAGTACTCATCAATAACTGATTTATGAATTATACGCTTATGAGCGATTTAGGTAACAATGCCCGCTTAAATACCTACCTGGACTATAAATACAACAATCTTTCAAAAACATCACTTTAACCTATTAGTATATATTTCTGGATATGCCACCAAATTGCTTATTTCGTTGGAATCATTTTCACTTTACTCCCGCAGTCACCAAAATTGTTCAACCCAAAGCTACACTGCATCACGAGCCGCACTGTTAGTGTATGCAATAGTCTCTACCTTCCTTTGCAAACATTTTAATAACAGAAAAATTCTAAAAATATGTCCCTTTCATCCTCTTTACGCATTTTGATTCCTTATAATTAGGAAAGCTCTTATCACATATGGGCCATCCAGGAAGTACATTTCTCTATTTTTATCTCTTAGTTAACCAGACATCATGAACGTGTCAATACAAAGGAATCGAATGGCATGCGGTTACCGGGTTATTCAACCAAACGAAGAAAACTGCTGCGAATTACCTTCTGTTTGTGGAGAAGGCTGTGTAGGAATTCAAACGGTTTTGCGTTGACACGCAGGATTCATGAAAGGATATGTAAACGTGCATGACTAACAATGCAGCAGAAGACCGGTTGCAGTGAAGCAGTTTTGAGACTGTCAGAAATTTGCGGGTGCATTGCTTGCCTCAAGAAATTGCAATGAGTGCTGAAAGATACTGACAGTTTATTAGGCAACTTTGGACCGCAATAAAACGTAAATACCCTTGTCTTTGGAGTCGCAAATTTTGCTATTGCATGACAACGCTCGTCCACACTCATCTAAAAATGAAAATCATGAAATTCAAGTAGAATTTTTCCTGCCATCCACCTTATATCTGATATTTCCACGTTTATTTCAACCTCAAGAAGCACCTTGGAGCCCTGCGATTTGAAAATTATTTAAAATCACAGTGAACAGATGACATCTGCACAAACGGAATACCACATCTTCAAGATATCAAAAAATGGTTGTATAATACACAAAAGGATTCAAAATATATTATCATTACGTAAATAAATAACTTAAAATTTTGTATTTTCTTAACTGGATGATCCATACAAGTGTCAATTACACGTATTGTCTCGACCTCATGCTAGCCACTCACTTAAATTATCATCCTATTACTTATTTAACGAACTGGGGTCGGACTGGAACGTAGTAGCTACAAAACTAACCTAAAGAAGTCCTAAACATCTTTACTCTAAAAGGGACCAAATTATGAAAATATTGGAACTAGGTATGCAGTGAAAACACAAACAATAGGCAAATTGTATTTATAAACAATGCATCACTTGCATTCATGAACGACACCAACCAAATGGCTACCCCGGAGCAGTCGGAAGTACTTTCACTCTCCTCAAGCTCACATACTCGACTGCAGTAATCCGTTAAAGAACGCTATCTAATCCCTCTATGGCGCATGCGCATTACCTATTTTTTATTTTTTAATTTATTTTTCGTAGTCATTCCAGCTGTCACTTGTACTTTTTTACGAACTTAATGCAAAAAGACATTTCCCCAAATCCCCCATGTGCCAATGTATGACATTTGTTTCTGTTCTCCAGTCGATAGAGGCTTGCTTGCTTAATGTTTAAAACGCAATGTCTCTCGGTAAACAGGGAATTGCTTTGTGGGAATATTAACTTACTGTGAATTAAGATTCATAATATTGATAGAGCGGTGGTAGGTTCGAGCATGATTTAAAAGTCTGTCTCTGGGCAGATTAAAAATATGTGCAAATCAAATCCACACACCCGAAGAAAACTAAAATTAAACACTCTCAAGAAAATGTCTGCATTCCTTAACGGAATATTACGGTGAGTTACTTGTAGTTAGTTGTTGGGGTGGTGGTGAAAAATTACATTGGTTATTTTATTCTCCTTTCCTAAATAGGCGAGTGACGATAAGTTAAGTGATTTTAATGCATAAATTTTAAAGGAAACATTTGGTTGCATTTTCGACACTATGCGTTTTATTTGCAACATACTTGTGTGGTTTTCTCTGTAGTGATTTTCTGTTGAAACGGTTGAGCGATAATCAATCAAAAGGAATTTATTTGATGATAAACTTTTGCGGTTTTTTTTATCTATTCTTGGCTACGTAATATCGTTGTAAAAGTTATAGCGGCTGCTTACATCCTTTGTGGTCTGGACTTTACTGAAAACCATTTCCACGTTCCGCTGAAAGTTTTTGTTTCCGACGTCCTTGTATCACGATTAACTGTGCGACTTGTTTCACTTCTAAGATAATATTTTATATTAAATTAAATAAAAGGTTAAATATATAATTAAATTAAAGGGTAATTAAATTTATTTATTAAAGTGGTGAACTAAACTGGTGAACCCATTTATGAGGTAATTTAGAAAATGAGATGAGATGAGATGAGAGCTTCAGTGTCTACCTTGTAAATACTTGCTTCATGAGAATCTCTACATGTTTATCACATGAAGGGAATGTAAATACGTACTTAATAGACATACTGTTCATTATTCATAAATATATTACATGAAAGTTGGTTCTCGGCACGGAAAGAGCTTTCTTAAAGAACACATTGGCCGCAAGTGCTTTTTAAATTAGACGAGGATTTCTTTGACTCAAGTTTATAAAGTTTGTTTAAAACTCCTGTGTTTATCCTGCGGAAATTCACTTAAAATAATGAGATTGCCGAATGCATTAACTATCTGTATATCAAATATCCAGCACGATTATCGTCAGAATCATTACAATCCCACCGTAAATGTTGTAATTCCACGCACAGGATTTCTTATTAAGATGGAAATGAAGTCACATAGCGTACACGTTCCAGTCTGTTTTCATTTGCAAGCGAGCACAGTATAGAATATAGAGTCGGTTTTAGTCCTGGTCGTGGGGTGGGAAACTGGTCATAACTGGATTCGAAAAGTATGAGAGCAGCTGAGCATCTTTCATAGATATTTGATTTGCATTTTACTGGAGTTGGGGAACTGAAAACATTTCGTTTCCCTGAAGCTATCAAAGCATTCACCCCCCAGAGGACTTTTTTAAATTCAGTTTCCCCCAAAAGTTAAGGTAGGTGAATATTGCATTCAGGTTGATACAGGGCCTTCAGAAAGTCGGAACCAACGCTATCAATTTTCACTTCTGAGCTATGTATTGTCAAGATTTGTTCCCTTGTCTCGGATAACTAATGACCGTGGGGAAGAGTAACTGACGAACATTGATCTGACTTGCACTGTTATGTCGCTAAACAATGAAAATTCTGAAATAATTGTGCCCTTATATTTACAGTGATTCATACACGGGAACATTCTGTGTTTCTGAGCAAGAACTCTGCAACCTGTAAATTCAACAATTCAGGCTTGTCTTTATTAAAACTGCATAAATAATTCCTTTAATAGTAACACGTCTCTTATTCCTAAAACGTGACCAAAGCTCACTCACAAGTGTTTTGTTTAAGGTATTGCGAAAACGCTGAGGAGGCTCAAAGAATTTATAAGAATATCTACCCATATAAGCACCAAATTCGAGAAACTTTTATGCTATTGATTGATGCATAAATTTGGGCTCTGGAGGTAAAAAATGTTGGTACTCTAGGAGGGAAAAGAATCAGACCAATGCTTCAATAAGAACTTGAGGTGGAGAAAGGTTTTCAAGTTCAGTAACAAATCGTTTGAAACATTTTTCAACATCCTTTCATACGCGAAAAGTACGATCTTATATCGTAATTTTTTATTTGAGAATAAATAACGTTATTATGTGAACAAATAAGCGGAACTGATAACAAGGGAGCGGGAATTTAGAGAACAATTAGACATTCTACGTCGAGTACGCTAGTCCATGACGCGCGGAACTATGCAGTTGAGTAACTTTCGTGTGGCTTAACATAAAATAAAGTGTTTTATAGAGATTTGTATTTTATTGTTTGGTGTCTTAAGAAAGCACCACAATGTCAACTTTCGTCCGATGAAGTTATTCGTATGGACGTCCACTCACTTCACCAAAGCCGGTTTTGGTGTTGTAATACACGTAGCCAAGATCGCGGGTTCAATCCTAGTCAGAATCGGTGGATTTTTTCGGGCGTGAAAATCATAAGTATAGCTTCCTTTCAAAGTGAGGTAATGTGGTAGGTCTCTTTTTGTAGATTTACGGCATGTAAAAGAATCTCAAGCCTGAAAGAAGAAGCCTATGAGCAAAATTTATCAGTCATTTCGCATCCTGAATTGAATGGGACGCTGATGATCTAAGATGTTAAAGAGATATCCGTAAATAAAACAAAAACAAAAAATCTTCAATATATTTACTCTCGTTTCTCGGACATTCTGCATTTTGAGCCAGTCAACTATCTTCAAAGCTATAGTTCTAAACAACTAGCATTTGAGAAACTAAATGCAGCAGTAAGACGAGTAACATAAGCTAGAACTGTCATAAATTTATTCGTACTGATAGGTTATATGTTATTTATTTCACCTTTCTAGCACAGATGCGAAGCAAAGCGTGATTCAAATGAATAAAAATGAAATGTTTTAAGTTTTTCCAGTAGTACTTAATTGGACAATAGCACGAAACTCTTATCTCAAATTCAAACTAACGGCCAGTCTGAAATATTAAAGCACCATTATTTCCCTTTATTTCCTACTGTATGAGAGTTGGTCCTGGTGATGAAGTGGTAACCATATTTGCCTCCTAAACCCAAGATCGTAGGTTCAATCCCGGATAGTGTTGATGGATTTTTGATTGAAATCCTAAGTATGGCTTCCTTCGGAAGGGAAGTAAGGCCGTGGGTCCCATGTCGTAGATTTACGGCATGTAAAACATCAAGCCTGAAAGAAGAGGCCTCTGAGCAAAATATATCTGCCGTTTCACGCCCTGGTTGAATAGGACGCTGATAACTTGAGATGTCAAAGAGCTGCATTAAATAAAGCAAATAAAAACAGATCATATGACCTGTAAAGAATTCATTGAACATTCCCGTGCATCAATGAGAATCTATGCGAAAAGATTGAAATGTGGAACTCTTTGTCAGTAATTGAATTGTAAATGCAAATTTCACCCAGCGTGAGGAAGGAACTCGTTATTTTCAGGAAGAGTTAATAAACAGAAAAGTATTTTAATAATGAATATGTAATTTGTCGAATGTTTAATGGCATAACATTTTTATTTTTGTATATATGCAAAGATAATATGTATTTTTACCAGTAATCAAACAAAAATCACCTTCTGTGAATGTTTGAGCGCAAATTAAAGAAGAAGGTCTTTTTGAATATAATTCGACTATTATTGTTTTTAAACGGTCGTTGAAACATATTGTGTTCAACGAATGACTGTTTCCTGAATGTCAATAAAACAACTTATCGAACACTGTTCTTCTAACAATACATTTCATTATGATTTTCAATTCACCATTATAATTTTACTTCAAAACTATATGAGCATGTTGTTCACAGATTATTTTAAGCGTAAAATCTTTTCGATTCTCTATGTTATGAGTTTGTTATTTTTCTATCACAATTTTAATTTTGCTTGCATATTCTGGTATAGTTTGAAGTTAATGCGTCACCATATCTGCCCATAATTAGGATCTGTAAACATCCCATTCGCCATTGTAAGCATTTCTATCATCACGGGATCAACCGCGTGTGGGTTTTTCTGCAGACGCCAGAGGATTACCAAAATGGACCTCCATACACTGAAAGTTGTTCTTTAGTTAAAAGTTCAAAGTCCTTCAAAGCTTTCTTTGTCCTCAAAATGTACTATTATTTTGAATAGCCTATACGTACCGTTAGCCAAAATATTGCTGGCGCCATTCGCTGAAGAACATTATTTTCCATTTAGTGAGAAGAGTTGAGTGACTTGGTTATTGTGATGTTTTTTCTTTATGTCCAACAATTAAGCACTTATCATATGATTTTCTTGTGTGAGAATGAGCAGAATAGATAAATTAGTACTGCAACAAAATCAAGATAAATTCAACGTCTTTCAAATTTTTCACAGACCCCTACTGTTATAGAAGGCTCATAGGAAATGAACTTTTAAAAGTATATTTAATATATAAATGTATTCATTTTATTTTCTTAAAATTTAAACAACAACCACAATAATAAACGCTCGCGGCAATTTGCTAGCCTTCTTGGCTGGTGACCACTCGCAGGCTACTTTTGTCATTACTCTTTAATAAGATATTTCCAAAGAGGTTGCTTTGTCAGGGATCGTGGAACTGCCCTCTTTTGCCATGGCCACAAGAAGCCCAGATCTCATCACACCAGAGAGTTTGCTTTGAGGAATCATAAGCGGAATGGTTGAAATGCAGAATTCTGTGCGCAATGCTTTCGCGAGTGTAACACCACACAAGCTACATAAATGAAACACCTGAACTTGAGACGTATCCTTTGAAGCGGTTTTTTCCTAGGATGTTGTTATTGTCGTTGTTGGTGCCACCAAGTGAGACAAATTATAAAGCGGTTTGCTATGGTAGTCACCTTGGGAGCCATACTTTGAGATGATTTGGTATGGCTTCGGCTATATGCTCCAGGTTGGGTTCCAATCTTGAAGCGATCTGTAGTTGACGCCGAATGGCCTGACGTCATGATGCCAATTTTGTAGTGGTTTTGTATATTGATTGTTGGTTGCTGCGATTTTGTTGCCTACGCTTCAAAGGCAACAATATTTCGGAATGAGTTTGCTATTGAGTTGATAGGTACTCAACAGGACTGGGAGAGGAATTCAATGGTGTAAAATAGCACGGGATGTGACATTATATATATATATATAATTGCATAGTTTATTTTGCCCAAATTCTCTTGCGTCCTTTGGTGTTTTGCATAAGATAAACTTAACTACTTTGAAGATAAACTTAGTTGCCGCGTATGAAACTTACAGACGAGTACTACAAACTGCTAAATTGAGTCGAACTGAAAATAGTTGAAATGAGTAAGTGGACTGAATACATAAAACTGAATACGTCTCGCGGCATAAAGGACTTCGAAACGTAATGCTTGACTACTGATTACCGACTGAACTGACTGCCCCATTGGAGCGACCGACGCCTTTTACATGTTGCATTCAAATAAAAAATCATTGACTACGAGGCGTCAAAAGGTACGCGCAAGCTTTGCGCCTTTCTTTAAAAATTCAAACATACGTTCCCCATTGGATAGTTCATTTATATCTGCCGTGAGTATGATTTGCTGTTTTTGAGAAGCTTTAAGACGTATATTATTATTGGATATATTTAAATGGCTACCGGTACTACAGACTGTAGGGGCCAAAGCCCTCTCACTTCCAAGACGGCTTAAATTGCATTCCTTTTATTCTCCTTGCAATGGAATTCCCTTAAAAAGAAGAAAGGGGCTCCGCGCGCGACCTTCGATTTCCACCTTTTCAATAGATCTTATGGTTTTATAACCCTATCGACTCTCCTATTTACTGCAATGGAAACACCAAAGGCTTTCTCTATTTACAAATTTTACGTTGGAGTTACAGTTTATGACATAAACATGTATAATATTTATATTATTAATGTTCAATGTCAAAGTATGACGATAGGGCTGCATAAATATGCATGCTAATTCTATTTTAGTGGAGGTGGATCGGGGCAACTGTTACAGCTTCTATGTAAAGACCACGGAGGAAAACAAACAGATGCACTGGATCCATTAAAAGCAGTCACTTAATTAAATCCAGGTTGACTGCAGGTGTATACTGCCATTTAGCCTACGTATAACCTTGAGGCTGGTGAGCCGCATGGTGAGTTTAATGCAATAAGTTTTAATGCGGTTTCTGTCATAAGAGCCTACACTGAGGGAATTTAGAAAGAAGTTTAACTAAAAAAATGATAATTTATTTCATTATGTATATGGGAACAATGATACTTGTAGCATAGATGTATAACTAGACAGTTAAGGTCTTAATAGATTTGTTGGTTTTTTTTTTTATTTGAGGTCGACTATGCTACAATTAAAGTTTACTCATATAGTTTATTTTAGTAATTTATTGACTTTCATATATCACTTAGAAGGAAAGAGCATAAGAAGTTAAAATGAAATGTAACTCTGAAAATATCGTTGAAAATCCTTTTTTAAAATCTCCCATTAAGAGATGCCTCTGAATACAACTAAAAACAACTTTAATTTCTCCCCATCTTTGAACACAAAATAGATTTCCATGTCATTAAAGTACTTCAGCTATAGCATCATTAGCGTGACAATGCGAGAAATGAGACGTGGGAAATTGCATAATGATCACATCAATCAAGGCGAATTGTCGCCAAAGCAGATGTGGCCCCAACTCCTCGTCTGCAGAGCATTTTTCAACAAATTTGTTTATTTCAATCATAAGTATGGTGCATTTGCGTCATGAAAGGTGTAAAACTGGGAGGTAGAGGGATAAGATATTATAGACTACACTTTTCTGAATAAAATATTGAAATCCACTGTAAATACATAAATATTGTAAAGTTATTTTTTTCTTCAACGAGTAACTAAACATATTAATAAAATATTGGAATATTACACTATAGATACAGTAAGATATTTTGAGTTACGAACCGCCTGAGCGTGGTTGCTTACTGGCGGAGTGGAATCACAGCAACCGAAAAAAAGGAGATAGAGACGCAGTGCTTATATTTAGTATTTGTATTTTTACCGAAAGCATAAAATAATGTTTTATTTAAAACTTAAAATAATTAGCACTAACCTGTATTATACCAATATGTTGAAAATTTTATTTCTCAGCGACAATGTATTGCCGTCATCTAGGTAGGAAATTTGTATTTTATTTAACATTTTTTTATAGTAGCTTGTTATGAGAGGTCCTGTCTCTCATAAATTTTAAACAAGTTGGCAAACAGTTTCTGTAACAGACACAGGATTGCCAGGATATTTCCTTGCAAATCATCTTACATGTTCTCTGAAGGCAGTCATGTTCTCATTGTATCAATCGTAAAACCCGTTCAACACTGTATTCATGTAATGACATAACCAAGAAAGAATAATTAGTACATAATTTATACACAATGAAGCACCACGTAAAACATACTCGCTGACAAAGGCGCTCTCAAACTAAATTACAAGCTGATACCTGCACATGTCCTTATTGTCCATGACTGACACACTCCAGTGCATAGCCGTGCTCTGCCACTCGAATAACCCAGTTGTATATGCTTCCTAGAAAAAAATTATAACACCAATTTTCCGCCCCGAAGTATTTCTGAATGCCCGGATTAGAATCTTGGGGTAGATGTTCATAAAGTTTTAATCTCCTAAAACTTTAAAGGAATACAATACTTTAGATCTAAATGTAGATATAGTTCCATTCTAAATTGAACATGGAAACGGTACCAAAAAGCTGTCGTTTTATACTTTTTTCTTACTGAGGAATATAATTGAAAATGTGTGTGACGAAACCTTTTCTTCTGCAAGATTCTGCCTTTGTGTATAAGCATTATTTTAATAGTTAGGAATTATGCATTACCTGTTAGTGGTATTTACTTCAGATATAAACCACATGTGACTGTTATGTGCACTGGGTACTAATGGAAATGCCTTACCAGTTACCGAGAGCTTATAGAAGGCCAGAGAGAATAAGGTGTAGACAGGAAGCCATAATTATTTACAATATTCCCCCTTTTCCAATAAAGCACATAGACAGTATCTCAGAATAATTAGATCAGTAATAGACCAGATAGAAAGAAAACAACTATGCAGGTTTGGTCATTCAATTCGGATGAACGAAGAAAGAAAATGTAAACAGGTACTGAAGCAAAGTCAGGAGGTAGAAGAGGAAATTGAAGATCAAGGATTGAATGGAAGTAGTAAGTAACTGGTGTGGTAAAGAAAAGAGGAAGGGAAGTGAAAGAACTAAGGAAATTGACATTGGATCGTGCCAGTTACAGAAAATGGATTGAGGACCCGACGTTATAAGGGGAAAGGATTTGATAACAAAAAAGAAAGATCTTCCTGATAGTTTACCTGCTGTTTATGAAAATAATGCACTGAAACGGTAGAGTGTATGGAGAAATTGCTTCTATTTTTCCTAAAAGCATATACATTGTAATGGACTACACTCTCACATTGAGAATTGTGAGGTTAGTTAATCATAAGAAATCAGTCAAATAGCCTTCAATAGCGCCTATATCAAATCAGGGAACTTAAAACCACACCAGCAATATATTGAATAATTTTAAAACGTCTACAGGAGGTCAGAAAAATAATCACGTATAGATTACACAAAAGCGAATCTTAGTGCACGAAATGGTGAGATTTGCAAAAAGCAGATAAAATGTGCTTATATCTGTTATATGCTGTCATAGATATGTTTAGACCACCAGAAACTGCACGTGCTATAAATACGTGAAATGAGAAAAGCTACAAATAGAATTCAAAATATGCAAGAATATATCATATAAGTATATTTTATAGTCACCGCAGTCGAAAACTCCAAAACAAATCATTATTTAAAAGTATAAAAAGCGTATAAAACATACAGGTATTTTGCCAAAACCAACTGTTATCACGGGCAAACCTAAGTACCTAAAATTGGGGAACCAGCAAACATATATTGAAAGTGTACATTAAAAACTTTATATAAAAACATGTAGCCTCCAAATTGGCAAACTAACACACTGAGCATCACAGACAGTGAACAAATGCATAAACTACTAAACTCTATTCCCACTTTAACTCTCTATATAGGCAGTTTGCAATATTTCAAATTGTAAACGTCTGACAAAATGAATTAATAAATAAAATGTACACAAATATTCCAAGAATATTGTATATTCAACCATATGCTTTAGATGCAGGCAGCTGTTTAAATTATGCAAAAGTTGTGGGAAAGGAACAGAGAGAATAAGTGCAATTATCATAGGATCTAGAGGGAAAAACTGCAGAATTGAAAATAGAACAGCTTGTCAAATGAAACGAAGTTAGAGACGCTCGAAAAGAATTATTATTAATAATAACCTATAAAATACGGTATCAATTCAGTGTATGTGTGATTAGACATTTATTGATTAGGAGTTGTAAAATTTGTAACTTAATAACATTCATAGTTTAAATTGTGTACACATGTAGATCTGTAACAAAACAATATATATTTAGCGCCCTCACTCATTTTCCTGTGGATGTATATGACTGTATAGTTAAATCCGCTGACAATGTATTCTCTGGTACTGGACCGCGTTGATCTGTTCAACTATCCAGCGTTTTGATCCCACCTTGTGAGAATCCAGAGCACTCTAACCTCTAATGTCACTAGAGGTACACCCGGTTGGGCACTTGAGAACCTGTCGTCCCAGTGGATAGTATTCCCGACATTCTTGGGTTATTGAGGTGCTGAGTGGCTTTAATGTACTGAGTTTACTCCGGAATCCAGACTTGTGACCTGAGATGCCTGTGCTAGATCGGCCAATTCCATAGGAGCATAACCGAATGGGGAACATGGTATTGACGTGGCAGAAAACCTTACAGGACATAAAAACCCTTCTGTAATTCTGGACAGAGGGATGCCTCTATTAAGGACAAATTTCCTATAATTTATGGGAATTAAGAGAAATTTTTATAGTATATCAGTAATGTGCCTGCACCCTATCTGTGGAAACCAGAGTTTTTAATGGTGAATCAACCAACAATAGAATGCAGCTACGATTTAATGTCGAGCCATGATCAGGCTATAGTTAACATCAGTAACCATTTTTGTTACCTGTGGATTCCTATCATGAAAGAACAAAACTTGAAATAATGTGTAGGACGGAGCGAAGGTCTTAGTACAATTACGAAAATCCTTCTAGTAACTTTAGAAGTAATTAGATATGCAACAATCAGAAACCATGAAGTTCTTACTTTAGAAACATACTGGGGGAAACCCCCAC
This sequence comes from Metallyticus violacea, assembly GCA_030762175.1. NCBI lineage: Eukaryota > Metazoa > Arthropoda > Insecta > Mantodea > Metallyticidae > Metallyticus > Metallyticus violacea. Next base: position 291,926,971 of record CM060846.1, read on the forward strand.
TGTATAACCTTGGAAAGATGCCTCAAAAGTATGGTTGAAGAGTTGTGATAATTCACAAAATTCAATAATAAATACCTCAATATAATTTTCTCAACAGTAAAATTATGTATATAATATATGTAAAATAAATTTGAATTTTGAATAATAAAGAATTATGGAGAATATAAAATTATTTTAACATGCATATGGCAACACGTACGGCAGCAATATTACACATCATTAAAGAATAATTAAATACAAACCTTAAATCATTAAACCTAATGTATTAAATCATGAAATATTTGATCAATTCAACAGGTTACTGTATTAACTTGACCTAGCAATTTGTAAATGCAGAAATAAAGCTATAAATTCAATTTAAAGGGAAGTAATATTCTAAAGCTTTGCCAGAAGTATCAAGGCTTAACACTCTAACCTACAGTTTACATTCCTTGGCAAAATATTTAATAATGTACATTAAGCCGGACTAGTCTTTAAGTAAACCTTTACAAATAGAATGTTTTCCTAATATATAATACCTGGGTCACTATGTGACCACAGTGAAGAAGGCTTCAGCTTACATTTTAAATTACAAAGCCGAAAAATAAACCTTGTGCCTACCTAATCTAGGGGCTTCTTGCTGCATATTTCGGAGAGAACCCTAGCAGTGTCAAATGACCTCACTGTGCTGTACAGCCAGCAACCCTAATTAGGTACATTAACATATGCGTTTCAACCAATAGACAATAGATAGCAATAAATGAAGGGACAGAAGGAGGGGAGAAAACATTATAAAAGGTTCATCTATCGAAAGAGGAAAACGGAATGTGCGCAAAAATGGTTCACAGTGAAATAATTGATAGTTATTAATTTGAATATTACAGAACTCACAAAATTATCTTATCAAAAGTATCTTAACGTCTAGACCAAAATTATTTTCTTTATCTTCCATCCTTTCTATAACCATATCAATCTACAAAGAGGCCCAGTTTCTTTCGAGTTCAGAAAATATCGAGTTCCCTTAGCTGTTTTGAATTTTACTTTCTAATGTTTCCATGATGTTATCGTACTAGATGCCATAGACAACTTAGGCTGACGACCTTACTGTGCTCTAGAAAAATTCAACATCGCCCAGCTTGAACGAAACGGCACATGTTTTACGGGAGCTTCCGCGAAAGCTGACTCAACCCACAGCAGATTCTTGAAACGCTTTGTAGCACTTCCTTGATAGTTGTTGACCAGCTGCCTGTTATTTATTTATTAATTATTTATTACTTTTTTCATTATCAAACAAAAGTACTTGTGAAATAAATTGCGCTCCTTGTTTTTTGTATCGTTCAATCACATGTTCGTGCATATAATGTCACAGAAATGAGAAATTCAATGCCTTACAGAAAGTCTGGTAATAATACATTATTGCATTTAGTTTTAAATTTCTAATAGTATGAAATAAGGTACATTTTACGTTACATCACTGAAAATATTCACCACAGATTCTCTACAGACTACTTGCAAATCTGCCCTGCATTCTCAAACAATAGAAAACTTCACATTTCTTGCAACAATATCTTCAAAGTCGATTTTTCTTAGTTTCCCATGACAGCCACTACAAAATTTGTGTTATATTTTTATATATTATATAAGAACTAGGAGAAAATTCGCTTAATTTATGAAAAATTTAAAACACACAATGCTTTTGTTTTTGTTTACCCATAAATTGTGTAATGTAAAGTTAATTTATTTACCTTTTTTATGACAGAAATAGTTGTGTGTTTCAAATAATATAAGAACGTTTAATTTCAGTGCATACACTGTATCTGTATGATGATGATGATGATGATGATGATGATGATGATGTAAAACCTTACGGGTAGAAGGATCTTCGTACAGCACAGAATCATAAATGCACATGTATTTCTTAGATACATTGTGTCCAAAGTTAAACGGAAAGTTAAACTGAAGAAGATTACCCTACTGGAAAGAATAAAGTAGAGCAATTATAAATGTTTTCAAACACAGGGTAAAGCAAGAAAATGCAGTAACAAAATTCAGATAATTTTCTATATGAAAATATTAAAGCATTAACTACAGTAAGACAAGAATTTAAAATAATAAATACTGGAATGACCAAGCTGAAATTTCTGCACTAAATAAAAAACCATGCCCTTTCACTTAAAAATCGTTCCATTTTGAAGATTAGTGTTCTCTATAAATAATGTGAATTATTTAAACCCCAAGGCCTAAAGTAAGTTTCGCAAAAAACACTTTTTTCAGATTTATGACTTGATATCGTTTGCTGTAGCCTAAGAGCATGCCTTTTACACATTTTACACTTTGCAAATACAGAGTGATGAAGGTAGGATTAGAGGTTGACCACTGTAGCACAGCTTCACTCTTTCTACCTGCCCTAACAATTCTTGCAATCAGTGTAGGAATAATTTATAGTTAGCCTAATTTTTCTATGTACTTGGTGTGAATTCAATTCTCATTAACAGTTGCATCAGTATGTGGAAAATTGGGGAAGTTATCTGTCTGATACATTTTCCCCCAATGGAAGGTTAATGTATATGAATTGAAAATGTTATATTCTATACCTTAGTGATTTAAGGCTGATTATCTGTAATCTCCCCTTTCACTAAAATAATGCATTTTACTCTTCACAATGCAAAAAATATTACGAAAGCTTTCGCTGATCACTTTGCTAGACAATGTGTCAAAAAGGCAAAAAGATTAAGAAAAGAGGCTATAAATTTTAAGTTACTCGTTAAATAAAAGAATGTATAAGATAGCTATATTATCTTATGGGGGAGAGGCATGCATGAAATTCAGAAAATTAGGAAAATGTACAAATACATAATATTGAAGTGCCTGATTAAATATATTTTTTAAAAAAATATTTATTTTCACAAAAACTGTTGTTGGCAAGAAACATAGCAACATGCGCTAAAACTGTTAAATTTGAACATAAAATGCTTAATTGTAAATCGTGACACACGTACGGCTTTTTTGTTTAAATTCAAAGTTAATAAATATTTCTTGATATATAAAGTTTAAAAAAAAAATTTATTCAAACAATTATAACCTACTCACCTATTACATGACGAACAAAATCTTTACTGCACTTCGTTTAATAACTTAATTAAACTAGTAAGATTTACAAGTTGGAGGACATTTCATACCAAAAGAACACATTTGGTTAAAATGCGAACTTACATTTTTAATTTTTTTTTTTTGGTAATTTTTCTGTGCTTTACAACCAAAATAATGATACAGTTTTTTTTTTAAATATTTAATAATTTTGGTAATATGTTATAATATTTTACATGTTTTAAATAGGCAAATTGGAGTGCATAATTATTAATACTTCAATGTAAACCTAAAGCTACTTATGGAACATGTTTTGAGTTATTTGAAAGATAATGATTCAGTGCAATTCATTTCGGTCTGAATTAAGAGTTCTATGATGTCACACAGACATTAAAAAAATGCAAAAATTTGGAGCATTGTCACTCTTAATTTTCACTTATTATACCACAAGATATATTCTGATACAGTTTTTTTTTTTTTGCAATCGGTTTTATATTTCCTAAAGATAGATTATAACTGAAGTTGGAGAAATAAGAAGTTGTATGTTAATAATTAATTTATGTAGATACTATGAAGCGGACCGCACGAAAGTAGATAATCTGGCCCTTGGGCTACTTACCTTAATGAGCATTGCACCCAGCTGACGTGAACTGATGTGCACTTATTACTTGCAAGCAAACCAACTTCTTTCTTTTAGAAATCAGTTCCAGTGTACTTGTTAAGGAAGGTTGTAAGTTCGATTTCCTATCATTATCCTATATTTATAAATACGGGAACCGCAGTTCGTTCGGTAAAATAGATTACAAGTGAAGTATTTAGTCATATGTGTACGATAATAGGATATCTGCAAATTAAATAATGAGTATTGAACAGCCACGTTTTAATGTTTATTTTAGATCAACATGGAAAAGTACTAACATTTTAAAAGGAGTGCTTCCAATGTTACCTAAGTTAAATAGATCGGAAATATAAACTAACACCCCAATTAAAATCATGCATTTCTTGTTGCGTGTAAATTACCGAAATGCTCACGTTCAAGTAAACAAAAAGAAAATATCAGCCTTACAGATACAAGGACTGGAAAGGAAATAGTCACAATACTGTCGCCACGCTCTTAACGAACATGTGAGGTAGTTGTTGCTCTAAGCATGTCTAGAGAAATAGCAATGATGGTGTTCAATACACTCGGCGTCATTAGTGCTCTATCTGTAGACGAACGAATATACAATTTTCAATTAATATTTGAGATTTGTACCGCCATGAATTGAAGTTTTCTAAAAATGTATGAATTAAAATTGAAGCGGAACATTTTAGGAACGTGAGAGAGTGTCATGCAAGCCTGCGAGAAGCCCTGGAAATGACACTTTGCCATATCAAACGGTAGCCCGTGGGGTGCCAAGTTTTCGACAAGGACTCAATAGAGTGGAAGATGCACCATGTTTAGGTCATCTTTTCCATAAAGCTCATTAAGTTGATCTCATTCAATCACTGGTGGAGGTGGTTCGTTAATGGACAGTGAGGGAAGTAGCCACAGAATTCAGAACAAGTCACATTACAGTGTTGCATTCGGGCGCTTGTTCTGAAACATCAACAAAAGCGGATGTTCAGTACCTTCTGGAAGTGTGATAGCAAGTGATAAATCCGGCTGAAGGTAATATCAAAGGAATGTAAAAGTTTCCAGATTCTGGAGCAAATGGTTTCCTACTTAAGAATATATTGCCATTACTTTATTTCCAGCCCTTGTATTTCTCGCCGCTAATGATGTACCATACTCCTATCTTTTGACCATGCAGGGGTTGCTCGAGAAGCATACTAGGTTTTTCTGATATTCGTGTTTCGTGAATTAATATACCCAGTTAAGTGAAATAAAAATACTCCTGTAAAGAAAATTGGATTAGGGTCAATTTCTCCATCATGTAGGCTATTCGGAACCATTCACATCCACTACTGGATTCCTGGTCATCCGGTTTAAATTCTTCCACTACATAAATTGTATAGGGTTTTAACTGCATTAGCTTTGTAGTCTTTCGAACAGAGGAATAGGAACTTCTCGCTTGTTGAAAAAGACGTCGAAGTTATTTTAGGGCAATGTTCCATAACATGTCCAATGTCATCTAACGTTTCTTCTGGGAGTACTATATGTGGTTGTGTACGATTTTATCAAGAATACTTCCCGTCTCACAAAATTTGTTTACCAAATTCGACTTGAAATTTGAATATCAGGTAATCTCTCTGGAAAATTTCTCTATACATCAAAAGTCGATTCTGTACACACGAACGAATTGTAAATAAATACTCTTTGGGGAATGAATACCTGAATTGTGCGATATTTAGTAATTAAGACAGTGTATTACGCCGACTAATGAATACCTAATACACTGTCACACAAATCACAAGAATATGTCCGTACGTTCGTACAGCTAAACTCATGCTGACCTTCCTTTAGGCTTTCAAGCTTGGGAGAGAAACGAGAACGAGAGCAGAGATTGGTCAACTGTGGTAGAGCGGTCCCCAAAAGGAAAAATCATCCAGCATTATAAGAAGCGCACCGATATCAAGCATACGATTTTTGTTTACTTTTCACATGGTTCAAGAACAAAATTAATAAACTTGTGTCATCATGAAGATTATGATATCCCATGCATAATGGAACATTTTGTACCACATCTCATCCACATATGCTATATATACTACATCCTCTGATTTGAAACAATTTTGGCCAGCCCCAAATATTTTCAAAACAGTAGAAACCAATATAAGACTGCGTACCCTGGCATCTTTTTGCAATCGTGATATTTGGTTAATAGAATAATTATTATATAATGTATATTTTATAGTTTCTTCCTCATGAAATTTGGTCATACATAGAGGAGTGCATTTGTATGGTGTGTTAAAACGTAAATTATTTTATGATATATATAGTGAAAATTATATATAAATATATTGCCCTTGGACGCCGCGGCGTGTATTGCATGGACGTAGCATGTAATCACCTTTAGAACGAGAAAATATTTCTCTACCTCCGACGTATAGCTCTAGAGTCACTGCAATTTAAAGAAATTGGTGCAACTTGGCCTTGAATTTCTGAAAAAGCTCAAAGCGTTAACCTGGAAACCATATGTACGGTTTCGGAAAATATATAAAAAAAAAAAAAAAAAATGTATTGAATTTGATCATACTTTAGAAAAAATATCATAAAAATTAAATGATTTTAATTTGCATATGTGTCCGGTTTCATGTGGAATGCCTCGTGGAGCGTCTGCATACTTCATTAGCAAATTGCTTCATATGCTGAAAAACGAAAGCGTTTACAAATATTACAAAATCAGTCCCGTAATTAATATCCTTAGTTACTTTAAAAACAGCTGCCACACTATCATTCCCGTAATTAGTATCCTAAATTACTTCAAAAATAGCTGCATAAATAGAACTTCAGCCTTTCATTTCCACCTGCAACCTTTTCCGAGCTGTTCTGAATCCCCTGGTTAGTGAGTGCATTACGCTCACGCCCCTCTCACTGATTTTTCTCTCTGATTCACTTAAGACCGTAACTTTTTCGCTCAACAAGGTAGCGCCTCACACCCCTTATGGGGCTCTACTGCTGCTGAAACGACCACCATATCAACATTTTCTTGTCACAAGAACCTCCTAGGAGCATTTACTTGTTATACTATATGGGCTTCATCGGTATTTTGAGATTTTCCACTTGCGTATCTCTGAAGGACCAGCTTTATAGGGAAAAAGGTAGAAATATACCTCCCTCTGGCTAGCAATATTGATATTTAAAAAATCTGTACAAATAAACATTTAAATTGCTACATTGCGTAACAGTCCACATACAAAAAGGGGCAAATGATTAGGAGCGCAGAAGCGTATAAACAAGTTTCATCCTGATTGTATTATTTCCATAATTTTAGAATTTTTTATTTATTTGCATAGTTTTTGAAACCGTTTGTGCGTCGATGTAGTGGCCCCACAGAAACATGAAATGGGTTTTGTGGTTTTAACCCTCTTGGACTCAGACGACAACCGATGATGCCTGGTTTTGCTGTGGTATGCATCGAATTGCATGGGAGGAGTTTTGGAGAGGAATGTTGACAAGTGAAATAGCGATGATTTTGTGACTACTTGAAGTTTACTGATTTTACGTTGCTGTAGGCTATGCTCCTCAACACGCCTGCCTGCAACGCGGAACTCTTGAGTCGCCGGTGGTTGAACTAAATCTAGGACTTAAGGAGACGGCAATTGCCTTAAACTTAAGATGGGAACTGTGTCTGGAATTGATGAAAGTCTGAAACGGAGTGCTGATTAATAAAAGAAGCTGTATGTCCGCGCTGAATTTAACTCTTAATTATCCTCTGAAGCTGAAGATGCTCCCGCACAATATGCCCCTTCAACGGTGGCATTATCAGCAACTACTGCTGCATCTGCCTCACACTTCAAACGAGAATACTCAGCGACTAAGAAACTTGTGAATACGTGAGAGAATGTTTCCCTACTTATACTCTATTGGCACGTGGTCACTTCGCGTCATGGGCTCATCGGGATCCACAAAACCGAACCCACGGGGTCTGTGTTTCTTAAATACTTGATTATCATGGGAGAGCATAAACTCATATTTAGGCTCCACTTTTAAATGTAAACATTACCCTCTCCATGATTTGCTACTGCCAGATCATGTGATCTGATGACCGGTAGAGTTCATTGCCTTGGTACGGTATCTTTGGAATGTCAATGGAACCAGCACTCGGCTTCTCGACTGTAGACACACAAAAGTTCTATTGTCCCGTACAAGATGCCTCGACTTTTGTTATTGTAGCAAATTGAAGGCATAGCTACCGCGAGGCTAACAGGTGTGTTTGAGATGCAGTACCTGACCACAATTTGCCTTTCATTCATACAAAAATGGTTTCACAAATTATATTGGAAAATGCACAAACGTTAGCAATTAAATACTTCAACATAATAACATTAGTATCAGGCTGGGGGGGGGGGGCAGATTGCATGAGCTGCTTCATGTTTGATGCCCACTTTAACTACTGAGGCATCACAGGAAGTGGTGAAATGGAATAATATTTTGGGAAAGGATTTTTTTAAAGTAAGGAAGTGTTCCAAGCGTAAGTTTAGGCTAACTCCCCGGCATTTCCCTTTTATGAGGCGTGAGAAAACCCTGGACAAATTTGAAGTCAGGGAGGACTCTCCTGGCAGGAATTGAATCCCAGAACTCCCGCCCACAAATCCGCGCCTTATCGACTTGGGCCACCCGTGGCGGTCAATTTCAGCAATGGCTATTATTTTTTTTGCTGAGAGTTGCTGGCGGCAGGGGGAAGGGGAAAGTTGTGTTTCAAGAGCTCTCGCACGGAAGAAGAAAATTATTTTGTGGTAAATTTAGTGAAAATTATATATAAACATTGATATTTGTCGGTCGAGATGGGCTTATTTAACGTGACAAACGACTTTTAGAAGATGGATGACATAATTAATACTTATAGGTGGAGCAGTTAATTGGGTGCTCGGGGGTGTAGTTGTTGATCGTGGTTTCGATGTCTCGGCCGGGCTGCTCACTGATGACGTCGTTTGCTCCAATTCTGTTGAATTTTATCTCAGGGTCCACCGGAGTGTTTCGGGATCAGTATAGATCCACGGGAACGAGAAATATGTTGCCCAAAAATACACAAGGTTGACTTGTTTAAAATATTTTTATTCACATGTAAAGTACTTCCTAACCGTTCGCCGCTGACTTCGCTACTCTCTTAGACTGGCTTCCTAAGTGAATATCTGGATGTCTGAATATCCCTCTGAATCTATGAATGTGTGAGTGTAAATCTGTGAAGGTATTTCTACTGAATGTCTAAATGTGAATCTATGAATGTCCGACTTCTACGAGTGTGAAATGCGCCTCTGAATGTGTCTCTACCGAATGCGTGAATTGACGAGTGCCCCTCTGACTTCTGTACTCTAGTTTTTCTACTACATCGCCACGCCTTTCGCTAAATTAAATTCCCTCGTATTTTATCTATTTTCGTGTTGTACTTTCATAATTGGTTATCCTAAAATTATTATTTATAAATAAGTTCTCCTGATTCGTTAACTTTTATCCGAAGACCATTGGCTAGAATTATTCTTTCCCCCCTGATCTAACGTCTTCCCACGAACTTGAATTTTCCCAGAACAAGCTGTCATAAATTTCGGCCCTTTCCTTACATTCTGATTTCTATTGAAAATCTTTTGCCTTCCTTAGTCTGTTGATTTCTAAATGTTCCCGGAGATAACGCACGTGTTTTCGGCTTTCCTGTAATAAAACATTTTCGTCTCCGTTCTGACATTTTCATTTTCTCTTAAAATATTTTTAAGTCTGACTTTGTTAAATACTGTCCCGTTACGGCCACATGTTTCTCTTATTGTCAACTCCTAAGTATTTCCCGGGTAGAAGGTTCGTGACCTAACAAAAGATAGTTTACCCTTTCTTCAGCCTTGTCTAAGGAGCGGTCCGTGAGTGGAGAGGCGTCAGGTATACAATCTCTTTCTAACACGTTTTACACAAAATGTATACAAAACCCTTTGGTATGTTACAAGTTACAAATTATTTCTATTCCTGTTACACTTATCTCAAAATAATTTTCATATATATATATATATATATACATAACAATTATCCTTCTCAAATATAATGCCTTTATAAATATAGCTCTGCAGCCTTTTAATTAAATTATTAAAGGCAGCCTTATTTCCGGCTTCAAATGCCCCTGTAATCAGATTTTGTTGTGGTAACACAACAAAATATTAATACACAGTCCCGTGAGATTATTACTATCTTGTTATTGCAGAGTTATATTCTTATTATACTTAATATTATATTAACACACTTGAATCGAATTGATTTTCTATCTGTGACACATATATTTGCACTCCGAGCCTATTGTTCATTGTTTTTATTGTTCTTGGCTTTGATATCAGTGTTATTTTGCCTTTATGAATTATACCTTTAAATATGACTCCAAGCTTTGACATACAAAACTTTAAAATATCTTTAAATGTTTATGGTATTGTCTATTTTGCTGATACGCCTTGCATTTTATCTTTTACTTTTGCACATTTGTCTGCACTAAGCATGATTCACTGCACTTTTTTTTTTCACTGCACTTCACTTAATACCTTTATTCGCGTATCAACGTCATTACTATACCATCTTATATATTTTTCATATGAATTATATTCTAGCATGTGAATTTTTATTATTTACAATATACCCTGAGTGTTTCTGCAAGTTAGCTTCCTTATAATCTATTCTTATATTATTCAATTATATATTGATGCTAAATATTTTAGCTGTTACTCAATAAATAGGTTTACTTCCTATTTAATTTATCCAACGAACTTTTGACCTTAATCCTTAATAGCATTATATCACATACATTACATGAAATTTGTTACAATTACAGTTTGTTCAAATGTATTTAGCCTACTAGTTACACCTACATCATACCTAACTTAATGAAATTATTCTTGACGGTCTGTTCTTCTATTTTTATTTTTACCAAAATATTTCCATAGCATGTTCATATTGTTAAATTTTATATTTTGAATCTTGACTATATTATTTGACAACCAGATAACCTGTAGAACGTAAAGAAATTATATTTGCAATCCGTTGGTAACTTTATATTTCAATAAAATACACATTGATGGACATTATATAGCCTTGCATTCTCTAATTGATTTTAGCTACATCACTTATTAATCATAGTCATATTTTTTATAAACTTCCAATTTGCTATCTAACATTATTTTTAATCAATCATCCATTATGAATCTTGTAAGACACTTGATAACATTACAGGTAACACATAGGTGATTCTATTCGTATATCTATATGGGAGAATTTTCCATCCCATTTCATAGCGCAATTCACTACAGATTTTAATTACATTACTATTTATTAGATATCTTGGATCGTTTTATGAAGCTACCTTAGGTAAACAATACATTACACGAGAATTATTCATCGACGACTTCATTATCTCCTTTATCTACTTAATTCATTAATTCATTTTCTCCCTTATTATTATTTATCCTCTTTCTCTATTCACTTTATCATAATTCATTATTTGCCCTCTACTTTTAACCGTAGGATCATTATTAATATATTTCTTCTCGTTACTTGATTCACTTTTCTTTCTATTACCCCTATCTGCTTTCTTAATTGAACGTCACCAAGATATATAATTTTAGCTTCTTATTCATTTATCTCTCTTAGGCATGCTTCTGCTTATTCGATTATTTCTTAAACTCTCTAATTTCAATTATTTACTTTCCTATAAGTTTCCCTCTGTAATGTTACTAATGTCTTATCAAACTTTTAATGTAATGAATTCTCTCTGGAATGACTTGATTTATCTTATTTTGTTACTCTCCTAATTCAGCATTATTACAATATTATTACCTATTTCCCTATGTAAGGTCACTAATACGTTTTATTAAGCCTTCCTCTTATTTTGAATTTTCTTTCACTTGATTGCAATTATTTTATCTCTTTACCCTTTTAATTCACGATTACTCAATTTTCCTGTCTGATTTCTTAACGTTAATATTTTATTTACTGATATTTGTGCACCTTGCAATATTTACTTTTTTTGACATGATTACAATTACTTTATTTCTTCACTCATTTGATTTATAATTATTTATCTTTATATCTGGTTGCTTGGAGTTATTAACTTATTTTATTTTCGTCACACGTTTTCCTTTTCTATTGAATTTTCTTCGAGAATTTTGTAATTATTTCTGTCCTGACACTATTCGTTTTCCATAATTTATTTTTGTACTAATTCATGTGTCCTATAATTAACATTCTTGCTTATTTCTATCCTTAATACTTTTCGTATTACAATACTTTTACATTACTTAGCTATAAAATTATATTAGCTTTCCTATCTTATCTATCTTATGTTTACATTTATTTACATTCTCAACCTTATATCAATCAGCTTATTCATCCTACTTTCTTTTTACATTCTTGTATTGATTTCTCTTTGGCATCCGAGTTGAACGCTAATGCTCCATGGGGGTCTCCATTCGCGTGGCTCGGTCCTGAATTCCGCTATTTGTTCTTTCGCGAATTCTAAGGGATTCTGAACACTTGCATTTATGCAATTTATTTCGGCTTGGGGTTTTGCAATTTTTGCCTCAAAATATTTACCTAAATATTTCTGAATCAAAAAGACTTGTGCCCCTGTCCCGTGATGTCTTTGGATCGAATTCTGACCACTAATTTGTTTTCTTTCTGATTCTTCTTGACACATTACCTGCTCCCGGTTTATGCCTATCTCGAGTATTTGATTTTGTTCTCCTTCTATTTCTATGCCTGTTTCCTCATTACTTATCGTTTTGCCCTCTAGTTCTAGTTGACTATTATTTATTTCCCCTAGGTTCTCGCTATCATCTTTCTCGACCTCTATTTGCTGTCTATCAAATCTAAGTTCCCCGGAATTTTCTTCTAGTTCCCTTTCTAATTCTATGCTTGTTTCTTTACCACTTATCGTTTTCTCCTCTAGTTCTAGTTGACTATTATTTATTTCCCCTAGGTTCTCGCTATCATCTTTCTCGGCCTCTATTTGCTGCCTATCATTTCCAACTTCCCCGGAATTTCCTTCTAGTTCCCTTTCTACATCTATACAAGGTTCAACGTTTATTTCTTGGTCCTGTTCAAGAATGCTAGCCTGCTCAATTTGTACATTTTGAGTTAAATTATTGCTAACTACGCCACTGGTTTCTATCTGAGACTGCTTTATTCTGATGTCTTCATTTTCTTTTATTTTATCTGTGGTTGCTTGGCCCTTCTTTAACCTATCAATAAGTTCTGCCTGGGAGTTTTGAAATCCCTTTTTAATTTCTGCATGGAAGTTTTGAAATCCCTTTTTAATTTCTGCCTGGGAGTTTTGAAATCCCTTTTTAATTTCTGCATGGTAGTTTTGAAATTCCTTTTTAAGTTCTGTCTGGCCTTTTTCTAACCTATCGTTAAGTTCTGCCTGGGAGTTTTGAAATTTTTTTAAGTCCAGCATGGTAGTTTTGAAATTCAGCACGGATCAACTTGAACTGATTAATTAATGCTTCGAACTTGTCCTCTCTAATATCGTTATTCACCTCTTTTTGACTAGCCTTTGTAGCTTGGTTTGCTGCCCCATTCTGACTATTCTCTAATTCTATTCTATTTTCCTCCATAACTATTTCTTCCTCTTTTCTATTCTGTTTTGCCATCTTTTCTTATAGTTCTCTGTGTTCACTATTAAACTCTCTACTTAACATTTTATTCCCTACTGTAATATTTTCAGTATGTTGCTGCTTACTACTTAAAATGTATCACACAATGTCTAATACAACTTTCTAACTAAATTAAATGATTATTTCAGTCTTTTATTTCTACCTTTATTCTCTGCTCTCCCAATAGTCGGCGGCATGTTGTTCTTGTAGTGGCTTCTCGTTCGAAGTTCTCGCAATGATGTCCAGTTACCAGTTCCGTCGTATCTGCTCGTAAACCTTGTGTTTACGGTCGGTCTCTCTGCGATGTCGGCCGGCTATCCACTTGGGCTGCTCGATGTAGCTCTTCATGTTGTCCACTATGCTGCTACGGTTGTGTCGCAAGTAAAACTTTCTGGTTCCTTCTTGGTGTCGTCTGCGGCTGCTGGGCTGATGTCGTCCGCTTCTGCTGGGCTGTTGTCCGCTTCTCGTCTCCGTCTACGAGCCTCCACGTTGGGATGCCATCTGGAGCTGTTAATTGGGTGCTCGGGGGTGTAGTTGTTGATCGTGGTTTCGATGTCTCGGCCGGGCTGCTCACTTATGACGTCGTTTGCTCCAATTCTGTTGAATTTTATCTCAGGGTCCACCGGAGTGTTTCGGGATCAGTATAGATCCACGGGAACGAGAAATATGTTGCCCAAAAATACACAAGGTTGACTTGTTTAAAATATTTTTATTCACATGTAAAGTACTTCCTAACCGTTCGCCGCTGACTTCGCTACTCTCTTAGACTGGCTTCCTAAGTGAATATCTGGATGTCTGAATATCCCTCTGAATCTATGAATGTGTGAGTGTAAATCTGTGAAGGTATTTCTACTGAATGTCTAAATGTGAATCTATGAATGTCCGACTTCTACGAGTGTGAAATGCGCCTCTGAATGTGTCTCTACCGAATGCGTGAATTGACGAGTGCCCCTCTGACTTCTGTACTCTAGTTTTTCTACTACATCGCCACGCCTTTCGCTAAATTAAATTCCCTCGTATTTTATCTATTTTCGTGTTGTACTTTCATAATTGGTTATCCTAAAATTATTATTTATAAATAAGTTCTCCTGATTCGTTAACTTTTATCCGAAGACCATTGGCTAGAATTATTCTTTCCCCCCTGATCTAACGTCTTCCCACGAACTTGAATTTTCCCAGAACAAGCTGTCATAAATTTCGGCCCTTTCCTTACATTCTGATTTCTATTGAAAATCTTTTGCCTTCCTTAGTGTGTTGATTTCTAAATGTTCCCGGAGATAACGCACGTGTTTTCGGCTTTCCTGTAATAAAACATTTTCGTCTCCGTTCTGACATTTTCATTTTCTCTTAAAATATTTTTAAGTCTGACTTTGTTAAATACTGTCCCGTTACGGCCACATGTTTCTCTTATTGTCAACTCCTAAGTATTTCCCGGGTAGAAGGTTCGTGACCTAACAAAAGATAGTTTACCCTTTCTTCAGCCTTGTCTAAGGAGCGGTCCGTGAGTGGAGAGGCGTCAGGTATACAATCTCTTTCTAACACGTTTTACACAAAATGTATACAAAACCCTTTGGTATGTTACAAGTTACAAATTATTTCTATTCCTGTTACACTTATCTCAAAATGATTTTCATATATATATATATATACATAACAATTATCCTTCTCAAATATAATGCCTTTATAAATATAGCTCTGCAGCCTTTTAATTAAATTATTAAAGGCAGCCTTATTTCCGGCTTCATAGGTTCTTTTGTGATTCGATTTGGCGACGTTGCTGATAATAGCAGGAGTTGAGGTAAGTCCCGGGCTGAAATGGCCCAGGTACTAGGGATGTTGGAAGCTATCACGGAATATTTATCACAATTAAAAGCGCCGGAAAAAAGAATGTATGAGAAAATAAGTAGAAGAATAGAAGGAATAAAGGAAATTGTAGAAAAGTGGGTACGACAAATACAAACTGCAATATTAGAATGCAAACGACTGGTGTTACGTGAAGGGTAGAACAAAAAAGAGAAAAATGAACGTGACTGTACTTGGAATCAAGGAAACAAGATAAATAGGCATAGCAGCAAATCGAAGGAATTATATGGGATAAATTAAGCATACAATTAGCGAGTGGTGAAATTGGGTGTTCAGAGGCGCTAAAAGGATCTAACCCAAGATCAGTAATGATGAAGCTCACCATTATGAAGTTTAAATGGATAATTTTATCAAATGCGAAAAAGTTAAAAAGATCAAACATATTTTTAGAGAATGATTGTGAGAAAGAAGACAGAGAGTTGAGAGATGTGCTTTTTAAGGGAAATGAAAAAAGCCAGGGCAGAAGGAAGAAAGACATTCGTTCGAGGACTGAGTCTATGGATAGAGGCAGGAAGCAGGAAATGATTCAGCAGAATTCAGGAAAGAAATTAAACCAACAGGATTTAAAGTCAGCAGCGCAGATATCGGTAAGGAGAGAACACGCGTCAAATGCCGAAAGATGGGATGACAGGGGTAAAAGAGAGGTAGAAGAAGGGAAAGTATGGATGACGTCACTATCTAGGCAAGCGAGGCCAGAGATTCAGCTTAAGTGTAGAAGATACAAACAGAATGCACTTGGAAGCAGCTGTTGGGCTTGACGTCTGGAGAGATGCTGGCCTAAGCATTGTGTCAACACCTGAAGGCAGTATGGCGACTGTGTAAGTGTAGAAGCGGGTATGTTAAGATGAGCAGATGTAGGGCCAAATTACAAGCGTTTATATTTGTGAGAAAGGGCTCGGTATTGCTAAAATAAATGGGGAATATATTTTGGAATACTGAAGAGGTGATGCATATGTGTGATGGCGGTAGTAGAGATAAGGTGAAATTTAATATTGAGCTTAAATGTTTTGTGGGATTTAGTGCCTTGAGAAGAAGGATAAAGGGCGAACATCAGGTGGAACTGGTGTGTTTATAAGAGAAAGTTTGCCAGTGAAAGTATTCAAAGTTCTAGGTAGAAATTCAGTATTATGGTGTTAAATAGGCTAAGTCGCCTATGGTATTCATAATGTGTGCCTAACAGCAGTATATAACCCTCCAAGTGCTTCTGAGTTTTACAGTCGAAATTTGTTAAACAGCTTAGGAAAAGATACGGAGGTCCTGCAAAATTAGATACAGGTATATAAACTTTAAAATAATGAGTGACTTTATTGAAAAAATAGGAGTGGGTGTAATGCATTTAGTTGACATAGATAACAATACAGATAAAGAGTGCAGGCTGGAAAGGGCTTGTGAATATAAAATCTGTCATATGGAAGGAAAGAAGCTGTTAAACTTTTGTGGGGAATGTAATCTGATACCTTGCGATGGGACTAAAAGGAACGATTTTCCTTTGTAAATAACAGTAGTCAACGCATTGTTGATTATACGCCGCTTGCAAGAGATTTAGATTTATAGATTTTGAGGTGTTGGATTTAGTGTGTACCAGTAGCCATTTTCTGCTAAAAGTGAAATTTCAAAATATATGTATAAAAGAGGCGAGAGTTGAGGAGCAAAGTGAATTTAAGTTAGAGATACAGGCGCAGAGATGAGCAATTAGAAGGCTTTATAAGGGAGTTGAAATTAAATCTTAGAACAACATTTAATTATAAAGTAGAAGCATTAATGCAGGAAAGAAAATTAGGGGAAATAATTTGGAAACTTGAGAGGTTAGTGGAACAAGCACGATATAGGATGAGAGTGAGTGAAAACGGTAATATGATATAGAGGGTTGATATGACAATAAATGTAGAGCAGATAAACGAAGAGTAGAAAGAGGAGCCAAGAAACTGGAGACAAACAGGAGAACCACGAGTAAGAAATACTCTTATGATTGAAAAATAGGGGTATATATCTCTTATGGAAGAAAAAAGAAAGAATGCGGGAGAAAATTAGTAAGAAAATACAGGAGGTAACGAGGTTAAATGACAGTAAAACAATAGGTTTGATAGTTATGAGATTGTATAAAAGGTAATAGCCGAAAATAGTGTTGGTCCTGAGGAAGGTGGTAAAATATTTAGAGAAATTTTAACGGTTGATGAGGCATTGAACCAAGATATGTGCCCAATCAAGAATTTACTAAACGTTGAATATTTAGACAGACAGACCGATTTAACGAAGTAAAGGAGGAAATCAAAGGGTTAAAAAGAAATAAAGATTGTGGAATTGATGGTTTACCAGGGTAATTTCTGAGGAAAATAGAATAATGTAATGGTACATATATTCAATACAATATTTGAAGAGGATTAAGTTACCAAAGGTTGGAGGACACCCAGTGCCAATAAGTTTACGTATAAAGTAGCCCGGTAGTAGAATAATCAAACGTGAAGATTTCCGGGTCACTGAAATAGCAACTCACGAGTCTGAGTCAACGAGAATGTTGTTTCCTTGGTTTAGCAATTAGCGTCTTATCAGTGTAACTGAATATTATAATACATGCATTTGTAGAATTAGATGGAAAGAAATAGTTGGTAAATGTTATATAAATTGTATCACTGTTGGAGCTATAAATGTAGATAAAGAGGGTAAACGCTATATAAATTGTATATGAATGAGAGAGTTATAAATTAATAAATTCAATATAATTTTATTTTGTTTTTAATTTTAATAACGTGGTCATTATTTTATTTGCTATTCTAACATAAATTAGAATAAGAATAATTATGTTCAATTTATAATTTGGCAAAAAAAATATTTAATTGTAAATTCAATAAATTTCAAATTTAAAACATTTCAGAATAGAAAAGAGTATACAATAATGGAAATGATTATTTTACCTTAACTCTTATAAAGTGTGCGTTTTTCTTTTAATCGTGGTAAATGATCATAGCTATCAGCTTTGTGTTCATTGCCCGAAGTTAATGCAGTCTCCGCTGTAGTCTATGAACTCACAGATGTCTTTTATGGGGACAATGTAGAGTCAGGTTTGCCAAGTTTGGACTGCGGAAAACGTTTCCATTTCCTTCTATCGCTCTAGACATGCGAGCGCGCATTTTTAAACCGCAGGACAAAGATTTCTGTCAAAAGAGAGGATTCCTCAACGAATGATGCGGAAGCAGATCAATTTCATCTCTTGGAGGCACGTCACTGGAACTAATCCGAGAATATTTTATTTTTCGCCTTTGAAAACAGATTGATAGGAACAAGATGTCGCAACTACGTTGCCATAGCTCTTTGTGAATCGAAAACCTACATTTTACGAACGCCAGATCCGGGCGTATCCTTCCAAACAGGAACTTTATGGGTCCTGTAGCCTCTTCCGTCAATAGCTTACTTTATACATATTACTCTTTACTTCATCCATTCACTCGCTACTATTCCTTCGGTTTCCGTTTCCTGTTTTCCATTCCTTTCAAGGGCGTATAGCTATACTTCTTCTGTCTTCCACCATTTCGATAAACTATACGTTTTGTTTAGTTTTGTTTAAAATAGGTACTTAAGTCCCACAACTCTCAATTTACTTTCACTTTCTATAGCCCTCTAATATAGTTCTCTTAATATTCAAACTTCAAGAAAGGGAATTCTGCTGTTGTCAGTTTGTAATTACCTCCTTGTTGAATAAGTGTTGGTAGTGCTAAAACCAGTTTAAGTCCAATTATCAAAGTTTTATAAAACAAACAATTGAAGTTTTATCTGTACTTGAAAAATTAGTTTCTTTGTATTTGAGAATGTTTCTTTAATTCATGTGAATGTTTCTTTCTCTGACTGCTTCCTTTGGTTAGTGGTTAGCATTGCTTACTGCTGGCCGAGAGGACCCATATTCGATTCCTGGTAACTATTTTAGAATTTTTCTAATTTAGGGAGGCCTGGAAAGGAACCCACCTAGCCTCGTGAGGATAATTGGACAATTGCCTGTTTGAGATTTGGTGTTCTTCTATCTGAAAAGCCCCGTGATAGGCTACAAGCATGCTGATCACATACCCACCCTGCAATACTGACCTCTATTGATAAAATCGTATGACGGAAGTAGTGGAAGCAGAGGTCGCTGCGGCAGAACATGGTCCCATCTCGGCCTATTGCACCATAGAACAGGAGGGCGTTAGCTGTCTACAACAATAATCTAAATAAATATTTTCTTATTTTCAGATCTAGGAGTGTGCTTAATTAATTTTACCACAAATGTGGACGTAGGTCCAATAATTCTAGCATTGTAAAACAATCGATTTAAATTTGATCCATGCTTGAAAAATTAGTTTTTTATTTGACATGGTTTTGCACAATTTTCATTAAAACGCGCTCATAAAGCATTCCTTTAATACTAATAACTTTCCCTTCAGAAACAACCACTTTTACTTTCTTTGATGTTGGTGATGATGCAGATTCCACACAGAGTATTGCTGCAAATGGTGAAATGGTGAAGCCAAATTTCATCTCCAGCTATTTTCATTGAAATAAACTCATCTTCAATTGCATGCACAAGTCCTTTTATTAAGGAATGAGCTGTTTTGGAGCCCATCACATAAACACGTCTATTAAATTTTTTATCAACCAGGACGTGGCACCCAGTAAAATGTTCAATAATTATTAAAACTTTTCTTAACGTTGTTCGACGATCTTCTCTCACAATGATAACGTTATTCGATGATCCTTTCTCAAAATGACAGTAGTGGTGGTGGTGATTTCTTCCGTAACAGCCACTAACTGGAGAACCGCGTTTCAAATTTCTTATATTTACAACCCCTCTTTAAACCCTCTCCAAGCATTCCTATAGGGGTTAAAAATCTCAATGGGATTCCTGCAACATTGTATAAGTCTCAGATAATGATTTGTTGAGACCAAATAAGATTTCAAAGTAGTGTGTTATTTGTCTCGTTTCACCTCCGGCGGAAAGGAGATATCTTAACTGCACGCTTTTACAGGAGGGAAACCGAAATGTTAATAACGAAACTAATACCGCATATACATTGCACATTAAGCTAAGAATATATCGGGTATCCCATTTATCTCGCTCAGCCAAAATAACTATTTTTCTGGTGCGTCAAATGAAAGCTTTTGTTCAAATAATTATAGTTAAAACATAAATATTAATTTATTAATAGAACAAAATTATTCAACAGTACCAGAAACATTTATTACACCCTGTAACACAATTATTGATACAGTTTACCATTTTCCCCTACCCTAAGGTGAGGTTATTTGAGTTACAGGCAGCCTGGGCGCAACTTATTACTGATACAGCATCCGCTCTAACAGGAAATAGGGAGATAGAATCAGCGGGAATATAGTTATTATTTTAATTTTACTGAAAACATAAAATTATACTGTATTAAGCACTATCCTGTGTTACGAGAGGTATTGAACATTATGATTCCCAGCGATGGTACATTGCTGGCATCTGCAGAGGATATTCCTGTATTTCATCTAACTTTTCTTCTGTAAGAACACAGCAGTTTGAAACATGTTTTTGTCATTCATAGATCCTGTCTCTCGTAACATTTTAACCAACAGTTTCTCTGCCTGAATCGCGATTACCAGGATAAAAACTCGTTCCAGACTATATTTAGGTTACGGCATAGCTAACAAAGAATAATTAGCACACAATTTACACAGAATGAAAGTACCGAGTAACACGGGAACGCACAACCACTCGTTGGTAAAGTCTTCCTCAGATGAAGTACAAGGTGATACCGACACATGCGCTACACGGCCTTGACGATTGGCTTCTCCCAATACGCAGCTCCGTACTGTCAGCCCATAAGTCAAAAACTTATGCGATATTCCACAAAACTCTCACTACTATGTTATATGTTGACAATTCATCCTAAATATTTGATAGTTTATTCTGTTTTTAATGTGCGAAATTGATATAATTATTCCCCATCTTCTCCAATGATCAAACGTCATGTCTTGAGCATACTAACTCAAATTACGTTATTCATACGCTTCAAATATCTCCCACCTCATATGCTGTACAGTATGCAAAATCACTTTTATGAGTCAGTGATCAAACTACAAACGTATCGTTCATTCTATTACATGATTTGTATCATCTTAAATGTTTTTAGGATATGTGAATAATATTCTATATATTGACGTTTTAGTTTTATTACAGTGTCGTTCCTGGTGATCTAGTAGCCATACTTGCCTAGTAAACCCAAGGTTGTGGATCTAAATCGTGTTTTGTAGCAGGTAAAAAACAAGGTATAGATGCATATAATCAATGAGAAATTACGTTTTATAAATATCAAAAAAGCATTTAAATTAATTTTCAATAAATGCAAAAACCTTGCTTAGTTAAACTGAACAGCAATATAACCTTTTAAGGCTTTAAGGACCTAGGTAAATACTGTTATTTCTCGTAGGAGCATGTTGAGAAGCGAATCCTTTCACAGTTCTAGCCTGTTATTCCAGGAATCATTCTACATGCATGAACCGTGCGAATTCTCACAAATCTTGCACATCCTCCTCCGTGTTGGAATTCAACAGACTCTTGAAGTGTCCTCAAAGGAAATAATCAGATTGACTGAAGTCCGGCGAACGTGGTGACGACGTAACAAGACTCTCTCAGTCTGCATTTCCTTCAGAAAAAATACGACCCTCGCGGAGTTGAGCATTGGGCAGAAGTTTGGGTGCTCCATTGTGCACCTGTACTGTTTGCCATACTCAGGTTTACTGCGGAACATTTGCATTGCATTTTAGAATATCTAGTTGGATTTAGTGGGATGATGGCTAAGAAACGCTTGCACATTTTTAGGTAAGGAATATTATTCAAAATTTTAAATTTTCCGTCGGATTTTTCAAACTTAATATAACTATACAAATAAACAGTTTAACAGCAATAAGAACGAGGATTAGAGATGTAGATTATATTGTGTTAGACAGTGATATGTTATAAATATTTTAATTATAATATTAGCATATATTTAATGTTTTTCCTCTTTCTTTTTGTGTTTGTCCTGGTTATTCCAGAAGGTCGATCAGAGTTATTATTTGTCTAGCAAAACTCGATGGCACTTAGTAAAGAACAAAAATTTGAGATTTTCTATCCATCCATATAACGAAATTAAGCGCGTGCTAAATTCATTACCGACATGAAATTCGCAAAACACCGACAAGCAATTAGAAAAACCTCTTATTTATTGTACGTGTATGTTATGGAAGCCGTTTTTAACAGTAAAATGAGGAGTTTACACATTCCATGCAAATTTCTTAATGGTTTATCATTCAACTTCCCTTGATAAAAATACTTTCCTTTCCCATAAAAGTGTAGCAATAGTTTATTGTACATTTGTATCAGTTCCCTATACTATTATGAACTCCACCGGTTTGATCCCTGCTCTTTAGATCGACAAGGTAGCTAAGGTAAGTGAATGGATATTGTTTAACGCCCGTTTTTGCTGCAGAGACACCACAGGCGATGGACATTGGTGATACATGAAATGAAATGATATATTGGGAAAAAATTTATTTTTAAGGAAGGAAACGTTCCAGGCCTAGTTTAGGGTACCTCCCCGGCATTTGCCATTTATGATGACTGAGGAAAATCTGGAAAAAGCCTCAGTCAGGAAGGACGGTCCTGGCGGGATTCGAACCCCAGACCTCCCGCTGACGATATTTAACGACCTCGGTCACCCGTGGCGGCATGATAAGGGGAGTACCCTAAATGTAGGCCTCTAACTCATGTTTTTCAAATTTATAATTTTATCTCATGTAGCATTAGTGACTATTACCGGTGTTACCAAAGTAATAAAAACGGATTAAACACCATTAAAAATATTGTTTTAAAACAAACAAGAAATAAAAATTGCCTTTAATGTGGACCAATCCCCCTCATCCTATAGGTATATAAAACTAAGTATCTGCTCCTTGCGCTCAACCAATCTGCACCAAATTGCTTAGTTACGATTTAAAACCATGCGGAAATGTTAGCTTTACGGCACACCCACTGCATCTCCTAAAGGCATAGACTAGTACAAAAATGAATTTGTAAAATACATGTTGATGAATATATGTTTGTTTATTTATTTCCACAAAATTGCACAACATTGGAGGGGGGAAAAAGAACCCAATGCCAACTGCATCGCTAGGCAAAGCTGGGGGCGAAATTCTTCCCCTTTGATTCCCACCAATGTTAATTTTCCCACCATGACCAGACTGTGCCCTCTAGTTTTGTGAATTCTGTATATGCATAATTGTTATGTTCTGATGTTGTTTTGTTACTTGATGATAAAACCAATTTGAATTGAAAAAGTATCATTCAACATGCTGAAGGTATTTTTGAACAGTTTTCGTATTGACAGTTAAGTGTAATAACTTTGACAATAGTCACTGATTTTCCTAACACTTTATTTAATTTTAAGACAGCTAGTTAAGCATTCAATGCAATAATATTCGAATTTTTATAATTTTGCATTTTCATTTTATTATTGTAGAAATATAACTCTGATATAGAGTAAGACTACAATTTTCAACTGTACTACTTACGACAACACAGTTGCTGGTACGTCATTTGAGCTTTATTGAGTAGCCCTAAATACTGAATGTTTTTCAAGATTGAAGGCTAGTTTTGAGCATTTCGTGATTTGTAGTTTAGATAGTGTTTATTATCTATCATATTTCTCATAATGGCTTTTTGTATATTTGACTTCTAAGCACTATATTATTTAACTCACTAATGAGCGTATCACAATTTTCCAACAATATAATCTACAATTTGTACCATTGGGAAAAACAATATAATTTTCTGAACAAAAATGCCTATTTTATATGTAAAATAGAAATAAATAACTTTATCTAACAACACATCATAATAAAACAGTAAAAAACATTAACATTGAATTTGTGTAAACGTAAGTCAGTAATCCATCGTTGAAACTATTACAAATAAATTGAAATAATTTAAAAATTTAATCTTTAAATTTTAAACTGTAAATCTTTAAGTCCTTGTCATATTTACTGCATAATATTCAATCCAGCCATTGGCGAGGAAACACAAAGTAACGAGCGTATTGTAAAACCTGCTGCTTTACGAAGAAAGTAACACTTTAAATGCTGTGCCTTAAGACAATAGCGTGATATGTTCGTTTACCAGAACATGTTTCTTGACGACCAGCTTTATAACAACGGAGCTATTAGCCTATATAATAATATAATACGTTAAACTTTACAATAACATATGTAACAGATCCATTTTACCTCTGTCTCTGAGAGCAAGTTTTGAAGGAGGCCCTGAACCTAGCAATTTAAAATTGAAGAACCAAAAGTTTCTGCATCCCACTTGGGCCCAGGTCTTCTTGCTGGGTTTCGGAGGAAGATGAGCGAAATTAAGTGATGAGGGGAAGTCGCCACTCAGGATGGGTCTCTCCTGATTTCATGAACTTATGTTCTTCCTGAACCAGTGTCCAACGAGCTTGCTATTACACCATATTTTCAAAACGAGAAACAAAGAAGAGTTGTCTATCAATCGGAAAGGAAGGAATGCGAGCAAGAACAAAACTCAATGAGTCAATTTTTGTAACCATATGATCTCCTCCCGCTCGTTATCTAAAATGAAAAAAACTTCTCTTTTAAGGCAAGAAACATCCAGATGTTTAATCGCCCTTTAATAAAGAGATCTTAAATTGTGTAGTAATTATTGTTAGCGATTCCCTGGGTTGCTATGAACTTGGAGCGGGAAGCTAGGTTTTACATATTGCACACTAAAACTGACAGTATGAATACTTCAGGAAAACTATATTCGGTAAATTTTATTTCGAAATTCGTAAGATTTTATGCAGAGAGGTACTTCTCTTCTGTTTTCTATTAATGTCTGAATGCATCATTCTTGCTGAACATGTCTGCCTTAAATTTTTTGGATTGCTTCGTCAGGCTTGAAGACCTGCAGTGCAGAACTGCGGAAAACGTTGCCCCAATCAGTAGGGGCAGAATATATTGTCCATGAGGATGGCAGGATGGATGGAGCCTGCTCGCTAAGCTTGAGAAAGTGAATCGAGAAGCGATATCTGAGCTAGTTAGGCCGTGACGGGTCGAAGGGAGGAGGGTGTTGGCCCCTGGTGTGCCGTTTGCTTGATTGTACCAGAGCACGCTACATGGAGGGCGAGGCCATTAACATGTTGTTGAGGAAGCCCAAGAAGCAAACACTCCGGCCAGCTATCTACCTGTCTTCCCATCCAATTGTTTCCTTCTCCCGTAGGCATTCCGCGTTCCCATGCATTATTCGCAATGCGCAGCCAAATGCAAACAAAACACTGTGCATCATTATTGTAACTGTGTGCTGATTGCAACATTTCGTAGTTCTGCTCCCTTTTCCGCTGTACAAACATTATCATCCGGATGATGTGATACAAATATTTTGTCATGGGGTCATTATTTGCCAACGCAAAACACTTTTTTGCTTTGTTCGACATCGTTTATAATGAAGTTTATTTCAATGTTCGTTTTTTGTCTCGGTTTGTAAAATATTTGTCTAAAATATACAACCACCAGATTTTTCTGGCAATCCATCGAAAATATTTCAAAATTCGTAATATGCATAAATCACTCATTATAATTATCATGATGCAATTTGCAATTAAGGCGTCTACTTTCTTCTATATTTTATTTTATTTTTTTGTAATAGCGTTTAACTTGGATTTTCATTAAAATATATCCTATTATAGTGATACAGATTCATTTATAGCTTGGAATGGTACTGAAAGTATATGCATTTTTGGGAACGCATTGTTATATTTTCAATAACACAATGTATAGAGCAGCAAATAAATTTTGGCATTTCCTATTCCCTTCACTTTTGTCACTATCCATTATCCTTCGAGTTTGATGTTTTGGTAAACTCCTCTAATAAATATTCCTTTTAAATGTAGACATGTTTTCTTGCAGCAAATTTAGTTTAATGTCATTTTATAAAGACGAGATAAACCTTGATGACCTCACCCCATCCCACAGAAATCCCACTGTCTATTGATATCGCTTTCGTCTAACCAATAACACACTACCAATAGATACTTGGTAATTTTCCAGTGTTGCCGCTGTTACTTTTGTACATGGAAAATTGAGCAGAAACTACGAATAATAGTTTGAGTGTCACACGTATATTATGCACTGAGCAACATGTTACAAAAAAGTTCTCTCATAAAATTAGCCTATATATATATATATATATATATATATATATATATATATATATATATATATATATATTTGGAGGTGCTGAACAAGTTTATTAAAATAGCAATGCACAATTGGTTAATGTTTATGAGAGATCAACAATAGTTTCTAATGAAATAAAGTAATACTTAACACACACATATATGACACCACTTCCACTTTTGCATATTGCGTCGTTTACCTACCGCTGTATACCTTATACTCCAAAAATAGCCAGCCATCATGGAAGTTGAGCACTTTCCCTGGTCTACATTGTTGCTATTGCTTCGTGGAAACGTTCACCATGCTCATCACTAATCATGCAGCAGTTATTCGGGAAACTACGAGTTATAAGTGGGAATGGGTATGTGTATCTTTAGGGAATCATTGCTGCTCAATTTGTGATACGCAGACAGCATGTTTTCAGCCATTTCTTCGTAGCTTTCTTGTCGGACGTTTCCGACAAAGTTAGTTACCAGACGAAACATGTCCCAAGCTTTCTTGTCGACACCAGTAGCAAGCTATCAAACATTTCAACAGTAAAGAGTTTTCGAGTCTGAAGACATACGAAATCTTCCTCTTTAATTTTAGCTTTACTAAGTCTAGGGAAGACTTAGCATCAAGGAGTTCCATGGCTTTAACAAAGTTCTTCATCAGACCGAATTTTATATAAAGGGACGATAGGGGAATTTTGTGCGGTTGCAGTAGTGGTGGGTGTTTCACCTTATTTTCTCCGACATTCATAGACCAGTCTTTCTTCTTATAGTGCAACGACTTTGCTCGTATATCAAATTCACACCAAAAAGCAGTATATCCCAGTTGCAAACCCATTACTACAGCCACTACATTTGAGACACCACTTGTGTATGTATTGGAGACTTGATGTATTGGAGACAGTTCAACAGGTGTTTTAGATTGTCATGGATTACATTCATTTACACGAATGTCCGATTGGAATAGATGGAAGCTGCATTCCATTATGTATCAACACACTTTAAGGCTCAATTTGAAGGAGTCGCTATTCTTATGGGTCATATTTCTTTTGAAGGGCATTCATAAGGCCATCTACATCAATACAGAACACAAGGTCGTTTTCCTTTTGAAAGTACGACACGAACTGCAAACTGCCAGTGCGATATTTTCTACAAGGTACTTCTGCTGTTAAAACCTACTGCTACTGGCATTTTTCACATTTGGAGTTATAGCCTTCTTCTGCCGTGGAAAAGTAACTTCACCACAAATGTAACAAATGTTATTGGGTTTATTAAGAACGTAACTGCTGCTGGATTTAATAGCAACTTCCACTCATAAGAACAAAGTAGATGAATATGTAGCCTAGAAAATACACAAAAATCTAACATATCGCTCATTACTAAAAGCACAAAAGACTGGCAACAACACATTACTCAGTAATCTGCCTTTTATCCACGCTTTGATGCAATACATAGAGGCAAGATGAGTGATGTAATATGGTACAATCATAAACTTACCAACATAAATAAAAAGTTGATAATTATACCTGAGTATTGAAGCGGTTTTTATATGCAGAAGTTGATGTGGTCGTTGGATTTACCCGAGGGTCCCACCTCATACCCCGGGTCGTTCAGGGGCCCGAAGTCGCCTTTCGTCTCTTATTGATCACGGGAGGAGGGAGATTGAAAGAGGAGGTTCAAATCACACAATCTTGCTTCAATTGAACGCATTGAGATGTTTAATCCCACTGCACTTAGTTATTGACCACCTGGTTTGTTACCTCTGTGACTTTGATGACACATGCTACATATGCTGCTTGAAATTGCATCGGTGTTGTCTACTGCCTCTGGTAAAGCGATGTTGATCATCAAAAACGTGTTTTTACAAAGTTGTTTCCCCTTATATACGAAATTCAAAACGTCGCCACTTAATCACAAAAGCTTACAGGATTCACAGCATAGCGGCCACAGCGTCCTGGGATTTTAAAATATTTAAATACTATTCTTGAACTCCCAAACGCGCTTACTTTAAATTCATCACCTCTTGGACTCCTTATTGGGGGAGCTCCTGATCATACAATATAACGTTGTCATCGCCGACACCTGTTCCCCTTCTACCTGTAACTAATTTTGAAGCATCGTGAGCGGGAGGTCTGCGGTTCGAATCCCGCCAGGACCGTCCTCCCTGACTGGGGTTTTTTCCAGGTTTTCCTCAGTCTTCATAACTGGCAAATGCCGGGGAGGTACCTAAACTTAGGCCTGGAACGCTTCCTTCCTTAAAAAAAAAAATCCTTTCCCAATTTATCGTTTCATCTCATGTATCACCAGTGTCCACCGCCTGTGGTGCCTCAGTAGTAAAAACGGGCGTTAAACACTACTAAAAAAAAAAAATTTTTTTTGAAGCATCTTCAGCAACTAAGTTACAAAGGATCTGTTGTTCAGCCATTTACATGCTTTGTCACAATAGAGAGACCCATCGCTCTAAACATCAGTGGAAGAGGTACAAAAGATTACAAAAGTTAACTTTTCCCTGTTGTCATGGAGTTATACGTCCAGGTAGCCATGAATACACTTTCGTAATACATGAAATGTTCCTGTTTGTTACTACGCCTATGTATTTAGTAATTATTACTGTTTGACTTATCTAAATGCGTTCACTATTGGGCATGCGCGGGTGTGAGGACCTTTCACAGTACGTAATGTGGACTGAGTATATTGAATATTAGGGATATATGTATTAGCTAATCTGAGCCAAACGAAAAAAATTATTGCAATGTGCATGTTTAGCACCTCATAGTAAGTAATATTTTTATATTTTTATTTCAAGGACAAAATGTGTTTTAACCAGCATTATTAAGGATATCTGAGGTTGTCTTACTTGATAAATAAAGGGTACATTAATAAATTATTTACTCTCATTTTCACGCCATATTTATGTTGGTGCTAAATAAGTTCTGAAAGGTATTACAGAGACGT
Source organism: Metallyticus violacea (assembly GCA_030762175.1). Classification (NCBI taxonomy): domain Eukaryota; kingdom Metazoa; phylum Arthropoda; class Insecta; order Mantodea; family Metallyticidae; genus Metallyticus; species Metallyticus violacea. Next base: position 291,956,328 of record CM060846.1, read on the forward strand.
GGCAACGTTGTTTTCCTAAGCGAACTCTTATGCACCGCATTCCTCGTGAGTGTTATGTTAAAGTGGCATAAGTAAGCTCCCCGGTAGCGGTAATATTAGTTACGGGATCAAAGCCTTTCCCGTACTATGCCTAGATATCTGAACTTCCGCAGAATATCATCTTTGGTTTAGCAGCGATGTTTTGCCAAACATGTTGTGTAGCTTCTTCTTGGGTATTAATAGCTATCACGTTTTGTTACCCACAACTTAAAACACGGATACAGGTTCCATTTCCATTTGGAACAAGTAACCAAGGTAAGATTTCTTCCCAGAGTTCCTTAAAAGTAGTTCTATGCGCCGATTGACTCCAGGTTACTTGCGTCATCATTAATTAAGTTTATGTTGTGCTCCAAAGAGTTGTTATTTGAACTAGGCTGTTGAAATTTTGTTTAAACATCTGTATATTTCGGGAAAAATCAGTATTATGTAACAAAATGGCTATATTTTGAAGACTGGATGAATTATTTCAATTAGATAAATGTTGAAGCCATGCATTCCATAACTATAAATGTCCAGTTGAATACATTTTGAGAAAATCAATAAAAATGTAATATCTCTTGAATATGACAACTTGACAATTATTTTTTCCCCAAAATTTTGCTTAATTACAAATGTTGCTCAATATTAAAATGTTAAATGCTGCGCCTGTGCTGTTATGGAGCTCATTTCCTTAACATTAATTTCAGATATTAACATTTTGATTTTGAAGAGGAATATGCTCATATGACATGCAACAATATTGGAAAATTAAAAAGGTCCCTTTTAATTAATTCAGCCTTTATTTTCTAATAATTGCACACAGGAAATAACAAAATTCAGTTAGGCTATCTCTCTCCTTCGCATAGCCAAGAGTCCCATACTTTATTACCTGAACCATAAACATTAGAAACTTAAGTTCAGCAATCTTTAAAAGTGTGGCTGCTTTTCAGGAAAAACTGTTGTAATATTCCTGATTTAAGCTGTTTTTAGGCGAATTTTATTTGAATGTGCTCTCTGGGGGTTGGTTCCATTAAACTTAGCATTTTCTTTTATTGTGTGTGACCATTCAATTGGCTGTAAGGTTCGCTTGCTTTTTACCATTGAGAAAGGTTTTTTTTTTTTTTAATTTAGAAAAATGTCTTAAAATACTTAATCATAGTGTATTCTACTTTAACTACATTTTTGGGTGGGGGATCAGATTTTAATTATGTCTATCCAATCATCACCTGAGTACACAGCGTCGTGTTTGCGTTTGCTTAGTTGTATTTGAGCAAAGTTCCGATCACATGCCGTTCTGTTTAGTACCTAGGACCAGCGTAGTAACACATACCATGATCAATTAGATAACTGAAATTTGACGTCCACATATATGCAGATTTATTTTCAGTCATTGCATTCCTAGCTCCAGAGATTAGGGAGAATATAAAATTGTATGTTTAATTTAATGAATCCTAAAACATTAATCAGACATTATCAATAGAAATTAAAGCAAAACTCTCTGAGAGTATGATACACACATTTTGTGCAGTAACTCTGCAAAATCATGTAAGTCAAGACCCCGCAAGCTGCGTCCGCTATACAAAGAATAATAAAGTCATAAAAATTCCAATCCCTAACATACAGCTAGGCTAGGGGTGATCTCATGGCAGGGAAGACCTTGAAAACGATGCAACTTGAACAAAGGTTAATGGGACATGTTTCTGACCCGAAAACTTCTTTGAAGGGGAAATCTGAGGGGAGAAATGAGATAAACAAGCCCAGGAGTTCGTTAGTATGAGGACTCTTACAGAAATCAGCGCAAAATAGCAGCCTATAGGGAACGAACCGGGAACCACGTGATTCTCATGTAGCCAACCTAGGAGTAGAACCGAAACAGACGCTATGAAAATTTGAACTCAAAATTAAAAGGACGCACATGAGACTGACCGGCTGTGAAACTAATAAAAGTTATGGGAAAGCAGAAAAGCCCCGCAGTTTTTCAGGAAAGCCAGGCAGCTCTAGTTAGGCAGTTTTTGAAGAATCTCGACGCAGTCCTTGATCAGTTCCGGAGCATTTCCCAAGCAGTTTTGTGAAGAATTTTGGAGTATTTACATAACAGTTGTCGACGCAGTCTTTGATCAGTTTTAGTTAAGTAGTCTGATGAGTTTTTAGTCAAGCCCCGCAGTTAAGGCAGTACTACCCAGGACTATGGACTTGTGCGCTTATGAAACTCAATATGTATCATGTGCAAAATGCTGGTAAATTGTGTGTTCTGAACGTCAAATGATAGGTTTCAGGTAGCCAATTACAACTCATATGGTACCACAGGTTGGAACTGTGGTGTTATGGAAATCGCAGCTTCAGTTATAGTAATGAATTTTTTTATAACTGATATGTACAAAAATATGAATTTAAAACCGTGTATTTTATGTTAGCTAAGTGATATATCTATATAAATACATTATGCTAATTAATTTTTTGTATATTCAAATTCACTTTAATTTAGCTTGACCACCTATTCTTTAATATTATTTGTGAAAATAGACGAACTGGCTAAAATTATAACAAGCATCATAAAGGGGGGGCAATGACAGTTGGTTCTACTTGGAGAATAGTATCTATCCCATGCCACTGTTTCACAAAGGAAGTCAAGATGCAGAAATGTTATCGCATTTGGTAATTTCCTCAGTGCTGTAAACCCAAGCAGAGGTAGGATGAGAATTTGTGACACTAAGAGAGGAGAGATGCTACTAAGGTCGGAATGTTGGCTTCTACAGCCCCCAGGCCATGAAGTCAAGATACTGGTAGGCGCCTGTGTAGCGGAAGGAGATAGAAGGGTATCATGTCCCGGTTCATTGCCCGCCTCCGGCTATAGCTGGTTCTGTGTTGGAAACAGCCTTCCAGTTGAATGCATTTTCTTTGATATAGGATTAGCTCCCGCAGGGAGGGATGCGAATAAAACACATTATAAGCAACGAATGAAATGAGAGAATCCCCAACAGCTAGAGAAACCTGCAAACATAGGAAATAGAAGATTATTGAAACGGATCCCTTATGGTATCCAGAATTTATGCCAGTTGCGTATGTAGAAAAAATCCTTTACGAACATTTTACGTAGTTGAAAGGAAAAAAAGAAGAAAAAAAAGTGGAACCACTAAAATTCTTTTTACAACGTACAAATAGAAATATAAGCATATTTATTCCCAAATGCATAATAGCACAAAATGTAGCTACTGGAAAGTCAGAAGGCTTTCACGTATGTGAAGTTTTGCAGTTACTTTTATCGGATATTTTTATTGGAACTTATGAACTTTTATCTGCAACAATGGTTGTCTGTTTTGTTTTAATATTTTCTTTCTTTAATATTCCATAATAAATATAAAATAAAGGCATTTTCTAAGTTCCTTCAGTGTCCTTAGATTATCTATTTTACCTAATTCATAATTACATGAAATGAAAGCAGGTTATGTTTGGAACAAGCTTAGATAGCTTTGGTCTGAATAGCTCCCATTTTCTCTCATTTAAAGAGAATATCAAAAGACCATAATTTTAATTTTATTATTTAGCCAAGAAAATTTAGTTTTATGTTATTGATATATTACATTGTAATAAGTTTACAGCGAGTCTTAAGTGCGTCTTCTTATTTGTGTAACGCCGTTTTTCAAGACATTTCTCTGAACGTATGTTCTTAATTCATATTTTCATGGATTCTTTTTAAATTTATTTTCGTTAATTTATTTATTCGTAGCTTTAATACTAAAAAGTTTTACTTATTTCTTTGAATTCTTTTTATTTGGTCTTTCACGGTTTCGTAGTCCGTTTCACGGCAGCTGATGGGTCAGGAACCAGAGCGCAATAGATATAACATCTTCAGAGCTGGTTGCAAGTTATTATATTTACAATTACAAATATAATGAAATTAGCACGTACTACATGACAGGAGATATTTATCACCTTATACTGCTAAATTCACACATTTCTGGCATCTTTTGCATAATTATCATTCGCACGCATAATTTCATCTCCGAAAATTTAGTCAATATCTAGCTGATATTTTCTTTCGTTTATAATATGTAGGTATTTGTTGCATAGCATTTCATTTTAAACTTTAAACTATAAATAAAACCACATACCCTTAGTATGTCATTCTTTTATCTTATACCGTTTATGGTATTCTGAAAATTTATTAACCCTCTCACCATACCCCGATTTTATCGCCATGTAAGGGGGCTTTGTGTTTAAAATTTCGTTTTCTGTATCCAATGTCTGTTATCATTAACGTTTCGGGACACACAATTACAGAAATTTACCTGAATATTAGGATCACCTGCCGGCAATTAATGAATAACGGTAACCCTGTATATTCTAAATTTACATGGGCTAAATTTCGGAAGATGAACTGATTCGTATGATTCATATTTTCCTTAAAAAAAAAAACAGGCCAAAATATGTGCATGTAGCATAAGAATATTTACAACGACCTCTATCATTAAGTACGTGTGTTATTTACATTGTAATTGTCATTATTATTTCGAGAACTTGAATCACTTGCGAGTATATTGCCTCCGCTTCACCGCAGTTCCCGCTCTGAATGCCGATCAGCCAGCTGCCGTAAAACAGATCATAAAACATGTAAGACTCAATATCTGTCTATAACTTATTCTGAAAGTATGAAAGGAGTGAGAAGGATTTTAACACCCTTTCTTGCTGTTCCGGATATACATAAGCAGGCATTTATGTAAAAGGCACAAAATTTGCTCTCCGTTGATATTTTTGTTTCCAATGTTATTTTCTTACTATTAGCATATCTTTAATATGTGAAATGTCAACAAATTTAAAAAAGATATTTAACAATTCAACGTTGTTATCAAGTTCGCTAACTAGCCCCATATTATCTGGAGGCCCTTCATATTTTTGTTTGGAGTTCTAATCATAAGATCCAAAATATTCCAGTACTAAAATTTTCTTGAATAGTACATAACCTATAATGTTAACAAATCGTTTTATTCCTATAGAGTTAGTGACTTATGGAAATGGTAAAGACACTCCAATTATTGAATGAATTAATGGCTCTTGGATGGATGTAAAGCTATTCCACATTAGTAAAAATAATATTTACGTAACTTGCAGTAAAGTGGATGGAACATTTTCTGGCCAGCTGAAAACTAAAATTACTACCAGACGCACAGCAAACTATACTAGCATAAATATTTTATATAGGGCATATATTACCATGACGACCTGTGAAAGTGCACAAGTGATTTTATTTTGATATATATATATATATATAGTTTACATAAAAGTTTGGGCGTTAGGGAATTATTTACAGCATTCGCCGGTCCTGAGAATATTATGCCGGCAGTTGCCGCAACCTACACCGCTCGAGTGCATTGCGGTAAAAGTAGTAGACAAATTTCAGGCACTTTATTGTTTTTTTTTAATTTTGCCAAGAATAATTAATTCAACACATTATCCAATTATCTGATAACCAACGTGGCGGCATACTCCATCGGCCGATAAGCCTTTGATGAAGACCAGCTACACAAAAAATAGCATGATATAAAATGTTTTTAATACAGAATTGTGTAGTTGAAATATTATTATTATTATTATTATTATTATTTTTTTTTTTTTTTTTTTTTTTTACACAAGTTCTATGTTAGGCTAAGGTTTGGAATGAGTCAGATTGGATAAATTGGAGGTTACGACCGGGAATTGAATCTTTATCTTTGCATTTTCGTGCCGATGCACTTACCATCTAAGCTACCGTGACCTGCTTGAACTTACCCGCGAATCTCTCCATCTGACAAATTGTTGAGGCATATTGCGATATAACTGTATTGACATGTTCCTAGTAAATTTCGGTACTTCAATTGTTTATTTCCTATCTAATTTTCATTCCAAAGCTTAACCTTAGCCTTACAATCGGCCCTAGTAACTATACTAGCCTCATAAGATCTAGATCGCGGGTTCAATCCCGGCCAGGGTCAATGAATTTTTTCGGGCGTAAAAATCCTAAGTATGACATCCTTCGGAAGGAAGTAAAGCAGTGGATCCCGTATAGTACATATACGACACATGAAAAAAAAAAATAAAAAAGGAGAAAGAAGAATCCTCTGAGCAAAATTTAGCGTCCGTTTCACGCCCTGAATTAAATGGGATGCTGAAGAGCTGTAGAGTATTCCTGAATAAAAATTCTATTGATCACATTTGAATTTACCGATAAATACCTAAAGCTTATAAGGAGTGCACTAAATAAATTCGTGTTTAACACTTCTTCTTTTACATCTCCGTTCTCCAATAGCCAACTTCCGAAACCAGATTCCTTTCATTATAGTCACGGAAACAAGTCGTTTAATTTCGATGGCTATCACATACAGTGTGGAGACAGTGTTTCGGACATTAAAATATTTTATGTTAGCGGAGTATCATTACGTCGTAACTAATTTCTTAGCTGGTTTTTCAGTCATTTGCTGTGATCTTCATAGTTGGAAAACGTCATAAAAACGAAATCACAATATTACTTGGAGAGCACTCAGATTAAAACATTAGATGAGCAATAAAAAGTTTTCTACTTCTACTTGTAATGTTCTCGTAACATAATTGCAATTTTAAACGTACAATAAACCACAAACATTTACCGTTTCAATATGCACTGTGACTCTAAATAATTTTTATAAGGATAGGTCATACACATGCATCCCTTTTTACTTAAAAATGTAGGGTTGCTGAGCTAGTGTCCAATGTTTTTTTATGTAATCGTTTTGTTTTTTTCCGTCGTGGTCACAAGCAGTCAAACTTTGCAGATGACCTGACATGTCCGATTCTGCTGTTTCGCGCTCACAGTGTAGCGAGATAGAGAGAAAGGGAAGGTGTTAAAAGAACAGCTCTCTGCTGCATTCTTTGATCATCGAGTTTATTTTCTTCATGGCTATCTGGATGCCTCTTTGTGCACTGCTCTGGCCGCCGAGGTTTATTGAGTATGCGATGCATTTGGTAACTCATGTGGGATTCTTAAAGTTCAAGAATGTACGGATATTACGTTGACGTGCACTTTATGTTGCGAATAAATTGCTATCATAACGACTCACGATGTATTATTTATTGCCTGCTTACAAAGGCTGCGTGAACTACGTGCCATACTGCGTGATGCCACATGAACTGCATCTGCGTAAACTACGCGACTGTCTGAACTATTAACTGAATTCTGTAGATGCCTAAACTGTGATCTAGCAAATGCATGCTCTGCCCGAACTGAATCTAGAAATGCATGATCTAACTGAACTCACCTGACTTACTTGAAATCTATTATAATAGTGTGTTTCTCGTCTTGCACTCCACTCGCCTACACGGGCTTACCTGCACTGCTGACTTACAATCTATCAAAAGCAAAGAATTTTCCCAATTTATACTAATTTCGAAAATGTTAGCACGTGGTCCTGAGAGCACACGAGATCGACAGAAGGGAGCTCATGGGTTACTGAGCCTTCAAAATATTCAAATGTTATTGGTGAACTCTCATCCTCCCGTACGCGCTCAATTTAAACTTTTCAACTCTTTGGTTTCTGATTGGTAAGTTCGTGGTAATCCGATGTGAAAGTGAAAGGAATCCACCTGCATTACCATCTCCTCAGGAATGTTCACTGCCCCTAACAGATTAGTATCTTCTCTAAAATGCAAAGGGTTATTGTTATAGCCTGTCCTTTCCAGGTGCTGGTTATATTATCTCGCGTCTCACGCCGGAGGTTCAATTAGCAACCACACCAAATTACATAATATTCTGCAAACGTTTGCTTTTTACAAGGAATGTACTTACATTTTCATGATTCAACTTATAGAAAATAATGATACAATTTATATCAAACCTCTAGTCATCCACTCTCCTTCTGAATTCATATATCATGTTTAGTAGATATTAATACTAGAGTTGCTTCATGCTATTTGCAATATACCAGACATTAGGTAATATGCAAAATTGTTTCCTTGTGAGGTAGGGGGAGGGGGAACTGTTTCAATTATTCATTTTTTTTCATTTAATATTTGGATGTTGTATAAATTTACGTGAAATAAAATGATCGTTAATTGCATGCACAGCAAACAGGTATAATTTTTCAAAAGTTAAGCCATCTTGATTATGTACCAGTATTTATTGATCATAATTTGAATTTACGACGTAGTTAAAATATTTCATTACTGATGTTACTGCATTAAAGGAATCTCAGAACTTGAATACGTTATATGCTGAGCAAAGTGCATGAATAATTTCTGGTTTCCAGAGTGATGGAAATGTGGAAACAAATGAAATAAACAACAACTTAATTAAGTGTAATGAATAGGGAAATAATGGCTCGACTTTCCTTTGGCCCAAAGGATATGGGAAGTAGTATATATCCTACTATTCTTGAGTGTGAATGATGCACAGGGAGTGGAGAGAGGGAGACAGAGAATATTTACATAGTTAAAACAGAAGGAGCAGCAACGACTGGAGGAAGGAGCACCAAGAGAAGCAGAGGAGTGAGGTAGTGGCTGCCGCGGTTTTCTGATGGGGAGGTTGTTGGTTAGGAACTTGAGTGCAAAGTCAATATTTCAGTGTAATGTGTTTATGTGTATTTTAGCAACTGTCGTTGTAGATTAATTATACTTTAAGTTTGTTTACCTTCTGGCTCTAGGGTACACGAGAATAATTTGCACGTGCTAAGTGTATCAACTTTTATTAAGACGGAACATTCAGTTTAATTTTTTTATTAACAGTGCAATTGCACTTTAAACCCTGCCAATTTTCGGGACTTCCGGAGTTCCTGGGTAAAATGTCCCTTCCTTCTGTTACATTTTAATGTTTATTTACTTTAATATTTAAATGTTTTATTATTCAGTATTGTTGTATGGTAATCTCCAAATTTTAATAAATTCCATTGTTTACAATGTAATTATAAGAATAATTTTCTATCCTACGAGCTAATATTCTTGTAAATATTGTTTTAGATGCACAAAATTGTTCTTTGTATATGAGGAGAGACCAAAAAAATAAGCGGAATTGCAGCGTAACCTGTGTGAGCATTCGGTTTTTTTATTAGTGTTAAACACCCATTTTCACTACTGAGGCACCACAGGCGGTGACACTGATGATACATGAAATGAAATGAAATAATATATTGGGAAAGGATTTTTTTTAAGGAAGGAAACATTCCAGGCCTAAGTTTAGGGTACCTCCTCGGCATTTGCCATTTATGAGGACTGAGGAAAACCTGATTAAAAACCTCAGTCAGGGAGGACGGTCCTGGAAACCTAGACCTCTCGCTCATAAGTCCGCGCCTTAACGACCTCGGCCACACGTGGCGGTGTGGGAATTGGTGTCTCTATCCGCATTTACTCGTATAACTTTAAAGGGGTAATTTTAAACAACATGAATAAAAATGGAAAGGGATCGTGATTATTGCATAATATTGTAACCAAATCAGAATGAAATAATTTATCGTTGTCTCGTTGATTAAGATAAATAGGATCTAACTGGTCACACTTCTGTAGGAGCAATGGAATGCATTTCATATCACATTGAGAATTACAAGGTAAAAGGAATTGTCTTCTACTTTCTACAATATTACACATGAGAATGATGAATTATTTCCTCTCCTTTAGCTTCATCGGATTAATTCTTGCGTCAATATTGCATTCAAATGTATTTACTGCCGTTCTAAATCATTTTATTGGGTGAATGAAAAATGAGAGACTTGGTCTCTTCCTGGAAAACCAGAAATTAGAATTAACGACCAGATTTTTGGAAATGGTTTTTTAACCATGGTAGTAGTCAGTGAGTCAGCTAACAGCAATGACAACTATTTCTGATTCAGGTTGTATCTTTTTGGCTCCAACACAAATATTTTGTATAGATAATGGTAAAACACTACAATCTAACGCTGGGACAATGCCAGTCATTGGTTAAAGTAGAATGAGTGTTAGATTTCGTGACTTGGATGGGGGAGGGGCTGTTGTTGATTTGGTTTATTTACGGACGCTCTTTAATATCTCAGGTCATCAGCGTCCCATTCAATTCACGGCGTGAAAAGGTCGACAAATTTGACTCAGAGGCCTCTTTATTCAGGCTTTAGGTCCTTTTACATGCCGTAAATGTACGAAACGGGACCCTCTGCTTTACTTCCCTTCTGAAGAAAGTCATACTTATGATTTTTACTCCCCGAAAAAATCATCGATCCTGTCCGGGTTTCAACCCGCGATCTTGGGTTTAGGAGGTAGGTATGGTTACCATTACACCACCAGCACCTACATAAGGGGGAAGGGGAAGTCGATGGAACCAGTGACCAATCCATTTGTTGCGAAATTTAGCAAAGTAGTTTTTGAACGCATTTAGTGTAGTGTGTAGGCATGCCATTTTGTTGGAAGAAAATATTTCGCAACCTCCGGTATATCACTCGCTTTTATTTTATGGTTTTCAGTTAACTTCGCGCGTGGTTGAGCACTGACCTGCTATAATCTGGAAGACATCTGACCAAGCAGCTCTTCTTCTCCTTCCTGTGTGAGGGTCCCACATCGTAGCCACATATGTCCATAAGTCTCGCGACATGGTCACCCTATCTCCTTCCGCATTCCTCCTTGAAGTCTTTCAGGCTTGTCCGTTTTCTCAGGTCGATGTTACTCACTCTGTATCGAAGTGAGATACATGACATCTTGCACTTCATTTCTATATGTCACACTTGAATTGCGTTCTTTTATTGTATGTTAGACACCATATCTGGCAACCGAACTTGAGCATGGTGAACACAGCATATCATCACCTCAAGCTTTAGCTTTAGCTTTAGGTTGAGGCGTGTGTCTTGCAAAATGAAGTTTAGCGCATAGATTTTTTCCAAGCAAGAATCCTCCTCTGTTTATTTCTTTTTCACTTCTTTGTAAAAAGTCTGCAGTTTGAGCCAGATATACATAATCTGATACATACTGCAATATTTCACTATTCTTTCTCACTGGAATTTCACATTTTTCTCATCATTTTGGTTTTAAAAGTGTTCATTAAGTGAAACAAAAACGAGAGCAAAAGGTAATTTATCTTAAATTAATTTATGTTCAATCTCTGTTCAGCTTAATGTAGTTTGCCCAACGACATTTCAAAATCATTAAACCCCCTTTTACGTCGATTTGTCAAGGTCTTCAAAATAGCCATTCATAACATCTGTCACTTCATTATTTACAGGTTTCTTTCCCTCCGAGCCATTTTTGAAAATATGGAATACATGAAAGTCAGAGTGGGGCTACATCTGATGAGTGGGCTGGAAGCTTGAACAATTCCAAACTCAATTCTTGTTTAGCGCCGGTGCTTTATCCTATGACACAAATTTTTCTCCTTGGAAATGTGATCACGTTTTCATAGTCTCATTGTTCAAATTCTGCAAGAGACTACCAAAATATTCACCAAATGGGGTTTTCTACTCCCTCAATTAAAACATCTATGCCATGATTGATAATGACGATGCTATCTTTCGGGCAAATTTTGGCTTGTCGCGTCCATTGTTTCGACTGTTCCTTTGTTTAAGAGGTCCGTGCCTCATCAACATTTACAAACCTGCCCAAAACTACCTTGGATTATTCTGAAACGCACCAAACCGAAACATTTATGCAGCCAAATTTCTATCACTGTCACTCCGATGTTCCTGGAAAATGTAAACACGTTCATTTGAGACTACAACAATCTGATATCTATCTAATCTTTAATATTCGATCAATCAAAAAGATTACATGAATTTTTCTAATCATTTCTTCGGTTGTCACCACTGCTGGCCATCCACTCCGATGTTAGTTTTCGAGCGTGTTTAATCCACGTATAAATCATTTTACGGAGTATGAATAGTTTAAAAAAATAAATGATGGCACTTACCTACTTTTCGGCCACTCATGGCGGCCTTAATTCAATTACCCACAAAGCATATTATAATGAACTGGCAATTAAAACCTAATTAACAGCAATAGCTGAACAAAAACATATACTGACTAGGAAAAATACGGAGTAATATTTTTGTTTCCAAAACACCATGTTCGTAAGAATATAATTTTGTTAGCTGTATATGAACTAATCGTATGTTCCGAATTCTGAAAAGAAAATGTAATTCCGAAAAGAAATGAATGTATTAAGCTTATAATCGCGTATAAGAAGCAAAATTTCCGATAGGAATTTGGAATATTTAAAATACTTCATACGCCTTAGAGAAAGGAAATTTATCTAAAAGTTTAATTACCAGAAAAGTTTACTAGGCGAAATCGACCCTTATAAATTACCTGTATTTGTCTGGTTGGGGTAAAATGTTTTATCTGAAAAGAATCTAATATTAAATAATATCTATATTTTAACTTAAATGTTTAGTAATTCATAAATATGTAAAATAATCTAGAATAAGGAGAATGCCTACCCTAGACGTGATTCATGCTTTACTTTACATGTCATCTCCTAGTATGAGCATTGGGGAATATAACTCAAAGGAGAGAATCAGATAATAAATTAATTCCAAGCATACCACCATTAATTAATTGTACCGTAACGAACGGCTGGCGTTATCACATTACGTTCAACTACTAAGGGATTAAAACCCCTTACCTTCCGGAATGATGCACACACTGAAGCCAGACCTCTCAAGTACGGTAAACAGTACTGCTGGTATACGGGTGCTCATATCAAGCTCCTCAACTCAAATGCACGGCTGAGCTTTCCATACTTGAACAACAAGAGATATTTATATTCAATTTAACGGTCTGAATATGTAATTATATTGCACCATGAAATTCGATTTAGGGCAGACATAGTTCGGATATTTGACATAGATGTTAGTTCTAATGAAGATGATCGTATAATGATGTCAAGAGGTCCCTTGCACCTTTAAGAGCAAGCCAAACTACTTAATGTTATCATGGTTGCAGGACTTAGTAATTTACTTAGCCTCATAGAAAATTCATTATCTCCGTATTGTATACTTTTCATTGTTAGGATATCGCAACATTTCCGATTGCTGTAGTTAGTACTTCAGTATGTAACGTCTTACCCTGAGCTCACAAAGTTACTAATCTGAATAACACTATACATGCATAAGAATTTGTATGAATGAAAATAAAATGCCCAATGAAACACAACACCCTGGAGAAATAAAGAGTGCACTGTTCGCTTGAAAACAATAAAAAGGAATACAAACTTATGTAGTGAGTATATAGCACTTATACCGAACGGGGTACTTGGGTAGTAACGCCTGGGCCTTGGAATTCAGGAGGTCCTGGTTTCAAATTCCTTTGGTCTGTCATCTTGACATTGGGATGTTTCTTGTTTTTCCATGGTGGATGGGCGCTAATGACCATAACTGTTTTGCGCCCTTAAACAATAATCATCATCATCCATGGTGACTGAAGTGAATGCTGCAATGGATCTTTCCTTTCCTTAAATTTTCCGCTTTCCCGTTTCCTATCGTTTCATTATATGGGCCTTGCAAGATGAGTTGGTCGTTGAGACCATAGGTACAAACCGTAAACGAATAAATATAGCTTAAATATTGACCTCCCACCATTCACAATCAAATAGAATGTAACAGCTATAAAATAAGAAATAAATTCGAAGTGTTGGTGGTTACAATGAAATACAAAAAGAGGAAATTTATATAATAAATAGTACTTCAAATAATCTAGAACAGCTACAGTTCATCTCGAAGTCATCACGATTACGTAAGGAGTTTAAGAAGCATCTTTCCGGACGAGGATGTGCATGTGAAAATTCTGTGTCGTACTTGCATGCATTCCTTACTTTCCGATTGATGGAGTACTCTTCCTTTTTTCTGTTCATATGCATCCATTTAAGTATGGTATGATTGGCAGGCTCGTTAGCCATTGGCCCAAGTAGATCACATGGCAATGAAATCAGGGGATACACACGTTGGATGCCGACTTCACTTTGCTTCTCTTCCTCCGTCACAGTCAAGGAACTCAACGCTGGTTGATCCAGAAACCTTCGGATTTTCAATTCTACATAATTAGGCCCGGAGACTCCTTCGTATTCTTATCCCAATGACCCTTTTAAAACGTATGTATAATCAGTTATATTGTGACGTTTATTATAGTATTATATTACTTTACGGCTCAGTTATATAAAGTTGTCCGTAAAGAAACAGGTATTGATAAACCATCATCTCAAGTTTCTGTAATTAAGACATAGCATATAAAGTATTTTATACTTGAGCAGATTTTACGTTACGTTCTTAATATTTTCGTTCCAATGATTGGATTGAACTTTATGTGGTAAAGTGGCATATATTTACAGCTTAGAATTTAATGGTTCAAAGTTTTAATTATTACGCTTTGCTCTTATTCAAAATCCACATCTCTTTTTCATGTTCAGTAAATTATATTTGTGTTTCTATTTTTTAAATTAATATTCTTCTTCCGTCCTGCGGTTACCTTCCATAGCCATATCCTGAGGGATTTTCTTCCAAAATCCTCCCAAGTGATATTACTGTAGTAGTAATATCACTTGCTTGGAACATTGATCATAGGGAAAGGTTAGGATGTACAACTCTATGGTTAGTGTTAACGTTTATAAGGGTAGAAATTCAGCACACATGCCGTGTAACTCTGCAACATATAAGCATAATAAATTGCAGAAATTATATAGAACCAAAAGAGAATTTAAAAACAATCCCATGTTATTTCAAATAGAGCGGTTGCATTCAGCAGAATAACAATACTGACCAACATAAAATTACAAAGTATGTGATAAATGATAAATAACTGATATCAAAGGAAAGTGAAACTAATAGCAATATCGAAACAGGTACTGCATTTCCATATAAATCATTTCTACCACCAGGCTCCGCCCAAATTTCTTTGACGAGAACAGGACTAAATAGCTGAGTATGCCGCAGAGTCTGTTAATGCCGCATTTTACAGAACGAAAACACTCGATTTTCAATATGACGGAACGCCCCCTCTCAGCAGTGTTAGCCAATTTCTGAATGGAACGCTACCAAACCGTGGGATTGCAAATATGGTGTTGCAAATGACATTGGATGAAGTTCCACAGCCTCACTCCGTGGAACTTGTGTTTTTCTTTCTTTCTTTTTCTTGGCGTCATATTAAGGATAAAATTACCTCAGCTATAGAGATAATTAATAGTACCATATGAGAAAAGAGAACGCTTTGGTTACAACATGTGTTTTTATCGGGACAGAAATGGAGCTCAAATTAACCGTCATTAGGTTATATTGTGTTATTCAAAACACCAATAATCAACTTAGTAAATTATACTAGCTACAACTGTGTACATTATTATATCAAATTCAAAGTATTTCATTCATATAAGTTTTATTGTTATTAATTTGGCGTACGGTTATCCGAAATATGTCTTCCATATTTAAGTGATTTTTTTCAATAAACTTGTTTTCACAACTCACCCCTCATTGATGGTAAAATAATGTTTTTTATTAATAGAAACTGAAATTCTTGGTCCATAAATTAATTTATAATGTCATTGATCACTTTGGATGCAAGTTAAGTGTTCGTCACGAAGGCGTTCGACCGAAGTAAACTGCGAAAGCTGAAAACGCAGGTTTGAATCCTGCTTGGGGGGGGGGGCGTTATCTAGAGTTTTCCTCAACCCAGGAGGTCAATGAAACACTGGCGGACTCAAGATTATTGACGAAATCGTTTAATTATTTCCATTCATAGTCATGAAGACCTCGACAGTTGGCACATTATACACTTAACACTTTCATACAAATCGTAATATGTAACTATTTTCTGTGTATTGTCGATTATATTGATTGCAGAAGCACTGTTATGGGCATACAGACAGCTCGTAGGTCTAGATCCTGTTTTGGCATCGATGTTGTGCCGTGTATTAATTATTTATGATAGCTCTCTGTTATGCTGGACTGTGTCCGATAAATTTCCTGCATTGTGTTACCCCAAACAAACCAATCCTATCAATTGTTTGAATTGACAAATGCAAATTCAACTGAGAATTGCATTAATGGGAAAATCCGTCAGAAGGAGACAGGATCTGTTGACTGCTAATGCCCGCTGACACTGAAGTATTATGCCGATCATTTGAAAAGAAATTTATTCTTCATTTGTTAAGCTGGCCATAAAACCATTTCCTTTAAAAGCTCTCTTTATTTATCCCTGTGTAACTAAGCAACGAATGATTCTTTTTACATTTGCTGAAGTGTTATTTAAAGAATAATTTGAGACGAGTTTAAACATAGACAAGAAATTTGAGATGTTTCAAACTTACATTTTAGGGCTTAAATTTTCAAAAGGGTGTTCACAACCACTAATTTTTACTTAAATGTGAAAGCATACAGCTATCAACAGATTGAAATGTAGTATTATCTGGATGGCTTCTATTAGGGAATCTTTGCTGTAGATCTCAGCAGCTCTTACAGCACAATATTTTGCTCCCCCAGAAATCAGATGCATGTCGGAAATTTCAGAAAAATGTATCCATTCTCCATTTCTTCAATTTATAATTTATTTCATAATTTATTTTGTTTCATGTTTTGGTTACATAACAATGCTGCACGAAACAGTTAACGGATGTCTTGCAATTAGGGAAATAGTAGAATCGTAACTTATTTTTAAACAACTGAATTGCTAATAAAACCATACAAATGAAATGGCATTCAATCATGTATTTAGACTGAAATTATTTTAACACTAAATTGTGAAACCACTATGCATTGCTTAGTAAAATTATATTGTGATATTTGTAAAGAAAATGGCATTTTATTCCGTAATTATGAAAAGATAAAATTTTTATATCCCGTGGGGGAAAAAAAAACTTAGTCAGTGGTTTGTCAAAGTCGTTTCAGACAAAAGGTGATGCTTTGTATTTCGTTGAATTTCAAAGGTGTTCTCCAATTTAAGTTGGTCCCAAACGTGGTGGATTTGACGTTTCATTGTACTGTGCAGGATTTAGGAAGTTTTAAGATTACGCTGCTCGGTTTTAATAACAGAAAACGCGCTATACTGCAGCAAGATAATGTTTCTTCCGATCTATCAAGGTTGATCCATCAAAAAATCCAGGAATTGCTCCCTCCCCCAGCATTCAGCAAGTGTTTTACACCTGATTATGGTTTGATCTGGCTCAATGCAACATTCTTCGAAGAAGTCGGTTTGATAATCTTGAAGATGTCAAAAATACAATTTCAGAGTTTTTGTCTTTAAGTTCAAGGATTCGTATAGCACGCAATTTAAATGCTAGATGAGAGATGGATGGACGTTGTTGAAAATGGTATCCTATATTTTGAAAAATAATAATTTTTGTTTGTTGTTGTAATGTTAACATACCAATTATAAACAGCTACACCAATATAATCAACCTTCTTAATTCCATGTCTCTATTCTGCTAGGTGCTAAACGTTAAAGAACATCGTAGGTTGTAGTTTTCATTTAACGCTAAAGATAAACTGCTATTGGCATACATGACAATGCTTTCCTAGAATACTTGCAGGTAAAAATGTTGAACACTTAAGTCTGATGAATACTGAGATATTTTGCCAACACGTTCTTATAATAATTGGTGCTGTCTGGAATAAAATAATGACTAAATCAACTGCTGAAACACCCTATAGTACTACAGATGAGTTATAAAAAGAGATAAATTACAATCATTGACGAAATTTTGGCGAAGTCGATAACTGGATATCTTTTAATTCGTTATTTTCTTTGGTGACAAAATCCGTGCGCATTTTTTTTTTTTTAAACGTCGGTTATCGACTCCCTTGAACCTTCGGAATGATCAAAATGCAACAATGAAGTGGCAAATATGTCCAAATCACTTAATTTTCTGAAGTCATATAGTAGAATGAGGAACACATTTGAAAGGGTGAAAGGGAAGTTGCCTCATTCGGAAATAAAACCCAGACTCGTCAGGTAATAATTAGGAATTCCTCAGCCACTATGGTTCATTGTATAAAATGTGCGTATAGTTGCGGTTATTTGGTAAGAAAATCCTCTCTATTTTAACATAAAAATTTATCACAAAGTTGCCTAAACAGTTTTCCTGTAACCGATGTTTCGTTTATGAGAACAATTATAAAGACAAAATATTATTTTAAATAAATAATGTTAAATATGAATAAAGGTTGCATGCGTCGCCTTAAACTTTCGTATACCCGGCCCAGTTGCTCACAGTACAACTCAGCGTCGACTGTAGGTCATTAGGTATCAGAATATTGGACAATGCTTTCGAAATTCTAGCAAATGTTGAACATTGTCTTTTACCCAAAAAGAATTTCACATGCCATTGAATAGGATGTTTTCTTACCAAGTATTCACTGTTTTCTTTCTTTTCTCATAAATACCCAAAAAGCCCTTTTCAGTCATCTAAGGCATTTTCATGAAGTTGTTTCCTCTGGATAAAGCCATTTTAGATGGTTACTTTTCAGTACGTTATATTAAGCTATTTGAAATTTCACACTTGAAAGCAGTGAAATCGTGGCAAAATTAGGGATTTAATATTAATTATTTCTGGAAATGATGTTTATACTTTGTCATTGTATTGTATATCAAGCATGTTATATCAAATAACTTTTATAACTTTGGTACGTATTTGATGACAGAAAAAACATTCAAATTTGCTTTATATGAAACAATTGTTATAAATGTGATATGCAAACGGTAAATTAGTATAGATGGAAGAAGCACAGATAATATATCATTTAAGAGCATTTTGAAATATTCCGAGAATTAATTACCCGAAGCAAAAGTTGTAGAACTGAAAACAAAAATCAGTTCACCATCTTCAACTTACGCGTTACTGCTTGAAAGAGGTCTATTGAGCACAAACACTGAGGTGTAGGCTAGAGATTCTTAGCATTTACCCGCGATTTTGCATTTATTGGAAGAAATGACAAACAAATTGTATTCCGATTTTGTAATAAATAAAGTAAAAGTTGGAGCAAAATCTAATAAATGTAGCTTTTTGCAGAAGAAATTCAATGCATTCATATAATTTTAGCTAAAAAATTGTTATCAAACCATCCTGATTCATTGATGTGCTTTAATATATTAAGAAGTAATTAAAAGATTTAGAAGAATGGGAAACTGAAGGCATAAAGAGGTGAATATTTCTTAGTCAGGTCAGTGGTACAAAAGATTTGTTTGCTTCCTAACTGTGTGAGAAAATTGATTATCCTATTAACTGCATAAAAATATGCCTTCTCAAGACTCTCTCTGTTACGAAAGATCTTCACTACACACCGGGAGCCACAGTTTCAAGTTTCTTCTTAATGTTTTCTTCACGAGAATGCGTGATTTATTGCGCTACTTTTTTCATTTCAACATATTCGCTCAGAAGAAATTTGTTGGGATAAGGTGAGGCGAACCTAGTGGCCAAGTTCCCTAGAAACAACAAGATTTTCAATGCTGACATAGGAGGTTTATCATTCTACTGAAGAAAGCCAGTATGGAGTTCCTCACCATTCAATTCATTCACAAGCACATACAATGATTTCCACGTCGACATCATTATTCATCGTTCTATGGAAGAAGTTGGGACTAAGTCGTACCACGTCTCAATTTCATCTTGAAGAACTGCCTAATGCACGGTGTACAAACTCTAGTGGCCGAGGACGTTAAGACACTGACACATAAATGGGAGGTCTCCTTCAGGACTGTGCTCCGTTATTGAATTTTTTCTAGAGGTTTTTCTCAACCCTCTCCAATGGCAGATGCCGACGAGGCACCCTAAACTTTGGCTTGGAAAGCTTCCTTCCTAAATACAATTCTTCCATAACGTATAATTCCATCTTGTCAACAGGATTCAAATCCTGTGATGTCTCATTAGAGAATACCAGCTTTAAACAATATTTTAAAAAATCATGGTGTGTGCAAAATTACCTGCCCACATAGGTAGAAAAAGTATCGCCGGAGAACAGGTCTAGTTCAATATTTCCGGATATACATTGACAAACTGCTGAAACAAAAGACAGTAATTCAGTCCTTTCCATGGGGAAATGTCAATTCTTTCTCATGAATAATACGGTTTGCATGAAATTATATTTTTTGGGGGGGAACATGTGTGAAAAGTCCCCTCTTCTTGAGCATTTTGCCCAAGGATTTCTGTGGCAGGCCTGAAGATAACTGCTGGCAGTTTCGGAAATCTTCCTTCGTGAACTTTCAAAATTCTTCTAACAATGGTTTCTTTTCTCAGTAGATATTGAATAGAGAATTTTGTCGGTGACTTACGAATCCCAAACTAAGCAATAATTGTTTTTTGCACTGCTTTATCGAAGTTTGGACAAAAAATATGAGCTATCAGACTGTGTGTCAGCTCATACCGTACTGAGTTGCACGTAGCACAAAGGTACGATAACTGTTGATAATCTGTCACAATAACACATTAGATGCTTCACAATAATACTGAGAACCAATAATATGGCAGAATGATCTTCATAAGCATGTGCTATACATGGGCTATATATTAAAACACATTATCATATGTCTGTATCAAGATTTACTAAACTATGTTCAGTAACTTGAAAGTTATCAGGGAAAATCAGGGGCCGAAAACGAGTGAAACAACCAAAGCGTAAGGTTCCTTAGAAAATTTTACGATGACTGATATTTAAAATAATGATTATTAACTAAGAGAGTAGCAAAAGTATTTGAAGGGTTCCCAACACAGTTGAATTTATCCAAGAAAATGTTATTTAGTGAACTTATACTACTCCTATTAGCATTTCCCTAACGTGAATAAGTAATTTTGAATTGCAAGTATTTCATAATATTATATTCTCTTTTGGCTTAATTTTATATATAAATTCGTGTGCCAAAGGTCGCTAAGGTACAGATACCTGAATGAGAAGTCTCCGGTTGAAATTTCACCTGGATTCTAATTCTTAATTTATAATCACTTATATCAATAGTATCACTGTGATGCGAGTTAAGCCCTATTTAAATGACAAGAAATATATTACATATTTTGTAAACATTTTAAAACCTAGTTTAAGATATTCCATTTAGGATGTTTAATCTACAAATTATTTTATATTGTGAGTAAAAATATTTTAAAATCTATTTAAATGCAACAAATAAATTGTATATTTTGTCAAGATTTTAAAACCTTGTTTTAGGTAGTCCATTTAGTAAGTTTTGTCTTAAAATAATTTTATATTATGAGTAAAATCATTTTATGTAAATATGGATAATGATATTAGTTGTTGAACAAATACACATGTTTTAACAGCACGTTCATACGTTTTTTCACGAGCTATGTGGAATCCTTTTCAAAGCATCGTTGCATTTTTTGTCTTAAACATACGAATGTCTGATAATGTGCTACTACGTGACTGAGAAGATATTTGCAAAGGTTTATTGTGCAACAGAAATACTAAAATTGTCTTTAGAAAATGCAAATGTCTTTCAAATTGCTCCGACATCACTTCTTGATGGGGGTAATTGTTCACCATCAGCGAATTGGGCGTGTTGAAAAGAACGTGTGAATAGTATGGGCCTAGTTTCATTACACATTCATAGTGCATACGATGAAAAATTGCATGCTCGAATGTAATGTAGCAGTACGCATTTTCCACCTGCGATAATGGAAAGAGATGAAATAGGTTAGAACGTTTTCGAGGTTCTCTTGCTGTAGGAAAACGAGTTAGCGCTAATATACCTCTGTAAGCGAGTTTGACTTATTATAAAGGAAGACAATGCAATGGATGGCCGCTGTCACAAAGTGTTAGCGTGGATGTCACTCACTAGAGTCACTTTTGAAAGGCTTTGCGCTCTAACTTCGTTTCGTAGTTGATGAACGGCTCACAAAATTGCACAGGATGCCTACATCTCATTCGGCATCGTCCATGCTACTTTTTGTACTATTCACCTTTCATTTTTTCTGACTTCTCTCCTTCTTACTTGTTTTCCACTTACAGCTTCTTCTTGCTAACAAAATATATCTTCTGTAAACTTCCTTACTGGGGCGATGTAAAAGCTACGTAGTCTTTTCTTTGTGTCTTGCTTCCAGAAGATTATATTGTATTTGAAATGATCAGCGTTTCATGGCAATTACAACATTTTGGTAAAGGCTCCAATATAACGCATCTCTTGACGAAAGTCTTTCATAGTATTAGATATATCGGTTACATTTAGTTAAACTAAAACAACTAATATGCAGCCCAAAGCTGAAATACAAGAGTAATTTCCATTTATAATTATTTTTTTTTGGAACTGATGCTATCGAAATATTTTGTATTGCCATTGAGATTCTTAAAACATGGTTTTTATACGTACTATAAAATTTCTTCGAGTTGAATTTACAGCATTATCTATGAAAAATATTTAGGTCATACTTCAATTACCTGCTTATTTTCAAAAATCAAAGATTAAGTAGAAAAATTCTGAGAATATTACAAAAGCAAACGGTCTGGCATTAATACAGAATAGAAAGCATTAAATATTTGAGGACAAAATGTATCTAGTATAGGCTAGTCAAGTCCCCCGCGTTAATTTGCTCTGTATAGGGGCAAAGACATTCATTACTGCAAAGAGTGTAAGTGATTACGTATCTGTAAAGAGGAATAAAATATTCCAGATCTGGATACAACATTCCCGTACAGTAATTGCAGCAATTTTCTTAGCATAATGCAGAGCATAATTTACCAATACTTATATGATCTGAAATCCTCAAATTAAAAGCCAAAACTACAGAAATTTTCAAAGGAATTCATGTTGATAGAATAACCCATAGCAATGTTATACATTTACTTCCAACTACTCTTGATTATGTGTATGAAGTCGTTTTTTGTCTTATTATCAGATAGCATTGCCAAATGGCCCATTCTTCAGCATTCCCAGGATGTTTTAGAGCTTCACGTTCTTCTGTATCCTTTTAGGCGTTAGTTTTGAGCGTTCGATTAATATATGTATCCAAATAATCCACTAGTTTTAAGAGTTAGTGTAATCCATGTTTATATTCTAAAATACGTTTAAATATTAGATGAACTTTTGTGCATTATTGATTTATACACTTTTATTATAAATGTATTTATTTTTATAATAACTTTCACTTTAATTGACACTGGTTTTTGTAATATTTTGTTGCAATTTAATGTCCCTCATAACGATATGACAATGAAAAGAATAAGATCAAATTGTAATTTATCCTTTTAACCAACATAAAATTATGTGCATTGATAATTTTTCAATGTATTCACAAGTTTCCAAACTAATAGTATTTAGCTTATTTAGACAATTTATCTTAACAATCCAATTTTAATAAAACATTGGTATTCTTTAAGAAGTAAAGCATTTATGTTCCATTTGCATTAAACTTTTTGGGTGGAAAATATTTTTGTTATGCTGCGAGTCTAAAGAATCCTTTCTAAAGTGGTTAAAAATAAATTAAGTTACTTGGAAATAGCGACGATATCGCTCGAAAAAGTCAACCTTTAGTTTCATAAAGAAGTAGTTAAGGAGTGTTAGATTATTTTTCTGTCACAAGCAGAATATATGGAAGGTAAAAACTTTTAAAATAAAAAGAAATGCACCTTTTGCGGGATGTGCACACCAATAAATATTATTAATAGATGATAATTAACGAAATCCAGTGCAGTTCTTATCTGGGTAGAAAATAATAATACTTAAGTTTTTAGATATAAAAAGTAAAAAAGAGATGCATTCGTTTTAAAGAACGGGCACGACACAAAATGGTGAAAAGTAACGTTTTTCTGAACGCAAAAAATCTTAATCATAAAATAATTATTTAAAAAAATGCTCAAAGCAAGTGAAATGCTATAATAGAAGTTCTTTAAAATATCGCTCGCTCTTTCTAGACGCTTAAAATTTTAGTGCCAGTTAAACAACTCGTGCAGCTATGACATGCTAATATTGTACTAAATAAAGTAGCCGTAAAATATACCGAATATTTCGTGCTTTTAAGAAAAATTGAGAAACTTTACTTTATTTCAAAGCTCCAGAAACCAGAATTTTAAGGGGAACTTTATACTGAAATTCGATATATATTAATTGGTATAGTATTTTAGACATTGTCTCATTAACATACGTAATTCCTCAAAGGAGCAATGGATGAGCAATTAGGATCGATGGTACAATAATTGACAAAGGTAAATATCTGCTGTTCTGTGTTTGTGTGCCCTAGATACGCTCTTGGGCATACGGCTGCAGCTTCACTTTGAACTGGCTTTGCCTCTGTCATGGGTGGAAATTCGTAAATGTGAATTATGTCGGGGCAACTTTCAATATCGGATTGCATTTTCACTGCAGACCTGCGCCAACATTTGGATCAGTGGAACTTACTAAGGGTGACCCCGTTCGAAATAGATCCCGTTTGGTGAAGATTAGAAGGTAGAATACGATAAATTACCGGCGTACTAGCGGAAACAGATGAAACGTGGTGTTGATGCTGTAGAAAATAAGAGACTACCTACAAAAACGGGATAAACCAATAGGTTCTAATTTTTAATTCTCATTTGCATTCTAGAATACTGTTGAACATTAGGGACCATGTATGCAGGATCACTGTAAGAGCTTACAGACAATAAACGCCCATAATTGGACCTGCTTGCATTGAGGGAAAACATCGGAAATAAATGCCGCTTAACTGTATCAGGATTTGAAATTGCACACCCAAATATGAAACTACTTAATCTGCTTCAATACGGTAAATGGAGAGTTTGGATGTAATTGGGGAAACGGACAACTTTTTCCTTCAGTTCAGAAGATTGGAAAGGAGTGGTCGCAAATTAATCAACAAGGATTCGTAGAATTCTTAATGGTTTTATTTGGTCGATGCTCTCTGTCATGCTTTTCAACGTGTGTCTACCTGGATCACGAATCTTATGCTAATAGTACACGGATTACATCCGAGATGGAAGCAAAGCTGATAGCCGCAAATTGAGTCATTGACTGAAAAAGAATGAGACTGCCAAACTGCGAATTAAGACGAGAACTGTCCATCTGAGAATCTATAAACTGCCCGATTGAAGCTATAGATTTGACTGCGAAACTGCCCAGCTGCAAGCGAAGTAAGATTTTAAAACAATGGGCGCGTATGCCTGCGTCGCGCATATGTGCGGAGCAAGCAAATAAGAAACTGCACTGCCAACTCCAAATGTCCCACTGTCAGTGAAAGCTGCGGAGGATGCCGCCTTTTATATTCATTTTAAACCGCGGGAGCTTGACTTCCCTAGCTCACAGGGGCCTTCAGCACTAAACCCAGTGGAGCTGAGTTTGTAAAATCCTGGTTTCTCATAGGAAAGTTTAAGCTCAGGATTCGGCGCTACTCTTAAACCTGCTAACATAAGCTCCTGTCATTGGCTACCAAAGAATCGTACTTTTAGATCACCGCTGTTCATCGCCTTCTTACGGTACATTTTAGAATTTGTAACGGGTCAAACCTTGCAGCCGGCATCACCCTTCATTGTTTTCTTTGTGTAAAAATATTTTACAAATTTACCTTTCCCATCATGATTGCATTATTAACAATTATATATTGATATAAAAGTATGTATCTATATCCTTGTGGGGAGCGAGGTGTAAGAACAGTTTCATCTTTTAGGATGTGAATGCCCTTCTGCAAATCTGCTGTTATTAGAGATAAAACAATTAGATCATAAGTATCCAAAAGTACAAGAATGCATGTACCATCCACTTCAAGGGTGTTTATTTTCCTCCTCTAAAAGAGAATACGAAATATACATAAATATATTAAACAATATCGCAGATAGAACGCATTCTTGACCAGCTCCTCTACTGGCGGATCTACATTCCGACATAGTGTTTTGGTCTATTTAAGGCCGAACTTTAAATCGCTGAATATCTGCATTAGGGTTTTAACTGTTTGTAGGAGACACTTATCTGTCCCCATTTTAACCACAGAGGAACTCTCTAAACACTGTGGAACGTGTTATCAACAAATTCGCCCTATAATTTACCTCGCTTCATTCTTAAGTGTATATCCATTAACGTTTTAAAGCAAATGTATCATCCAATCAAGAAAATCCTTCTCTTAAACCTGATTGATACGTAGATATTTTGTTGTTCTCGTGGAGCCATCACCTTAATCGACCATACAGAATTTTGCACTACACTTTACCAACACAAATATTAGTGATATACCCCTGTAGTTCTCTGGTGTCCTGTGTAAACCTAGCCTTTGAATATCGGCTGTATCATTGCCATTGATCATGCTTATGGATATCTTTGTTCATTAAATAATTTTAAATGCTACTTGCAGGACATTTATTACTTCCGGTACCATTAAAGTAGTTCTATAAATACAGATGAAATTCCTTCCATTCCCGGCGCTTTTTATTTTGAAGCTTTAATTCGTCAATATAATTTCTCTATTCGTTATTTCTCTGTCTAGTATGAATTGCCATCCAAAATTCCGGAGGAGGATAAAGAAGAAATAGAAAAAAGAAGAAAAATAAGCTACTTATACTTCTGGGGGTTTACTTATACAAATCACCACTACAAATGTAATAGTCGAAAACACAAATTGCACTTGGCCGAGTATTGCTATAAAGAGCCATTTCCATCAAACTCGTGGTCTACTTAATTATCTCGATGACAGATCTCACTGAAAATACTTTGATACTGCCTAGAGAGTTTGTTTACAAGACTGAATACAATGCTATTTACACAGAACTTATTGGGATAGGCTTTGCGCTACAATAAGTATGAGGAAGATTTTATGTACCTATTTGATTTTGCCTTCTCTGCGTAGAAAAAGTTTTTACTGTCAAGCATTCTTGAGAAAAGAAGCTTCAAGAGTTCCATTTCTTCCATAAATATATCAACTTCTGACCTCATGGTTTGTCTCTTAAACTTCTGTTTAAGTTTAAGTAACCTACAGTTATTTCCTTCGAAACAATTCCTTGTGTTATAATATTTTGATACTCAACTCAATTAGAAAATGGTATCTATATTTTGAATTTATGAAGACCAGACAACGATGAAAGTAATTGCTGCTAAAAACTATAATCTTTTTGTTATCACTCATTTGTCAATATTCATTCTATTCTGCCTTACAGGACACACGCTTTTGTTTTTAATCTTTTTCATTCCTTGCCTTTGATATCCCTCGGCTGATAGGTAAATAAAAATATGTACACAAATCCTGATTCTACAACGGCCTACATCTAAAGTGTAGTTTAATGCATCTTCTCAAATTTGTGATATAGTTTTCAGTAAGACACTTTCTCCTTGAAACACTCATACCCAAATATCGTGGTTGGAATATTCATGTATAAAATTTGAAAAGCATATTGAAAAAGCAATACACGAAGAAGTTTCAACTTATTTTGCAAACAAATGCTAATAGCGCGTTCATATAAGCCACACTTTTATACAGGTACATTTCAAGTCAATAATAAAAATTGAAATATTCTACAATAAATATATACATTCAAGGTACAAGAAAAGCAAAATACAATTGTGTGGTTCAAATGTATAGAAATGTATAGGTAGATGTTATAAAATAAAGCTTTAAAATTCTACTTCTGAATTATTTGTACATTTTCTATCCAAGCTTCAGTAAATATTAATAATTTAATAATTAATAATCTAATTTATACTATCAGTACCAAAAACATTCATACACCAAAATGTCTGTTATACTGTGTGTAAGTAAATTCATGGTGAGCTTTCAAACTCACCATGTTTATTCGCATATATGTATACAGAAGGTTACGCTGCTTTGAAGAGTGTTTAAACAGATTCGCAATTGTGAGGAAGACTTGGGTTGCGCACCAGGATGTTGCGCTACTCAGCCTTTGGTTTCAGAAATTAATAGATTTTTATTCGTTGATGCGTCTTGAATGAAAACCCAGCGCACAATAACATTCCCGGTGGAAATTGGCAGACTGCTGGACTCGAAACCTTTCTGAAGGCCATTGGTCATCTAAAAGTAGCTAAGTAACTATGCTCGAATTTCAGACTTCAAAAGAACACAGATAATGAAACGTCTCCTTTTAACAGGTTTCAAATCGTAGTGTTATACGTTATTCGCATTAATTAAGAATCATATTTTCTTACATAACAAAAGGCAATCAAAATTGACAATATAAACTAAATTTAAGTTTCTGTCAAAAGGATAAAGAATAATTTAATAGAGCTTAAATTTTTATTGTACTAAATGCATTATGAACAACTACATGCTTAAATCAAATTGAATGCTTTGTTGATTTGGTTTATTTACGAACGCTCTTTAACATCTCAGGTCATCAGCGTCCCATTCAATTTAGGACGTCTAACGGTCTATCAATTTTGATCAGAGACTTTTCTTTTAGGCTTGAGGATCTTTTTCGTGCCGTAAATCTACGACACGGGATCCATAGCTTTACTTCCCTTCCGAAGGAAGCCATACTTAGGATTTTTACGCCCGAAAAAACCCATCTCCATTAGTCGGGATTGAACTCGTGATATTGGGTCTACGAGGCAAGTATGGTTACCACAAGAACCGACTAACTTGAACGCGACAGCCCGAAAGTGAACATGTGGGTAACCTCATACTTAAAGGGATAGGCTCCTTTTTCTTTGCGGAACCGACTGTGGCATCAGTTCCGCAAAGAAACACAACTATCTTGATATATTGAAATTGTATTAAATCCCATATATTGAAGAAGGTATCAAAATTATTTTCCATACTGCGGTTATACTGTCCTAAGTTTCTGGATATGATATTACCAATGTACTGGATAGCAAGGGGTGGATGGAAGGCAGAATCGCCACGATCATCGAACCTCACGCCTTTAAACTTTTACCTTCACGGCTACATCAAGTTAAATATGTGAAGTGTTTGTGTCAACGATATTGAACACTTAAAAAAGAAACTCATATTCTTGTGCGTGTTAAGAATTGGAGTCTCATTTTGATGTGCGTAGGACAAGCAGAAACCAATCGAACAACTAAAAAATGTAATGATTTGGTCTCTTATTTAGCACGTATTTATTTGCACTGCTTAATGTTTACAGTTTTATCAGTCACTAGTTTGGAAGTCACACGACGCCATTTCTAACGCACTTTATAATAAACTTTCCAATTGGGAATATAAGACATGTTTATTTAGTATGTCACGTTCTACAAAGGTTTCTGCAGTTTTTATGATTTTCAGAGGCTTTTACCTCTGCTTTTACTCGTTTTTCTTCAATTACCCATATATTATATTTGAAATTTGAAAGTTATCTTTATGTTGTTTCTTTTAAATTTATACTCAACATCTTATACAATTTTCAAAAGGGAGAAAATATTTTCTTAATTAAGAAATCCTTTTACGATAATTTCCAGTTTTTATGGGAATGTAATAGATTAGTGGATATTGAATGTCTGATGCTAAGAACACCGGATAGAAAATGTACCCAGAATATGCAATTTTCAAATCTAAATATTAAGAATGTATGTACATGTAGAAAATTTGTGGGTAACCTTGGTCTATTAAACTAATCTCATATTAGCAAAGAATAAAATATATATAGAGTGTTCAGCAAATAATTCAAACCAAAAT
The DNA here is from genome assembly GCA_030762175.1 of Metallyticus violacea. NCBI lineage: Eukaryota > Metazoa > Arthropoda > Insecta > Mantodea > Metallyticidae > Metallyticus > Metallyticus violacea. The sequence continues at coordinate 291,985,831 of CM060846.1, forward strand.
CCTCCACTTTATTTTGGTTTCAAATAGACCGTAATGTCTCTCAGTTATTTCATTTTACAGTGTGTTTTTTTTTTAATGTAATGTCCTTGAAAATCTGTGGCTTTGCTTTACTTAGAAGTTAGAGACTGAATGCCTTTGAGGTACCATACGTCTTTTTCTCAGCCATTTTCGTATTGTTGCTATGAATTTCTCGTTATCGTCAAATACCCTCCCGCAAATTGCATCTTTAACCATGCAAGATCCAACCTGTAGGTTGGGTTTAAAAGTGCAGTCCACCGTAATTGAATGACTCCTTCTTGTATGCTAAGATATATGTGCGGTTTTGCGATATTGTAAATAAGAATTTTAGCATCATTATTCCGTGAACAGGCCCGCCCCACCCATTTTCTGAAACTGCAGAAGGATTTTGACATATAATTAGAAACTGTTTTTTTCCGACGGGAAGCTACTGTGTAACGGAACCACTCGTGACTCGCGGCTGTAACCATAGTTGGATTTGTATTGTTTCTTTTGCATTTATTATTAGCAATTAGTACCTAATATTATATTCATCACCAGTGTAGATACTACAAATGCCTGCTTTCCATTGTAAGAGAATCATCCGAAATCCGTAAACGGCCTCCCGGATTTTTGTTTCTGCACTTTGACAGGCTATTATCAATTATAACAGTTCTTTTATATGCATGTAAACGCATTAACTGAGTAACTTTATACGCACGACCGACAGATACACCAACTTTTTACACAAGTCTCTCTATTCTCTGTTTCTTCTCAATGAAAACGCCTTGGGTTGGAAATTTGTTCACCAATTTCAGAATTGCATTTCCCGATAGAGATTTTACTCCTGGAAATTTACACGAAATTGTTTACCTGACTTTTTTTTTTTTTTTTTTTTTTTTTTGCATTTAACTAGCATAATTAAATATTCTTTGCTATAGTGTATATATCACTCTCGGCATACTCCATAATATCCAAATGCAGAATAAAAACTCTCAAAACCCACTTCCTACTGAAATGCAACTGGAACAGGCGAATGTAATTATTTTCATTGGAGAAGAGATCAGCACTTTTACAGTAACAGTATTAGCCTATTTTAGAAATGGTAGCATTAATTTTGGAAGTATGTTATTAACACCACGATCACACCATTTTTCCAGTCTGGTCATTGCCATATGATCGATCTCTAATTTAAGACGTTGTAGGTTTAAAAACTATGTATATATTTAGATATTCTCACATCTAAGTCTTAATACAAATTTTCAGTTTTCAAGTTCATCTTTAATATATTCAAGGGATGTTACGCACAAATTTGTGTAAATCACCCATTGCCTTAAAATCTCCTTTCAGTAGGAATTTCCCACTCCCATTTTCGTCTGTTCATAGTTCAATGCTCATCCATATATATGAACCTAGTGGAATTATCATCATGTTGTAAAAATTTCATATATCGTCTGCTATACTACCATGAATTTATCATAAAATCACAAATTTTTATGAAAATGTAAACTTTGAAGGAAGCTAATGAACTACGAAATTGCAAGCATTTCAAGGATTATAGAGGGATGCCAAGACCAGGAATTTGAGATGGGGAATCTGTGGTCTGCCAGTTCAAAAGTCAAAGTTATGTCATTAAATTTCTAAGAGATCAGTACGCCACTGACTAATGAAGATTCATTCGAAATGAAACGGACTGAAGTTATGGAACATATCTCTTTGGCGCAATCGCCACGATTCTGGTGTCAAGTTAAAGAGGATCATTGTTCTCAGTTCATCTCTCACTGATTATTTTATGCTATTACACCTTATGTATTAACGTAAAATTAATAAATATTCCACTCAGTTGAACGCATTTTTTTTTCCATTTTGTTTATTTATGGACACTCTTTAACACCTCAGCTCACTAGCTTTCCATTCTATTCACGGCGTGAAACGGTCAACAAATTTAGCTCAGCGACCTCTTTATTCAGACATGAGGTTCTTTATCGTGCCGTAAATGTACGACACGAGACCCACGACCCACCGCTGTATTTCCCTTCCGAAGGAAGCCATACTTAGGATTTGTACGCCCGAAAAAAATCCATCGGCACTGGCCGGGATCGAACCCGCGATCTTGGGTTTAGGAGGCAAGTATGGTTACCACTATACCATCAGAACCGACTGTTGAACACTAACCTGGGGTCTTCTATGTTACATTCCATTAGGCCTCACGGTCAGATACAAAGCTCTTTCTAGACTAAGCTGCATAACACAATGAATCAGCTAAATGTTGCTCAGTGTCGTACTGTTATATACATCTGAGATTTTAAATATTTTATGATACTAAATCTGAAAAACACTAATTATGAGCTATTTAAATTTAAATTGAATTTCCTAATTCTCAAAGCAGGATTGAAGACGTCCTATGAAAGCTCTACTCCATTTCACTTTTGACGCTGATTTATCAGCTTCTAGTTTCAACTCCATTGTTTTTATTCGTGTACATAGATGTCCTATTCCAAATTGCTTCTCTAAAACGCCTCAACAATATCTTAAGTTATTGGGATTAGTTTAATAACACCCTGCATAATTAGTTCAATAATTTACCGTTTATTAGTAACTAACATCTCACGTATTTTACTTTAAATACTAACAGATATGTTTTTTGGGACAGTTCAAAGATGTCCTCATAATGTATAATTTTACGAATACCCATCTGGCGACGATTTTCTCATATATTAAAAATTGCCTGGTTCTCTGCAAGCATTATAGTGTTTAAAAATATGGCTAATTTTAAAATATAAAGTTAAGGCATTTGTGCTCTATAATGGCCTGAGCAATACGTTGTCCTGTTTCACAATTTAATGCACATTTTGTATGTAATAACTACTCAATTTAACTTTGCTCTTATTGATGTATTATAAATATATTGCATGCAGTAAATTGTTTTTATAACTGCTCTCAAAATATTTTATGCATAAAAATGTTTTCTTTTCGTTTTACTGCACACGAAGAAAATTTAAGTGTCTTGTACAGGGAAAATTAAGAATTTTAAAAATAAAAATTGACAGGCACAGTTATTATTATTATTGTTGTTGTTATTATTATTATTGTTATTATTATTGTTGTTGTTATTATTATTATCATCACTTTTCTTTACAAGTTTGTTTCATAGTATTTTAAATGCCATCAGAAGAAACTTCCAACTTTATCAGAAAATTAAACACGAGACAGAGAATATAACGCGTCCATGGTTCCATGACTTTAAGCGAGGTTTAAGAAACAAATTACATTTGCTGTATACTAAGATCGGCAAAGGTTGATGCGGCAGACACTCCTCTTTTACTGCATGATTTGTTTGAGCTAGACTGGCAAATAACTGAGGAATAAATGGTTCGTCATTAGGATGTTTTAAGCCTTTAATTACACCGCTTCAGATCCTCGAAACTCCATTAAGGTTTAATCATTCACTGATCCAGGTAGGTAACTATACTTAGGGATTTGGGACAGCATATATCCCGCATTGAAGCAACTAAATTGGAAGGTAATGGTCTTCACTAGCAGTTTAGTAATGTTTGCGCTAACTTGCGTTTTGTGTTTCTAAGACGTTATATTGCTACATTGTTGCAATGAAGTAGAACAATCTGCTCTCAAGGAAGTCGAAAATATTAAAATGTGATAGAAGTGTGTTCTGATTAAAATGCAAATAACATATAAATATGAAGTGTCAATCTTTTCTCCAAATAGCATGGTCATGGGACACAGCGTTTTGTACATATGTCGGTTGTCGAGATCGTAAGTATCTGTTATATAAATAGCGGCATATAGTGATTTAATTTCATTTAATAGGTCCTTTGAAGGTTTGAAACATGTTTTGCTTTGCTTTTCTTTCTTTTACTTCAGTCTAGTGAGCTGGAAATTAATATACTAAAAGAAATAAAACGAATCTTCGAAAAACAAAATGAGATTATGATCACTTTCTCTTCCTTGCACATAAACATAAACGTTTATAAGTTTGTAGTTATTGCACCACGTAAGGTTTATAAGTTTATCTTTAATAATATTTGGCCTATGCGCACACACTAAATAAAATGAAATGAAATGCCCCTTGTCCCCACAGAACAACAAATATCAGGTCTTTCAGAATGTTTCAAAGTGTGTTACCAAGGAATTTGTTCTGATGTAAGAATTAAATGAGTTAATTATGAGATCTACAAACCTGGTGAACAACTGAAAGAGTAACAAAATCCAAAAAAAAATTCAATATTTACGTTTGTCCCGACGGAATTCAATCTTTAGAAGAGAAGAGGTGCTAGAATAACTAAACAAATGTGAAATTAAAGGAAATGTAAATTAATTAAAAAGAAAGAGAAAAAAGTACTAATGAGGATGCTGTATAAGAGATTATTGAAAAATGCGCTTTATAATAACTAGTTTACACTCTCTTTGAGACTGCTTTTCATGACACAATCAATTCTTAAAGGATAAATGCAGAATTAATACAGCTAAATTTACAGACACAAGCTCAAATGGTTCACCAGGAACTCTTCAGGAAGGGCGTTGACAGCGCTGCTATAAGGCTGAACGCTGTTGTATAAAGAAACGCCTTAGAGAAACAAGGTGGACATCAAACGCTTTCAGGTCGCAAAAGGTAAAACACTTGCCAGTGAATGTCGCCTTATGTCAACAACTCCGACTGCTATGTGAAAAATGCATGTGTGTTTGCATTGGTAGAAACACGCCGTATGCTCTCGATTGCTTGACACCGTGTCCCCATTACTATGGTTAGCTGTCACAAACCTTGTAGAATTTATGCACCTTTCTTCCTTATACAGGCAGGACTGAATATCTATGAAACGTGAAAGCGACTGAGAGTCTTTTGTTATATTTGTAATACTAGAGTGACTTTCTAGTACAAGTTAAAGCGTTTTTACTTTAACATTTTGAAAACATTCATGTTATACAAATGGATACTGCAACCGCCTGCTTTCATTTTCTTGACATTTCTGGCATCGATTTAGGAAATTACTCCCTACTCTTCTTAGTTCACTTGAGAAATGTAATATGTTAACAGATGTTTTCCTTCAGTTCGTCCAAAGGGTGTGTTAATATTACCCAGAGTTAATAATTACAGTTTTTATATTGAGGGATCAGGTGGTCTACAGAACATATTTAAATTGGACTTTCAATCTTTGTAACCTAACAGATAAAAATTTTAAAATACTTATTGTTAAGGAACACGTAGCCACTAACAATAAGGTGAGGTTGGAAGGAGGATGGATGCTTCTACAATGGGTGAAATCTTATGATGGTGGACTGTAACCAGTCTGTCCAAGCGTAATCATGTTAGACTGGTGTGCTCAGACTGTTATTCTACCGCTGGTACTGTAGCATGTTGTTTGATGTAACAGGTTGTGGGTGTCCGTTGGAGCCGAAAATTACAGCTTCTCAGTAATTTCGTGTGTATTAATATTAGCATTAAATTTTATATTTCATTGGATAAATATTGGAGCTGATAGTTTGTGCAAAATATCAGAAATCCTGGTTGAGAACTCCTTTGTGTTAATTGTCTGCAAACCTTAAGATAGGAAAAGAATTTATTGTTTTGTACAAGGGTTGTATTGTATCAGACTGGCGGACTGTCCCGGGGAAGGCCCCTAAGTTCTAGCAGGTAGAGAAAAGGTTGAGAATTGTTAACATCTGTAAATGCTTTAGAGCGGACCTTGACAGTGCAGTTTTAAAAAGGGTTATTTCCATTTTCATGCTACATTGTGCACCTAAGGATAAGACAGAAGTGCAGATTTACGAGAATGCTTCAGAAATGGAAATGACAAAATAGTCAAGATAATAACGCCCAAAATTTCCCAGAAAATAAAGATAGGTACCAGATGATTGAAACATCTTTTGTCTAAGTAATAGCACGCAGATATAAAGGTACAAATGGAGTAGAATAAAAGGTGACAGCCAGAATTTATTATAGTTTATGATAGGGATGCTTCTTGGGAAAGGCCAGAAAGAGACATTAAAATCTAAAAAGTGTAGGCGTGGAGCAAAATAGGTAACCAATAGGCACCGTCCAAAAGTGTAAGAATCAGAGCGTATCGACATAGAAATCTATATTGAATAATCGCCAATTAGGAAGCTAGAAGTAAAGTTTAATTCATGATGATAGAGAAGTATTTTTCGCGAAGAGCGTGGCTTATTGGTCCAGAAGCCAGGACCGGAGATGAGTAAAGTCGGTCGGATGTGAATAAGTCAGTCGGAGTGAATAAATCAGCCCAGCAGTCGAGGAATATGAATAAGTCAGTCGGTCGAGGAGCACTAGTAAAAGAGTAAAAGAGTAAGATCGGTCGAAGAGCAGGTACAAGTCAGGCCATGAGTCCGTCAGTGAGTAAGAGTCAGTGAGTCAGTCAATAGGACGTAAAGTAGGTTCAAGTGTTTGATATTTATAAAGTTGGAACCCGCCTCTCCGCGGACAGTCTTGTCAAATGGTTATATTGTGTTATTAATAAACTATGAGTTAGAGAGGCCCTTGTATTTCCTCTGTGGTCTGTTGTCAAAACCTTCTCGACCCGGTGACTCCGAGTCCCAAAAACCTCCAGTACATCGAACCCTGAGATCCTTAACATCCCCAACTGAAGCCCCCATCAGACGGAGCAGCAGTGGACAACAGCGGCGAAAAGACTATTCAACAACCAGCCGCATTCGCCGTACATATCTGCTTCAAATCGACTACCAGCGAGAGGCATTTCATAATCAAAACTACGCCCCCACATTCATTAATACCGCCTCAAATTAGCATTCCAACGTGGGACTATAATCGTATTTTGATAGTAAATTTACGCCCCCGCATACTTTAACACTGCTTCACCTGTAGCTCTGTGCTGCAATTCAAGGTTGAGTCACGACTCTGGTAATATCCACCGTTTTTTGCTCCCTGCGTTCACTCTCATTCTACCACTTAGTCTATTCACTTCTTACGCTCAGTATCGTTCTCCAATACATACAATTCAGTGAAATAAAACTTAAGGAGCAGAATGAGTTGAAGGAAATTTGAAATTATATTTGTCATACGGATCAGCATTTGGTTCTGGTCATACGCTTCATCAGTTTTATTATGAACGGTCCTCAAACCGACGAGTTTCTCACCACACAATTTTTGCGGCACTGATCGCAGATTACGTAAACTGGGCAAAGGATCAAGGACAGTAGCGTTCAGTGTGAAATCCTAAGATCTAGAAAAGCCACGCAGCGGGCATACCTTCGATGAATACTCGCGCTGTCGGTGATCAATTGAACATTTGTCATTACAAGGTCTGAAGATTTCTGAAGGAACAGCTATTGCACCCCTATCATCTTGAAAGGATCCGCCATATTAAGCTAGGTGACTATCCCTTGCGAAATTTTGAATTTGAACCAAACTCTACTCCAACGCTTTCAGATTCATGTGGTATTCGTGAATGAAGTATGCTTTACATGTGACAAATTGATTACTTCCATTAATTCACAATGTTTGGTCTTTAAAAAAAACCATGTTTCAGTGCCAACAATTACTTAATATTCCTACAAGAAGTTCTGCCTGAGCTATTACCACGCACTTTCTCTTAATAAGGAAGTGGATTCAACATGATGGGACACCAGCTCATTTTGAAGTACGTCATCATGTTAGAGATATACGTGGCTATAACTGGATAGGTCGGAGTGTGCCCGTTGCCATGCCGCCACATTCGCCTGAACTTAACCCTCTTGATTTCTACGTGTGGAGCGTGTGAATTTTGTAGACTATGTAACTCCTGATTCGGAGGAAAATCTTGTAGTATGTTTAGTAGCGCAATAGCTGAAATTAGGAAAATACTTGGCGTTTTGAGAGGATACGTTATTTACTTATTTGGTTTATTTATGGACGCTCTTTAACATATCAAGCCATCAGCGTCCCATTCATTACATGCCGTACTCACGGGACTCACTGTTTTGCTTACCATTGGATAAAAACTATTGACTCTGGCCGGGATTGAACCCGCGATCTTGGGTCTATGAAGCAAATATGGTTACCACTAGACCACCAGGACCGACTTGAGAGGGTACGACAGAGTGTGATGCGCTATTTGCCTGGAAGTTAATGGACATATGTTCCAGCACTTGGTATATTGATGAGATTATTGTAAAGTAATGAATTTAGTACTGTCTTTCCTTTTTCTTTGGTTTATTTTTCTGTTTTTTGTGAAGCCAATGTCTTTAATATTAATGATTTGTTTATTAAACACAGTAATTCATCTTCACATTATTAATTTCCTAAATCCCTTCCTGTAAGATCGCCGAATTTAATGACATTTCGTATTGCATCAAAACGAAACGTCGCAACTCATGTAACAAAAGTGTTTCAAGTGATGTTATATATTGGAACTCAAAGTTTGTCGCTCTAATTTTGAGACAGCTTATATATGTTGTAACTAATACCTCTAATTATCCAGTTCGTGATGGAAAAATGAAATTGCACTTCTCACAGATAATTCGGAAAATAAAAATTAGAATTTTGAAGTGATTTGCAAATGCCTGAGATCATTAATAGTTTTTTTTTCCAAAGTTAATGCAATTTTAATTCTTTTTTTTTTGAGTAGTGTTTAACGCCCGTTTTTACTACTGAGGCACCACAGGCGGTGGACACTGATGATACATGAGATGAAATGATAAATTGGGAAAGGATATATTTTTTTTTTTTTTTAAGGAAGGAAGCGTTCCAGGCCTAAGTTTAGGTACCTCCCCGGCATTTGCCAGTTATGAAGACTGAGGAAAACCTGGAAAAAACCCCAGTCAGGGAGGACGGTCCTGGCGGGATTCGAACCGCGGACCTCCCGCTCACGAGTCCGTGCCTTAACGACCTCGGCCACCCGTGGCGGTCAATTTTAATTCTGTAACCACAAACTACTCATCATATTCATGCATATACTTTTGACAGTGGAGGTGTTTGCTCAATATCTATTCACAACATGCACTCCGGTCTACAGAATCACCTGGTATAAGTTCTTGCACCACAGTAATACACAGCTTTAACTAAAACATTTTCCACATTCGATCTGACGTGACATTAAATGGATTATATTTTAAACAAGTAAGCATTTTTTTAATTCCTGTTTACACCTAATTCATTATAAAATCAGTTTTTATTACCGTTATATTTGATTTGTGAAGGTTGCCTAGAAGCATCTTCTTTAGAACCGACATATTAGCGTTACTATGTAATTATATTCTTACATATTTCAAATTCAATCATGTACCTGTACAGGTATTACTTACAGACACATGCAATAATTTTAGCAGCTTTCATACGTCACTGCATTCATTAACTGAATTTAATTTATAGGATCGTATGTATGAAAACATTTACTGTATTCCAAGAGCAGAGAAATTATTTTCTCTTTTCTTACACTTAAGCAATTTTTAAATCAGTTATGGTCGATAACAAGCAAACTGAGCTCATATTATATAGTGCAGCCCAGGAGGTACAGCCCTCTCTTTACGTAACCATCTGGCACTTTTCATTAATTTGTTCCAAGGAGAACGCCAGAATTCGACGAAAAGAATTTTACAACGAGACCCTTGAAACTGTTAAACTCCTCGTGAACTTTCACTTCAGTGTGCGTAAATTGGGCTATTTATCAAGTTTCTCATTAGTCAGATCTGAAGTTCTTGCCGATATGGAATCAACTGCCTACTCCGAAGATGTAATCTCGTGTAGTAAGGCTGGGCATTGTTCAGTTCTATGAGCTCAGTTGCCGTTCACTCTTGTGTACAAAGGCTCCCTAAACGGTTAGATGAGTGTAACAAACAAATGGCGTGCAGAATCTATTTGGTCTGTTTATTTGCGATGTACGAGACACTTAAGCATCTATTTAGAAAGGAGTTAGTCCTGTGAAAGTGTGTATACATGAAACTAATTTACAGAATAAATAGAAACAGGCTTCAATTGATCCAACACATCCATGATGGTAATTATTAGAGTGGTGTTTTATTGATTTAGAACGATATAAGTATAAAGTTGCTAATTTTTTCGTGTTATTTTTATTACATTGCTATCAAGTTTTTTCATACCCACTGAAAATGTGTAAAAACCTGCTTCATACTTGCCACTAGTGGGGATAAATGTTATTTAATTCAGCCATGGGTACAGATTTTGGATGTACAAAGTTTCTACCCCTCGCTAGGCAGCAATTCACATATTAACGTGTTATTTGTTGATTATGATGACAGGCAACTATTGTTCAAGAAATAAAAAACAACACTTGTTTCTTAAACCATTACATTTAAGCATTTGTCATAATATTTTTGTAACCTAAGTAAACCAAGGAAATGTTACAATTCCCGGTTTTCGTTTTCCTTTAGTCCCTGCTGCGTACCTGTTCCTTTTACAACATGGAGGCAATTTCCTGATTGACGTCAAGGCTTGATTCTTCCAGAGTATTTTTGTTTTAAAGCTTTTTTTTAGTTCCACAGAGGTAAAGATCACAGAGGCAGAATGGAAAAGCGAGGAAGTCTCACATTGCTACAAAGTTCTGTGTCGTGAAACACTTCATACATGGTTTGAATGGAATGAATCTATGCTTATGTCTTGGATAACCCTGTCATTTAGTGCATTGAAATGAAAGGTGAAATTTATGAAAAGAATTAATTTTTCGTTTTCATTTTTAAAATAACTATTACATGTATAGAAGCTTTCCTCACAGTTTAAGCCACTTAAACCACACAATTAGTACATGTTTTGTGACCATTTTTAAACACCCGAGTCTTTAAATTTTCCCTGTTAGACATCCGTTGCAGATTCTGCGATTTTGTTTTTGTTTTATTTATGAGTCTGTTATAATAGCATATATAATATTCTGGTGATGTTACTGCTGTCTCAAGCAAGAACCAAGATGGCAAAATGGAACATTTTTGATAAATAACACACTTCTTCAGCTACGCATTGATTTTACGATAGCTCTGAAATTATTAAAATGCATCGAAAAACTTCACATCTGACAGAAACACTTGCCTACCTTTATAGCCAATTGCTGTTTTCGGGCCGATACACAAAGCAAAAATAACGCAAAATCATTATATAACGTAATTGGTCTATTAAGTGACAATATATGGAATGAAGAATACTCTTAAAACATATATTTGGAACCTAAGATTAGTCTAGGTTATATAATTACATCAAGAGCACTTTGAAAATATAACAGTGTCGACATAGAGACAAAGCGAACTTAAACCATTTTCTGTGCAGGTAAAGACTTTTAAATAGGTCAATAAAGTAAATATTTTAACTATGTACACGAGCCCTGGATGTTTACAGACTCATTTAATAAGGTAGATAGTCGGTTAGTCAAAGTTAAGAGTCAAGGGGCAGAGCGTCACAGATAAGAGGTAGAGGCCGTGTCCGTCATAGTTAGGAACTATGTAAGGAACTGGAACAGTGATTTGGCGCTGACAGAATATCCTGTGATAAGAGGAACAACAATCTTAATCCGAGAATGAAATAATAATTCAAGTGGCGTTCTTAGCGAACCCAGTGACTTTTGTAACCTTTTGGTTATGTTTTATTAAAATATTGTTCTACCCTGAGGACGCTTACGAATGTCCGGTCTAAAACATTGCATGACATAATTTGGTGGAGGTGCTAGGTATCATCACGTGACACTAGAAGAAGTGCCGGGTACAGGTTCGTGACTATATTCGCCACTCCTAAGCATCTGTATATGTAATTTGTTATACATTTTTTTTCTGGAAATGTTTTACAAGTAAGCAAATAATCCTAAAATAAAAACGCAAGGCTAGAAGGTTCATTTTTAACAGGTGTAGACTCCTAAAAATGATATTGGTATCCTTCATCACTAAACCCTTTCTACTGCACCTCATTCAGCGTGTCAGTTCTCAGAATCTGGAACTCCCTTCCTACTGAGGTCAGAGATTGTCGGACTATAAAGAAATTTAAACATAGATTAATTGTCATCTCCTTAACTCTAGGAATCACAACAGTTAGTCTCTCCATTCTTCTCCCTGCTTTTTCTTTACTCCTCCTACTCCTCCCTCCTTATTGAAGAACACTACCCTTATCAATTTTCAATATTTACATGCAGTGTACCGCCACGGGTGGCCGAGGTCGTTAAGGCGCGGACTCGTGAGTGGGAGGTCTGTGGTTCGAATCCCACCTGGACCGTCATCCCTGATTGGGGACTTTTCCAAGTTTTCCTCAGTCCTCATAACTGGCAAATGCCGGGGAGGAACCCTAAACTTAGGCCTGGAACGCTTCCTTCCATAAAAAAAATATCCTTTCCCAATATATCATTTCATTTCATGTATCATCAGTGTCCACTGCCTGTGGTGCCTCAATAGTAAAAAACTGGCGTTAAACACTACTCAATAAAAAACATACAGTGTACATATTTAATTTAAATATGTATCTATGTATATTTTACTCTGTATTTTTGCTGGCCTTTTCGCCTGGTAAAGTGGAAGAGAAAGCTTCATGGCCTTAACTCTTGATATGGTAAATAAATATTCATAGCTTTCAAAATATGCGTACCAAAATTAGATCTATTCTTAATTTTTAAGAAGATTTTGTTTTCATCTCTGCGTATTTAAAGGTACTCCTGGAGGGCAGCAGCAGCATAAGTTGATAAAAGCTGGGAACCGATTATATCAAAACCTGTCCCCAACAATCTGCCACGCGAAGTGGCCGTTGGACATTCAGGATGGCCACAGGACACGACTACCTACAGAAACATTTGCACAGAACTGGCGTAGTCGACAAACCGATCTGCCCACTCTGCCCAAAATGGAAGGAACGGCTGATCATCTTCTACACTGTACAGCACTTCAGAGCGGCGCAAGCGAAGGTTTATTAGAAGGACGAGCAAGAATATACTGCATGGCATGGCGTGAAATGCCTCCCCAGTCAAGAACGGGCGTTGGCTTAAGAAGAAGAAGAAGAAGAAGAATAAGAAGAAGACTCCTGCGTATTGTTAATACTTCTGAAAACACCACATTGTTTTTCAATTACCAAAATAAGTAATATTCATGTCTTTAAAATATCATACAAAACATCATACTTTATAATTGTTCAAAATAGATATAAATAATTAGCATACTATTACTAAATGAAAATGTCAAATAATTTGCTTTAATACTATTCAGAGACACAATTTACGCTTATGATAGCGTTATGAGTATTTATAAAAACTTATGAACAGTGATAGATAATATGTGATAAATAGGGCATTTTTGTATCACATCTTAAGAAACTAGACTACATTAATTTGGCATGTGTATGATAACACGTTAATTCAAAATATGTTTCATTTTCATACATAAGCTTATTAATGATCTTAACTCAGAAAAGTATGTGTACCAAATCCTTTTAACACATTTGTCAAACCAACTGCTTTCTCTAGTAAAATACTGATCCTTTTAAATGTTCACAAAGACCCCTCGTTAAAGGAATCAGCTGGAGACTGGTTTTTTTCTACTATATGTTACGTAAAACATGTTACTTTTTTCCAGATTTTAACTGCAATAATTAAATAACATTTTCTAGGAGATTACAAACCTCTTTTTGGTGCGAAGGATGTCATAATTATTTTAAAAACTTTTTTTTAAAGTTCGCCATGATTTTCAAACTTCCACCTGTGGGGACTATTCATCATCGTTTACACTTCTTATCTCTTAACATTTTCTCTTTCCTGAAAGTTTTTCGTTAGGCAGGATATTATGGAGCGATTGGTAGGATAGGATCTGGGAATTGAATCATTTTTTGGGAAACATGAACACACTTTCAACTGTGAAACTTCTGTGGGTGGTCCTTTTGCTAGCTGATAACAATTTCCGCTTAAGCAATAAATTAAAAGTGGTAAAAAGTACCAAGACATAAGTAAATAGTGGATATAATACTAGTCCATTTCTTTCACTATTTTTGCTCATTTGACTTTGAAGTTCTGAAAGCTCCACTCTTATCCTACTGCATAACTACGTAATTCATTTTTCCTTCGGTGAAAGGGATGTGTAGAATCTGAAATAAGTAAATGCAAACTCGTCCCAGAATATGTTCTGCAAGAATATAGCTATATCTCACGGAAATGTCAATAAAACAGGAAGCATATTTTCTGAATGTAACATTTCGTCGGCGGGAGCTGTGTGGGGCTTCAGACTGTATAAATGTATACAACTTACTCTCACCTCGATCCTTCCATATTCTATCAACAAGCAGTCCTTGAAAGAAACACTCCACTGAACGATGCATACAGCAAATAGAAGCAGAATAAGAAAGATAGAAAATGCAAGCACATAAGCGATGAATTCCTCAAATCTTGATGGAGCGCTGCATATATAATAGGTAAAGAGAAGTGGTAGAGGTGGTGTTTTATACTAGACAGAAATTCACTTGAAAGGAAATGTAAAGAGTTATCCGAAAGTAAAGGTTATTTTTTTCGACAAGATTCTATTTGAGTCTTTTTTTTTTTTTGTTTTTATGGTCCTATATTACTTACTAATATAATGAAGTTCTTTTTCAATGCAAACGAAGTCAGGAAATCATAAAATACTCGCAGGACATTGTAAAATATGTATTTTTTCACTAAAACTCCAGGTTTTTGCGATATAAGAAACCTAAAACGGTAATCCGGAACAAGGCTTCCCCATTTCTAAAGCACTGCGTATCAGCATAAGAAAGAGGTAAGAATAACTTGGGAAATTCTTTAATTATGTTATTAGATAAATAATGCAATCAGCTATTCTTTATATATCCACCCTGCCATCCATTTATTTGAGCCTCGCTTTAGGCAGTAGAATACTATTATGCTATTCAAGGTCAGCAATTCGAGATACTACTGGCGATCAGCAAAACGGAATGTATCAAGTCAATTCTTACACATTAACAATAAGAAAAATAAATAGTGCAATAGATAGGCTACAGAAAGGCTAAATTTAAAGGAATATTTCTGCAATTTTAATATTGTGAGGTTTTTGAAAAATTATCACCGTTTTCTGCAAGAATCTTATCCAGAGTTGCAAGTATATTTTCAAAAAAAGATTTATTTTCTTAAATTGTATTACAGTTCATGTATTTTTGCAGTTTTGATTTGTAGATATATTTAAAAAAAACCAAAACAAAGAAAAATCGCAGGGTATTTGGTTAGGAAATCAATCGCACAGTAAATTTGGTTCAAAGTACAAGGGCTTTATAAAAATGGAGTAATATTTTATAAGTATAGTGCTTTAGTTATAAATTTTGTCCGCTCATGCCAGTATTTTACTTCTTAGTTACAGCCGTTGCTTAAACGACCGCGCTCGCACTTCAATTCTGCCTTCCCTTTCGTCGTTCTTGCAGTTTTGTTTCCTCAGGCTGTACCCTACCGGTCTAATAGTTGTATATATTCATTCGCAAGATGGATTCAGTTGCCGGTAGAGCAAAGTATTTTTTGAACTAACATTCTTTTAAATATAAATTGCTGGCGCAAAAACGTACGGAGGAAAAAAAATGAAATTGGCACAAATCTTGAAAGTTTGAAGGAAAAACTTCCGAAATTAACATAAGTGACTGTTTCAGAATTTAACGAAAACATTTAAAATGAAATCAGAAAAATCACTGTGGCGAAACTTAATCTTGTCAGTCAAAATGTGATTTCCCAATGCAATGCCTCTTTAGCTGAGAGAGGACGACAATTTCAGTTTCTTCTACAGTGAAATTATTTGAGTTACGGGCCGCCTGAGCGCGGTTGCTTAGTGGCGCGCAATAATGTTAAATTTTTTAGTATTTATATTTTCACTGAAAGAATAAACACTGTTCTTCAAACTGATTATAATAAGCACTAAATTGTGTTTATAAGATATCATGCAAATTGTGCCCCTCAGCGGCAATATATTGCCGGCATATTCTTTGCAAATTCCTGTATTCAACCTATCACGGCTGTTCCGAACACATGGTGACCGAGGTTTTTAAGGCATGAACTCTTGAGAGAGTCCAGGGTTCCATTCCCACCAGGATCGTGCTCCATGATTAGGGGTTTTTCCAGGTTTACCTCAGTCCTCATAAATGGTAAATGCCCTAAATCTAGGTCTGGAGCTGTTCTTACCTTCAAAAAAAGGTTTTACCAATTTATCATTTCATCTTATCTAGCACCAGTGTCAAGCGCCTGTGATGCCTCTATAGTATAACAGATATTAAACAATATTAAGAATAAAAGGATCAAAGCACCTGTATCCCGTAACTTTAGCAAGTTGGCATACAGTGTTTCTGCCTGGAACACAACTGACAGAATTTTCTTGCGAATCACCTTTACAAGAATCCGTTTTCACATAAGTATGTTACATAAAACAAGTTCATCATGACGGTATGTGGTGACATAACCAGCAAAGAAAAGTTAACACAAATGAAAGCTCTGAGTAACGCACGAACGCACAACCATTCGCTGGCCTTCCTCAAACTAACTATAAGTTGTTACATATAAATACATTATACGGCCTTGACGACTATCTTCTTCCAACATGTCCTCATGTTCTGCCGGCCCGTAACTCAAATAACCTCGTAATGTAATAACCTTTTATACACATTTTGGGAAGAGAGGTTGAAGTATGGTCGCCACCGACTGCGATATGACTAGTAGCCGAGACGTTAAACACCGTGTGAGCGGATCAGATTTATAACTAAAGCTGATGAGTGCCTTTGATGTAATGACATAGCATAGGTAGACTTTTAAGTGTTTTATATACACCGCGTGCTTTTGGGAATGGAATATGTATTTATTTCAAAACAAGGTTTACGGTATAGCGTAAATTTATCGGTATCTCAGACCCTCTCGTGATATTACTTGTGATAATTTGCTAAAGCAGAGATTTGATGATAATTGGAGGACCCTGGACCCACTAAAGTTCTGTGGAGGTACATTTGATCAGGCGGTAGAAGAAAATGGTGATGGATAGGATAATGTAACATGTGATTGCCTTGAGGAAGAAAAAGGATGAAAATGTGGATTCAAAGTTTCTTAAATAAAAATAGTTGTCACAAAATAAAAAATGAAATTTATAGGTGGTGTTAAGTTCAGATATTTGGTAGAAAAGCCAACATAAAATAAGATAATTAGAAGCAATTAACTCATAAAATGAAACCTTTCGAAAGATATTGATGTATGTTGTTTCAAAAAGTATTAGGTAAATGTATTGGATGCAAAAAAACTGTTTTAATTAGTTTTACAACAAAAGGTCATTTTATCAAACGTTATAGCTCATAAGAACTCTATATGTAATGTTATATTTTCAATGTTTCTTGTTCCTCTTTAGTTTGTTCATAGTATTTTTGTTTTTTTTTTATTGAATAGTTGGTATTTGTAGACAAATTTCTTCTGATACATATATTGAGACAAGTATTTTATTAAGAAGACTGCAAAATGTATAAGAACAAGTTATTAAGTGTAGCATACGCTGCCATTAATTCATTCATGCTCCCAAAATTAGCGGAGTTCTGAGTATAGAACATTAAAATATTTTGAAAACAAAAAGAAGAGGAAATATCAGGAACCGGAAACTGTGCAGAGTACAATGCTAGAGCTGTATTGAGCTATGTTTTGCATGAGAATAGAAGCAAGTCATTCTGTGTGGCACATTAACCGTCTCTCTAATCGTTCTAAGCTATAACGTATTCTTGACATTAATTTTGCTAACCTCATGATGTATAACGGTAGATTACATGTGAAGTGTTCTTTGTGAGATAAAACTCTATATTACAGTCATTTGCGTTGGGTTTTAAGGCAGCGCACCTACCGAGAACGTCGCTTCTCCCTGTCTCATAGGGATAGAAGATCACACCCTCGGCTGATTCTATCACAGTCGGAAGATTAGCAGTAAACCCCCAGGCGACACTAACTCTCCTATCCACGTTATATATTGTGCCAGAATATATTCTTTTCCCCATCCGTTCTCCGGGAAGCAGAGATGGGCGGAGGGTTGGTGAAAAGTAAGTGGTTATCCCGAGATGGGGGGTGGTAAATGGGAGGGGAGCTGGAGCCCGAGAGCATTTTTATGGTGTGCAATAAAAATTGTTGGCCAATACAGTTGTAGTGCTCCGTTCCACACCCTTGCAGACTTTCCTTTGCCTTGTGGGGTTGTTGGTCTGACCTGTTACAGAAGTACCTAACTGGGCTAACAGGTTTGCACCAAATGAAGTTGCTTCTAATTTACTATCATAATAGCATCGTACGTTATTCAAATTGCTTACAGTATGCTCTCACCGGTGCTGAATGGGTTTTGTTTGGTAGAAATAACTCCGAGTTTTGTTGCGGGGTTAAGCACGTTTCCAAGTTATTGCACTAATACTGCCGCAGGTTTCCATTTATTAAATTTGTAAAATGCGAAAATTTCCTGCTGAATTTCATAAAGACGTAAATCATTTAAGCTCAATGCAGTTAAAATTAAAGTGCCAGATCCTGCGTTTATTGATCAGGAACGTTACATTAAAACTGAAGTTTAATTTATTTCCTGATCACTTGAGCACCTATATCAAGATTTACAAGAGTAAAGTACTCGCAACGTACCCATATTTCACATTAAACATGAAACGTCTGAAAAATTATAAGATGGATTTTCTGATAATTTTACAGTCTGCACAATTATATTATTATATGTTTGTTATGCAATGTATAGATAATTTTAAAACTATTTTGATGTAAAAATGTTTAAACATGGAACAAATCAAATACTCATATTTAATAAATGGTAATACATATGACACTATGTTTTTTTTCTTTAGATACATTTTTAGAAATAAAAATGGTGAGGTAGCCGTAAGCAATGGATCCAATTACACTATTTTCTATTTATAAGTAAGGTATTGCATTGATAAAAGGTGACAGAGTACATAATTTTTCTTTGTGGAAAAGAGGGATGGATGGCCGTAGAGAAATCTACGGTATATGCTGTGAAAATATTCAGAAATGGGTGACTACTGCAATGATTGCTCTGAACTCTAAATTTGAAGAAAATTGACATTGTTTGAGGCTAGGTATTAAAAATGGTAGAGGACATGCGAATTAAAGTTTGCATTAAGACAAATGATTTTTCAGTGACGGCCCACATTTTTCCAAACTGCATCTAGAGCCACCATTATGTTTTTATTTTAAATTATTATTATTATTATTATTATTATTATTATTATTATTATTTATTGTTGTTATTATTATGATCATAATTTTTTCATTGTTACGGTCTCAAGAATACAATCACTACATAAGTTATATGTATGTAATATTATAATTTATATATAAATATATGTATATGCACGCATATTTGCTCATCAAAAATCCTTTCACAATATATCATGTCATCTCATGTATCATCAGTGTCCAGCGCCTGTGGTGCCTCAGGAGTAAAAACGGGCGTTCATACAAAAAAAGAAAATAAAACGTATATTTGTTCGAAGTACTTTGAACTCATGATAATGCAAAGCAAACAACTGTTACACTTTTATGTACAATGTGTTTTCCAAATTCGCGACTGACACGTGCTAAAGACCCGAAGACACAAGAAAAGAAGTTGAAAATAGCTGCAATCTCTTGTCAATTTTTTGCCTTCTGTATACATTTAACTGGGTGCTGAAGCGACCTTGCACGGGGGTTTCTTTGTTTTTAAAGAATGCAAAGCTTCGAAATTTTTGTGGAATTGGAAACAATGCATTCAAGGACTAAGGGAGGAATTTGACCTAATTCCAGTCTTTCTGTTTCTCGATCACAGAAACTTATTTCGTAGGTACTATATTCTATTATACATTTTTTTTAAAGTTTCTAAAGAAGTAACAAGTTACGATCTTCGAGGGCCAGAGGAAAGAATCTCAGGGATCGCCTGTTGGAACACACTGTATTAAGAAATTGTACTGTTCATCAATTCGCACATTGATCCCTGAATTTTTGACTATTCTACATTATTATGAAAGTAGATTTAATATATATCAGAAAAAATGACTCTTAGAAAAAGCATTGCTATTTTTTCATTAGTTTTTCAATATTTATTTTTTCACTGCTGTATATTAAAACCTACCTTGATGATAATATCCTTGTTGTTTAACAAATATCTTAAAAATATGCACATTAAAATTCACCGATTTCTGAGAAAATATAACATGAATGCGTTAACCTTCAAACTGCATTCTTTTAAACAATTATTTTCAAATTATTTTAAACAAAATATGTATATATCGCATGACAAAATAAAATGATATAATAATGTCCTTTTATTACTGAGCCTACAGGTATCAAACTTTTGAAGAAAATATGTTTAAATCATTTTTGCATTTAAAAACATCAAATTTTAAACGCGGAACCGTCGTGAGTTACTTGTCCCTTAAAACTGGTTTTTAGAGATACGCGGATAACGCTCTGAATTGGTTCAGAAAAACTAAAAATGGAACTAAAGCCTTTGCCCTCGTTTCTTATGCATAGTTTCAATCAAAGAGCTAATAAACTTTAATAAATATCATCACAGTTTACGTGGCCTAGGGAGCATACAACAATCGATACTGTCACTATTTGCTTTTGCTATGTTTTCCTGATAATCATTAAACTTCATTTGTTCCCTAAATTTAATATTTTTCTTTCTATATAAAATAATTGAAAAAGAAAAATAGAAATTTCAACAAATAATGAAAAATTGCGGGCTGGTTCACATCCATCTAGATAAAAAAATAACTCACAGATAAAGAAGAACATGCAGTATAATGGAAACGTCATGGAAGGAAGACAACTTGCTATTATTATAATGTCATACCTACATACAGAGAGTTTGTCCGCAACAATTGGGCTTTTGAGGTAATTTGAAGGTTCAAATATGTGCTAGACAAAAGAGAGTTAGGGGTGACTGTTAAAACACATGAAGCTATACATAGGCTATGAGTTCTCTTATATGACTATAAGTGAACCCAACGGAATCACAAGTCCCACCTACATCTATAGAGAAGCAATAACTCTTAGGAAGCCAAATTGGGTGGTCAGCTACTTTAGGACTCTTGCCCAGTGCAAGATTGATCATCAGAACGCCCCAGGTAACACTCCCCGCATTTAGAACCACATTTTTCAAAGTCATAAGTGAATGTCAAAACTACAACTCAGGATTGCACAGAAGATGAAGAAGGAAAAGGTATATTCTAGAGCCAAAATACTAAAATTAAATTGTAATTATACCTCTGGTGACTGTATCTCCATTATTCCGATTGCAACGACTGCATTTCCTCAGTAAACGGCATCGTTAAAGCGACCCGTAAATAAATTAATCTAATTGTATAATGAGATGAAATAAGCACGAAGTAAAATAATTAAAGTATAGAACATTGGTTGAATGAAACGCGAGACACTATAGATACTGAAGGTTGCTATGATATCAGCAAATGATATTTGTTACGGTAACTAGTGCACAAAAGTACATTTTAACTTTAGTTATTTTATCCAATTCCAATACAGGGAACTTCAGACATAAGAACGGTCTATGTGATCTCACGATTTAGCTATGCTTGATTTTTACATATGAAAATCATTGGAGAAAAATAATGAAAACCTCTTAAAAATTCAGTTTTATTAAACTGGGAAATGAATATTTTTAAAGTCTCTGAAACTTCAATACTTATATTTTGGTTAAGAGTATGAAATACGCACCGCCTATCAAATAAATGACTTTGTATACAAACATTTTAGGTAATCGATTTGTCCTATTTCATATATTTATTTGGAAAATATGAATAAGTATTTTGGCCCATTATCTTTTACTTGAAAGAAAAAGTGACGAATTATAACGACAAACAATTGATATTAAAGACATGTTTTATTGTCTGGTTGTCATCTGAAATGAGTATTACGGTAATTGTGCTACAGTTATGTATGACGTGTTCATTATTTGAAGTGCCACGACAGTGCCAATTGTAGACTATATTTAGATATTGCTTTAACTGATAAATAGAGAATAAGGGATATATATATTAAAAATGGAAATTTAAATGTGAGTGAATTTGTGGAATATTATTATTATTATTATTATTATTATTATTATTATTATTATTATTATTATTAACCCAAGAGGTCTTCATAAATACACCGTCTCCAAAACATATGTCGGTCCTGGTGGTGTAGTGGTTACCATGCTTGCCTCCTATACCCAAAACGCGGGTTCGAACCCGGCCAGGATCGATGGATTTTTTCGGGCGTAAAAATCCTAAGTATGGCTTCCTTCGGAAGGGAAGTAAAGCCGTGGGTCCCGTGTCGTACATTTGCGGCACGAAAAAGAACCTCAAGCCTGAAAGAGAGGCCTCTGAGCAAAATTTGTCGGCCGTTTCACGCCCTGAGTTGAATGGGACGCTGATGACCTGAGCTGTTAAAGAGTGTCCTTAAATAAATCAATCAAAAAAAAAAATCCAAAACATATGTGAAACACCACAGGATTCCCTAGTAAGGAGGCATCTGAATTTTTACTGTTATTAAATTTACATGTTAACTGTTGCTTAACTACAGTCAGACACTGAAAAAATATGCACTTCAGTATATTTTCTTGTCGCATCAAGCTTATGACACATAACAATTTCCTCATTCATCGTTGTTTACGTATTTCTGTCTTTAACTTACAGAGCAGTGAATAGTCGCAAATTATGAAAACCTCATTTCTGCATCCTAACATTTTGTGATAGATTTATCTTGAGAACCATAGGGATAAGATTGAGATAACCATTTGTTTATATATATTACATATTTCACAATGCTTTATTCCGTTATTTTACTGCGTATGCGGTAGAAATTCAGCAAATTTCTTACTGCGTCGATCAAATGAAAGAATCATTAGATGCATTAAAAGAATGTAGTTCGAAGCTTGGCTAAAGCATGTTTTTCTTCGTCAGATATTCAATCCTAGACAAGGTGTTCATTACCCTAAATTCTTTTGATTAGCAGTAGTGGAACGTTGAAAATATTCCAAAAATAAATATGTAATAAAGTGAGGGGAGAATTTGCACGTTTTGTTATCAGAGAGTAGTAGTAGTGTTTAACGCCCGTTTTTACTACTGAGGCACCACAGGTTATCAGAGAGTGTAGAATAGGTTTTTTAAAATGTAAATTCATTAATTTCGATTCTGAAGGCTTTGGAAGATGTATGTTGAAGGATGTGCCTGCCGGTATATGGTAGCCCTGGGAGGTCCAGCATATAATATACGACATCTCCAAACAGGCGGGAAGCAGGGGTGCAGCATATAATATATTGTGTTGTTTGTCGCCCTCCGGCCGTGAAATGGCGGCATGGGGTGAGTACGTTTCCAGAACTCATTGAGGTTGGTGCGAGAGTTCGGTCGAGTACACACGTGGGACTGGCATTACTAGCTTTCTTTGGTCGATTTGTCAAGAAACTAAATTAAAAGAGGAGGCGTATGAATTTAAAAGTTTAGGGATAAAATAAGAGTTATTGGAATATAGTCGGATTTCGCTTCCTACTATCATATTTTTCTCATTTCCTAAATTGAAATAGTTATTGTATATCAAGATTTTATATCCCCACTGTCCTGATCATTTCATATAAATATGTTCTTTTATCATTAGACCAGTAATTATCAACGATTTTATCTAAGGAAAAACAAATACTCATTTGAAAATAGTTTTAAGCTCCATTTTTTTTAATATAACACTTTTGATTAAGCAATCAAATTTTTATCCAACATATACAGAAAAGTTTGGAAAAAATATATAAAGGGATTCATTATCTTCAATTTTGGTTTAGTTAACTGTGAACAGCAAAATAAAACACTGCGTCTAATACATGAAGTTGTTTACATTTACTGCGAAAAGATATTGTCAGTTAATATCGTCGGTTGTTCCTCCACTGTAAAGTTAGATTCAAATTAAAGCTAATTTCTTTTCGTTCCCTACGATTCCACTGAATATCGTGCGTGTCGCACACTAGTATCTGTCAAAGTTTATCTATTATAATACAGCCTATAAACCGAGAGGCTAACGGGAAGAGTTTAGTGTTCTCGAACCTACAACCTTTTTACTGCTGGTATGCACGATACTGCTAAGATAACTTCAAGCCTACTGGATGTCAAACAGGTCATATTTTTGGGTGTGAAATAGGCGCTGAACCAAAGTGAACTTAGATATATTTAAACATTAAGAGTAGTACATTTATTTCTACGTCTTAAAATGTACAACTGCTAAGGTTGAAGTGTGTTTCTTACGTACTTTATTACGATGTATTTAATTTAGAGCTGTAGATTTTTAATTGTAAACTAATCAATAGTAATTTCTTCTGTTACACATCAGTTAAAATAATTCTAAGACGTGTCTTGTCTTATAGCTGTATCTTACATAAGAGCACGAAGAATGTTCATTTTTATCTAGTAGTACGATGATTTGAATCTGTTTACACGCCTATGAGTGTGACAGTATTCCATATAGTAGGTTTCCCTATTCATTTGCTTTAAAATTGTGTTGTATCCTAATAAAATTTTGCATAATACACACTGGTCAACAGGATAAACCGTCATAGCTTTTAATTAAAAAAAAAATACTTGGAATGTTAGCTACGTAGGGCAAGTATGTGGTCTGGCGGGAGTTACAGCGTATGTAATCGATCTCAAGTTGACAAATCTGCGGTTAAGAGATTCGACGAATTCTCTGGCATTCTTCATCGGAATTATTTTGTTATAATGAATTCACAAGGGTATACTTTTATCAATCCTTTTTGTAAGTGAGTTGTGGATCATAATTCTATTGCCATTACAAAACACCAAATTCTCTTTTAATGTTAACTTAGAATTTGTTGCAGCAAAAATTTAATTTTATACACGCTACTATCAAATAAGAAGTAATACAAGATAAAATGTGTGGATTTTATTTTGTAGAACATGCTCTTTTATTATATAGATATAAAGCATTTCTTAGTTGCATCTGAGCTTTTATTTTTCTAACTTTTTCTGTCGTTTATATTCCTGAGTCGTGGATATTGCTTATTGTCTATATGCTACTCCCCACAGTGCTTATTTGCATGTGAACCTGATATAAAGGTTCACAAGGATTATAAATACGTCAAGATTGAACTATGGTACACTGCTGTGTCGTATCACGAAGACCCAGATTGCCGTCTAGGGGCTTCATTTGGGTTGAATAAAGACAAGAAAAAACAGTGTGGGACAGTCTCATGTGGATAGGCCGGTGATAAATGTCGCTATGGCATTACCACGTAACCTGACAAACTCAGTATACAGTAATGTTTTCAGTACTAAAATTTTACTTTTTTTTTCAGGAACTGAACATTTATATTTCTAGACTTTAAGTCTGACTTGAGTCAACGTGTTTTCTTTAACGCTTTATTAAAAATAATAAATACCTAGTCTCAAATTACGTACCAAAGAGTTGAAATTTTAATATTCAAGACTTTTCGCTGAAAAAAATATATATAATATGCCTGATCATTCCCACAGGTGTAATCTCCGACATATTACGATTAGCATTAGTGTTTTATTTTTATTTTATCCGAGAATAATCATGGCCAAATTAATATTTATTTTTTTAATTAATATTTATTTGTTTATTGGCGGTTCAAAATCTTCAGTCACATCGGATCATAAATGGAAGACATAATATTTGTGCAAATAAGCTCCAGAAAGCATTGCTCCAAAGCTACCTCATAGAAAGTAGCAGGCTATGGTGTTCTTATATGGAGGAAAGGAATTACGGGAAACAATAATTTTTAGCTTTATTTTATTTCGTTTTAATGAGAGTTAACTCTCTAGTTTTTTCATAATGAAAAACAATTGCCTGTTGATATTTGTATAAGTTATAGCTTCACAATAACTTAAAGCAATTGTTCAAACTGTCGACCTTCTGTTTCAAAAAACAAAACAAAAAATACATCGCAATAGTGACCTATGCAACCTATATGTTCGATGCACAACTGCTGGGTTTGCTGTCAATTGCTTCCATGCAGCATAAATTTTGGATATCCAATTCCCTTCTGTTGTAATTGGAATTTCACAGATTTCCAGTGTCCCTATACAAAGAACTCTAATGGAGTAAGATCTGGAGATTGAGGTGGCCCGGGTTCTAATGAACTTTGTAGTGATGCGCCATAAAACTACAATGATCTTTATCATCGAGGTGGTTAAGAGATAGAATCACCACAACCAGGAAAGATCATATCCAAATGCTCATGAACTCCCAGGAAAAAAAGCGCATTAGACATCATGTTAATACATCGTGTTCTGCCTATACCTAGAGCAACTGTTCCATTTCCGGCAAGCAGTTCTGTATAAAGGTGGAATTGGAGGTGTAGTAGTAACCATACTTTCCCTCTAAACCCAATATCGCGGGTTCGATCCCGGCCAGGATCGATAGATTTTTTCGGACGTAAAAATCCTAAGTATGGCTTCCTTCGCAAGGGAAGTAAAGCTGTGGGTCCTGTGTCGTATATTTACGGCACGATAAAGAACCTTAAGTCTGAAGGAAGAGACCTTTGAGCAAAATTTGTCCGCCGTTTCACGCCCTGAAATGAATGGGACGCTAATGAGCTGAGATGTTAAATATCGTCCGTTAATAAACCAAATCCACAACAGTAAAGGTAAGATACGTTGGACATCCAGATTTTCAGATATCATGTATTATCAAATAAGAAAATCCTGAAAGATTTATACTAAACTTATGTTGATACCGTCTCTCAACGGAAAGCTGAGGGTTCTCCTCAGCCCAGCACCAGAGTTAGTCCTTCTCTAGTTAGTTTTATTTTATCTGTGAATAAAATTGATTTAGTTATTTGGGGGTCGGCATTACCATTTTGTTCAGCTATTGGCAAATGTCTTGCCTTCAGGGATAATCAATTGATGTTAGAGCCTCAATTAGTGCAGATACTGTCCATGTACATACAACTCTCCACATAGGCCGACGGTGCGTAATAATTCAAAATGCTTCCGCAATGTTTTGAAGAAGTGGTTCTTACAAATCTCGTACGTCCTGTGTCATACAGCCTTGGTCTAAAACTACTAGAATCTCATTTTTAATGAGAATGGCGCTGCGGCCTGAAGATCTATTGTGCGAGAAGAAGTAGATACATGATAATTTGACCAAATGAGCTCAGAAGACTTTGTGGTCTATGTTCCAGGCATTCACCTAAAGAACTGAGGAAAAATCCATGAAAAAAACTTCAGTTGATAAACTACCAATCCGTGGTCGCCAAATCCCCTTAGACATTTTTCTGCTGATCTGAACGCCCTATGATTCGGGATGTATCGATCGTAGATCTTCTTCCAGCTCTTCCATAGGCTAAAACCTTGTTTGTAATTTCAACACTGGTGTAATGTTCCATATTGCTTGAGGTGAAAAATATGACTATATGTTTTTGCATTTAGTTATTTCTGAAAGCATTTTAAATACAAGATGTTGACATGCTTGTTATTAGGGATTAATCTATTTTATCACTTGACTCCAGCAGTGTCTGTGTTTAGATGCTTGTTTGCAGCCTTTACATAGAATCAAAAAACAGGGATACTATCAGGTCTGCACTTGGTTGGAAACTGCAAAACAGAGTATGAAGCGACCTATCGTTTTCACTCTGCATGACACCCTTCCCAAAGCCTCCCGCAGTTTGTTTATGACACGGGACGAATTATTTTGGCATCACATATTAGAGTTTCCAACTAAGCGAATTACTAAATATACTATTGTCTTCGTTTGATGTCGTTTCTAAACAACGTGTATACATATATTTTTTAGCACTTTCTAATTATTTTAATTCATGTTTCTTTTAATATAATGCAGAATTTTTAATAGTTCATATATTTTTGGTGTTTGGCATTTGCAATCTATTATTTTGTATGTCTATTTTAATAAAATGTCCTCATTTAATTATGTCCTTCTTTATTGGCTGAAAAAGTTTGTGCTTTTTCTTTGTATATATTTTAGGCAATTTAAAATTAAATTTGGACTTTTATCGGAAAAAATTTATGTTTGCAAAAATGCAAAAAATGCAAATGCAATGAATATGCATGTAACTAGAGAATGTTAATTTAGTAGGCTAAAAATTGCCGGGGCCGGCAAATGTTAAAGTCACATAACAGTAATTCTGTATAAATAATGTCGCAGATGTGCCTCAAAGCTGAGGATTCCGCTAATATTTGAAACGTAGAGCATTCGTCTGTTAAAAGTTCTCTCACATTGGCACGGATCGTTCAAAAGGGCTGTTTCGGAATTCAGAGTTTGTTAACATGTGCTGTAAATAGATTTTAATATTGTATGGGGAAAAATAAAGTTCACACTTTTTCCAATTGTTTCCCATTTTAAATACTATTTTAAATTCATAATTTCTTTGCTCCATTATTTGTAGATTCGTATATCCTACATAGTATGTACCTGAAGCTGTGGCGAATACATTAGAACATCAAGGACAGATACTACTAATTGTTTGACATTTTAGAACTTGCGAGAGATCAGAAAGCTTTGGCAGTGTGACGCTCCGCTACTAACCCAGGGTCACTGTTGAGAAAACAGTTAGCCAAGATTTATTTGGCAGTATTCGTATGTGTGTAAAGGAGAGATTCTCTCTGGGCTCGATAGCTAGCGCGCTTGTGTATGTCAAACTGCCAGGTGGTGGTGTATTGTGATCGGTAAAATGGGTTTCGTGCTCCTTTTCCGCCATCAAAACCTGGGACGTCACAGCATGCTGATTGCTGCATTCAGTATTGAACCACGTCAACTCAATGGTACGGTTTTAGCTCTATATACCGAGTGAGTCTTCTCTTCCTACGGATTGGTATGTCATACAATCCCGACGTTTTACAGACTATCCCGTAAACGCTGTTCCCTGCGTCGTATCGATTTCTGCCGAATTGGCTGCTTTGTGCCTCTCGGCGTGTACTGAATCGTGTTGCACTGTGCGCGCGCTGGGTTTTGGCGGTGAAGGTCCCGGGTTCAAATAATGATCCATCCATGACTTTTTTTTCTGGCATGGAAGAGAGAAATGAGTTTATTCTGTGGTATCTATTGTTATAAAATTCTAATAATGTAAATTTCAATTAAATTAGAAATTACTATAGAATCTGCATTATTGAACATAAAAGGTAAATGAGAATAACTTTACATTAATGTGAAGCGACTTACATTAGACATTGAATGTATTTTACTTCTGTAAATGATTCTACATACAAAAGAAACACAAAGTTAGGAGTTATTCTTCTTGTTTTATAGCATTAAATTTTGCCACATGTGAAATGCCTTTTTAGTTGAATTTTATTGTAATAATTTAATTTCTGAGATTACTTCATTAAGATATTTAAATATATTTATATATTTTCTATTTTTCCTACCGGTAGCTTATAATAGTAAACTCATTTATAGGATAGTCTGGTGAATGTAGAGGGTCACTTGAGAACACCGTGTGTTCGGTGACTCTTCTTAACGGAAACAACGAACATGGGTAAATTTCGGAACTCGTTGTCTCCTTGATTATAAATCCATCTTGCTGAATGCTCTAAAAGTCGGCACGAAGCTTCTAACGTGGAAAATTATAACTGGGGTGTGCATGAAGCACCACATATGTAACTTGATGCCCTATATTTTCATTTTCTGCGTTATGTGCCCATTCACTATGCACACTGTTAGTAGTAAATGCACCGCTGTTGATAAGATACAAACTTAACAGTATATTTTGCGACGTAATATTGCCCCAAAGTAGGTCGACGATTTTGGAACGGGAATTTATTATTACGTGGGTTATTTTAGGATGTTGGTGATTTATTATTTATTTAATTGGGCGATTTAGATGCTCTTCTTGTCTTTGCTTGCTCTTGGTTAGGAGTTCGATGCTTCCTAACTCTCTGGTTCCAATGCTGAGGATAGGAATCTCAGGGGAATTTTGGACTGTTTTAATGACGTAATGTCATTGGGGGGAGGAGATTGTTCACTGTAATAATGAAGTTCGGCACTGGTTGAACCTTTAATTTATTTTACAACTTGGAAGGTTCTGGAACATGCTGTGCTTCGGGGGATTATAGTTCGCGTATTTATTCACTGAAACGCGATGGTGATTATTCTTACTATTAAGCTAGCACTGCCTGACTGACTCTTATTGAACGAACGACTTGCTTGTACTCTTTCCTACGGTTTAAATATTCTGCTATGACTGATGACTGATTAATTGTTACTCTTGCTGCTACAGTTACTACTATCACGACTCTTATTCTTAGGACGGCTTCCTTTCACCACTGCTTCAGAACTTCCGGTCGCGACTGTTTTAGCTCTTCTTAGACTGACTTCGACTGCTTTAGAATGACTTAGACTGACTTTAGAAATGACCCGAGTAACTGCTTTAGAGTGACTAACCTCTGATCCTGTATTCCAGTTTTCTATAACATCGCCACGCCTCTCTCTAAATTAAATTCCCTCGTTTATTATCCTATTCCCGAGTTATATGTTAACCATTGGCTACCTTAAGATATTTATTATATCGCTAAGTTCTCCTCATTCGTTGATTTTTATTCGATGCCCATTGGTTAAAATTATTTTCCCCCTTCTGATCTACAATATCTTCCCATAGGCTCGAGTTTTCCAAGAAAGGCCTATCATAAATTCCAGCACTTTCCTTACATGCTTGATTTCTAAAGTAATATCTTTTTCTTCCCTTAGTTATAGATAAGGTTTTGGTTTCTACGAAAGCGCATGTCTCTGCCAGCGGTAAATCCTTTTGAAAAGGGCAAGTACCATTTCCAATTGAATGCCTGCCTATTCTTAGTCTTTCAGACGAACTATGGCGACTGGGACCGGCGAGTGTCCGAGGGTTTAAAAGGGTAATGCTTAAGACCTTCCCTGGTAAGGCTATTGTCCTGACTTTTTCTTCCGACAAAGGACCCCGCATCTCCATTACCTCTACAAAACATAACAAACATGTGGTTTTACAGAGGGATAACTTGGATATCACTTACTATTAAAAAGACATATCTACATACATACACTAATAATATAATATTGGGGTCCTCCTTTTAATTATAATAGTAATACCCTGGATTACCTGAAATAATATACAATTATTATTATAGTAGTTATCGGAAGTAATTATATTTCAAATAGGAAATTTTGGGACGTTACCTGCTTCAATTTCAGGCTTACTTCACTCACTACGGATGTTGTTACCAACATATCGGTAGTAAGTCTGGAGTGTTAGAATGTGTCAGGCTAACGTTAAGGAAATGTGGACAGGCATGTAAGCAGGGCCCTTCGAGTGCCTTTTATAATTTTATTAATGACGCATTACAGTAGTTGCACAGGAAAGATATAGCTAAATATGGCTGTTAGTAACCCTAGAAGAATTTTGGAAGAACTGTATCCATTGACCCATCAACAATAAGATATATGTATTTATGTAGTATGTTCAAGTTAGAATTTGTATAGTCTTGAGTTATGCTATTCACATTCTATTTTCTCCAGCATAAATGCATACATATTATAATTTATGAAGAATAATATCAGGCTATTCAATTAACTAATGACCGAGGCAGTGGCTGTGACTTCATCGGATGTTAAGCTATTGCTCACGGCTTGCAGTGATACTCTATTAGTTGGAACGGGAGGAATGCAGGATCGACACAAGATTCTGTAGCAGAAACACCAGGGTGACAATCTAATAAATTCTAATTTACTTAAAAGGTTATGTATTCACCGTTGTCAGGCAAAGAGATGCTGTAACTATCTGCCTTCGGTTCCCAAACTGTTTGAAGCTATTAGTGAAATGATTATTCTTAATTTTCTTTAAGAAAGCAAATTGCTTGCTTTTGAGAGATGTTATTAATTGGTTTGTCTAAAGTGTAGAATGCTACTAAATAATGAATCGCACTACAACTCGCAACTCAACCAACTGGGAATTTCTGCTAAAAGGAATTATTTAACAGCACTAACGGACTCGGTATTGACGATATTGGCACAAGTGACACTGACGAATAACTTGAGACTCAAGACCAATGTAATATTTTAGTAAACCCGTCCGCTTACAGTCGGGCTATATGCGATGGTTTATCTACAGATGCACTACAACGACAGCATCGGTCATCAGATAATTGGAAGATCCAATGTATACTCACGACTTCTTTTCGACGTAACCTCCTCTGATATGTGAGACTATTTAGAGCTTTAAATTTCAGTATAAAATTTCTTCACATCGTGAGTTTTCTAAAACAAAACCCTTGTTCTCTACCCACAAAGAAACGTACTGATTGATAAATGATGTGTTTTTGGTTTTATAGAATACCCGAAAAATGCTCGAATATTTCCTACTGAATGTTGCATGCACTGGAGAATTTTTTATAACGAACTTCATTCTTTCGTAAATATAATGGCATTTAACACTTAATTCAAAATATTAGAGGCGTCAGATATTCGCGAATTTGAAACATCAGCTTTATTTGTAGATAACATGACTAATATGTGGCACATTTCTCTAACTAGTACTACGTAACTGGGAGGCGGCATGTTGAGAGAGGAATATTTATCTCTGGTTGTTTTCTTCCAAACTTAACTGACGGCTTTCTTGACGTGACGTTTCGTGTCACAGGTAATGCTCTAGTTAGATTTACAAAGGAATCTAATATCTGCCTTTTTCAGTCGCAGTCTTTTAGGTATTCATTCTTTTTGCTACAATAAGACAAAAGTTGATAATACTTTGAATACACGAAGTAGATAGTTGACAACTTTCGCAAAAGCATACACGCACAGATGATTGTTTTGATTTTGTTTCTTTGCTCCTCGGATACTTCTGCCCTGTTGTTTTCGGAACTTGTGAATGGAAAGAGAGACGTGACAGAACAATGAGCTAACATAGACAAAGTGTAGCAATTTTGTGAACTTTTTCCAAGTCTAGGAGACAAAATCAATAACAAGAATATTCGATTGAAGTTCTCAGTCACCTGGTATTGCTCTTCTCATTCATCTATAACAATTTATTCTTCCTCCCTTACATGTTCATTATCTACAGATATTTACTTTCCAGTGATTTTGTGTCTTTGCATTGTATTTCGAGCTCAAACTGATCTCTGAAACTTCACGTCTCATTTGATTGCATTGTAGAAATCATTACAAACTACAATGAAATTCCAATTCTATAATTGTACATTATGGCTTCATATTTTGCATAATTGACTTCATATTTCGATGATTTAAATAAGGTTCTTAATCACAATGAACTATGTATAACATGTGTCTGCAAGGAGCCTGCATTATATAATTTTCTAGCACGCTCTGAATATTCTGATTATTAGTTATAAAGTGTTATATTTCATAAAGTGAATGATATTTTTCTCTCTAATTTTATAGGTGATTAAAATCTGATATTAACTATCTTATGCCAAAGATATTTACTTACACTTTATAGAATTTATTGCAATAATAAGTTCTGATTTTCTGACTTTATATGTTACAGCTTATGCGGAGAAAAATAACTTTAGTTTAAGCTTTGTCCTGATTTATTTGATACCCGTACATTTAATTAATATTAAATTAATATTCAAATATTTTCGTATACACAGATATTTAAACCTCTATTTTAAAGGATGTGTGTGTGTGTGTGTTGTTTTAACGTGTGAGATAAGGGATGAAAGCTCCTTGAAATATTTTCAAGGAGTTAAACTTAGTAGTTCTCAAGAAAAATTAAATAAATGTGTATTTATCAACTAGAGTATAAAACTGACTACCGTTTCCAGAAGTTTGTCTGTAGTAATATAACGAAATCTCCAGGATTATGTTGAGGGAATCTGAAGTTTCATTTGAATTTATTTTTACTGTCTGGCAAATGAAATTATTAAAATCAAATAGTATATCCATAAAATGCGCTTACAATTATGAATGTCTAGTCCGACATTTTAATTTCCACTAACAGTTGAACATAAAATGGTTGAAATTAAATTATTTACTGAATATGCTGTTTATTTTTTTCTTTCAGACTTTCAAGATAGCTGAAGCATATTAATTTACAGCACTAATCAAAGGTTCTATTGTGGAAAACAATTTTTAAAATCAAATGACATGATTTAACTGACAATTCCACACACGAATTTTTGGCTTGGAAATTTTAATTATTAGGTCAATTTGTCAATATGACGTCTCGCCAAAACGTTATCAATCCCCTGCATACTGTACACTGTTGTTAGACCAAAGAAGCTACAAGGATATATCAGTGAACTGCTCTGATGAACTTAGATACAACAATTGAACGTAGGTCGAATGAAAACTGAAAGTATAAAACAGAAAGGCGATAGGCAGCTATAAGTGGTTAGAATGCCTGATATTCTTGTACTGGATTGGTCACTGGTTTATGAGCTAAATAGATATTAAAAGAGCCTAAGGCGATGTGTTGCTGTGTACCTTGTTCTGTATAATATTAATACAGAAGATGATATCTACTATTGATGCAATGGCCAATACACTATTGGCATGTTTATTAGGACTACTCTCCTATAAGTTGTTTGTTTTTGCTTTTTAAGAATGAGTAGGTATTTGAAGTAGTTAGCTACTTTTAGTAGAAGAAGATTGGAAGTGAACGCCTTGCCATATGCCCAATCTCTGAGATACGTCCACTACAGAGCAGGCTTTTACAGGGCTTAGTTCCATTCCATTAATATAAATTATGTTTTCACCTCCCTAAGTCATCGTAGAAGCGGGCATTAAAGTTTCTACAAGCCCCGGCTACCCATCTCATCATGCAGAAGGGGATAAAACTGTCCAGGGTTCTATAATCTCCGACAGCTTGCGATGACCTACCTCTGTTGCAGTTACTCCACACTCGAATGATGGTGGTGGTCACCTCCCGAGAGTCCTTTTATTGCTGGAGTGAAATGAAGCCTTGAGCACAGCTGTGGTTTTCTTCATGTTACGGACTCCACTAGTTTAATCTTGTCATATCGGCAGCTCCTATAATCCTGCTCTTTTAGAAAGTCTAATCTCGATTGCTCACGAAATCTCAGGAATTTATCGCACTGCACCTCAGACGTAACCGATTTCTCAAGTATTCGTTTCCGATGTCCAAGTCGGACCACGAAATTCCCATTTTAATAATAAGCATGTAAGTAAGTCATCTTACAACAAATAACTGGATGAATAGTTTAATTTAAAATTAAAAGGAATATTCTGCATAGCATTTCTCATCATATGCATTCGAATAATTTTGTGAAATATTTCAAAATAATTTTATTTGTGTTATTTTTAGCTATTTGAAATTTAAGCAGAGACCTTTACGTTTTAACAACATATTTTACTATTCAACAAATTTTATAAGTGGAATTACCGAGTTATTTTCGGTATCCATCGGCAACCAAGCGCAGACCGTAAGGTTTCAAGTTCTTGCTAGTTACCTCTCCGTCAATGGGCAAGTTCCCTGGCATTTCTACTGCTACAGCTTTTATCAATAACAGTATGCACACGATATTAATTTTATTTCATAATAAGTTGTAACCTATGTTATAGCAGTTATTTAAAGTGATGTTCTCATGTAGTCAATACATTTCTGTCATATTTTAATAAAATTTGCATTCTCTCGCAACAACTCTGCTTCCCTAAATTTTCCTAATTTCTTTAAGTTCAGATACAATGTGGGAATGAATCCTGTATACCTCTTTTATTATTGTTCTAGTAGTAACATTAGTAATACAATACGTTTCAGAAAAATGTGCTTAACTAACACACTGTAATATAACGCTGGCGCACCAATATCCTGAAATAACTGATAAGAACTCGAACATTTGT
The DNA here is from genome assembly GCA_030762175.1 of Metallyticus violacea. Taxonomy (NCBI): domain Eukaryota; kingdom Metazoa; phylum Arthropoda; class Insecta; order Mantodea; family Metallyticidae; genus Metallyticus; species Metallyticus violacea. The sequence continues at coordinate 292,021,563 of CM060846.1, forward strand.
GTTATGCTTATCTATTAACACAACAATATTTATAATAGCACAAATGCACAGAAATAATGCTTGCACTTAACAGCTAACTGCGACTGACTGTCCACTAGCAGTAATCGGCGTGGGACCCGTCTGTTATTATGACAGGAAACTGGCGTGACCTTGGCCAAGTGAAGGCGCCGCTCAGCTTCGGAAATTGGCTAAAATTAACTCTCTGTATATGCTTATGAAGGTAATCGGAATTATTTAAAAATGTTCAGCAAGAAAAATGCTGGTTAATTATCATTTAAGTTGTTCTGTATTTTAAGACGGACATCTGATGTATGTAAATAGTTATAGGATTTCAAATAGATAATATTTATTTATAGTTGCATAATTTGTTATTTTCGTGTTTGTAGTTTATATAAAATTGTAAATGTGTCATATTTAAAGTTAATCCTAATAGAAGTCATTCATCTCTTAGATCTGAATAAAGTTAATTATTCTATTGATCAAATGAAAATCATAAAATAGTGCGAATAAAATGCTTATTGAAAGTGATGCACAATCGTATAGAAAAAATTAAACTAAATATTATTAGAGTTCCCGCCGTAAAACGTTAATGGAAATGTACTTAAATCATTAATAAAAATGTAATTACTTGCACATTAATGGTCAGATTAATAATTAAGTTTAAATGCAGCTCTACATCAGAAAATGTTTATGTTTCTGATGTTCCAATTTACTGTAGAGATTATAAATTATACGTGACAAATGTACTCATTATTGATTTGTTGTTATGTATTAATTATTTGCTAATCCTTAGAATTTTATCAAATCATCCTTAAGCCTAGTACTAGACAATAAAGAAATAAAATTAAATAAAAGAAACTTTCTGATATTTATTGGATATCAGAAATGGTGTACAACAAGTTTACAGCATAACTTATTATAACTCAGTCTAAGCTGTCATTAAAATGCTTATAAATATCAAGGAAGAGCTTTGTTTTTCATACACTCTAAAATGAATGCATTTAATGCAGATAGTACAGAGAAGGAAACATTGGCTGTATCGAATTTTCTGATTTTCAATAATCCATCCACATTGCAAAATTATTGAAATTTCTGATAGCAGAAATTTGCAATTATTATTCTAATGAAACTTTAATTGCCATAAAATAAATCAATTGAGATATACAGAACCAATTTTTGAGCATTTATTTGTTTAGGATCTTCAAACATGTACTCTATAATTGATATCTATGTTTATAGCTTTTATTCTCAGTTTCATCTAGTTCTGCACCAACATCCCTCCTTACATTGACGATGACAGTATTCCTATAGGATCTTCAGTTTTTGTTAATCTTTGGAAAAAAGAGTTTCCATTCATCTCTCAATTCTTTAAACTTCTATTAACGCGAAAGTTAGTAAAATCAAACTGCTGCTAGAATAACTTATTGAATATTATTAAAAACTGAAATTGACATAATTGAAAATACATATTGTACAGTTCAGTTATTAGAGCTACGGGTAACCTGAGCTTAGTGCAGAAATACAGCTATTGCAACCGGAAAAAAACGATAGAGTCGATTAGCGTAAAGTTACAATTTTAGTTTTAGTATTTATATTTTTACTGAAAGCATAGAATGATACTGCATTTAAAACTGACTATGATAATGAGCGCTAACCTGTGTTTTAAGAGATGTAGAAAATGACGACCCTCGATGGCAATACATTGCCGGCATTTATGTTGGAAATTCCTTTATTTGGTCTAAATTTTCTTCTGGAAGAACGCGACACCAGGATCAAATTCTACTGACGTCTAACCTAAATCCGTTTCGTTATTCGACTTTATTATATATATATGTAATATGTTTCTATGTGTGTGTTGTCTTCAAGGAGAGCCTTACGTTGATCTTACCCCCCTATACAGGGAGTACTCCAGCGACTGACACAGCTACGGTATTTTAAATCCTAGGAGAGGGTGATAGGTTCTAACAGCAAAGGTGCATATAAGTTGAATAAGAACTTAGGGAGTAATGAAGATTGGATTATTGGATTTATTGGCGTAAGCCATTTGTGTCTGTGTCTTCACTGGGGTCACATCCGGGAGGAAGAGATAGGGTGGGGGAGACACCAGGCGGTGAGATAAGGACGTAGACGGGGTCCCTAACATTGTTTTCATTAAAACAGCTCAACGCAGGGGGAGCTTCTTGAGGATCCCCCGTCTCCAAGGAGTTCAAGCCCCTCAGAAGGTCCGATTCCATACCAGATGCCGTCGTAGAAATCTTTGCAAAGTGCAAGTCGCTGTCACACCTTATGAACCCACCTCTCTCTGGCACTTTGAACTTTGTATCAAAACAAACAAAATAAAATTGGAGAAGGGAACATTTGTGGAAAGGAAAGATCCACTCCAGTACTCTCCTAAGCGACCAGGGGAACAAAGAAATAATCCAAATCCGAATGTCGCTCTCAAGGAACTTGATCCCGAAGTCCCGTTCCAAGCGTTGCCGCTTTAGCCTCTCTGCTGTGAAAGCAAATTTTGTTGCTAAGATGTATATACGCACGCTCTTCAACATCTCAGTTGATCAGCATCCCATTCAATTCAGGACGTGAAACGGCTGATAAATTAGGCTCAAGTCTCTTCTTTCAGACTTGAGGTTCTTTTACATACCGTAAATCTATGACATGGGATCCACGGCTTTACTTCCCTTCCGAAGGAAGCCATGCTAAGGATTTTTACGCCCAAAAAATCCATCGATCCTGGCCGGAATCGAACCCGCAATCTTGGAGTTAGGAGGCAAGTTCTGTAAGCAATGGAGATACTAAGCTCTTAGCTTCGTTTCTAAGAGTGTACCGTATAACAAAGCTTGAACAGTAAAGAAAAGTACAGAGATCCACAGCCTCTGTAGGTAATTAGTACATAAACCCTCCACTTGTTAACTTACAATTAATGGGATGTTGTAAAGTAATTAATATACGTACAACACAGGCATTAATTTTTTCGTGCTCACGCTCTGCCATTTCACGTAGAGAGCCGGTGGGTGGCACCTTGGTTTTCCGCACCTGAGCTTTGCCCTGTTTTCACCTCCGCATCCTATGAAGTAACGCAGCCGCTTCTGTGGCGCTAATGAAAAGCTCCAGCGTAACCCTTTCCCTTCTGTCTCATTTCACGTCACCCCCGCTGTTTGCTGCCTTCTTAGTTTAACTTTCAGATATTGACACATACGTATACGATTTCTCTGCTATTCGGTGCTGATTCCGTTTTGAAGTGGAATGTAAAAGTGTACCAAGGAAATTTCACACGCATTATAAATCATTAATCAATTATGTGTTTTCAAGAATACCAGGTTTTTTATTACATATTATCCCTAACTGATAAAATAAATCATATAGAACCATATAACCAGTTTGCAAATAATAAGGTACCCAAATGTAATAAGAAAGCACTAAAAATTAAAACCTCAAATTCCATAAAAGCACTAGTCCTTTTTTTTTTTTTTTGGCAATATATTAGTTATATATAAATGGTGTCCCAGAATCACCGTATAATATTTCGAAGTTGCCAGCACAAATTACGCCGTAATGTGTTGGGTAGAATAATAGCTGATTTATCAACCCTTTTAACCGGACAATAAATTCAGAAGTTCAGAATCATTAACACCTAAAAGAAATTAAATGTGACAAAGGGACACAGGTAAAGAAGGAAATGAAAACGTATCAATGAAAGTGCATAGTTTGAATGTTAGTTTATTAGCTAATTCGGTAATGAAAATACGACAGAAATTTACAGGAAATAAAATGTACATCTAATTTTGTTCATTGCTAAAGCCCCCGCAAAGTGGCATGTAGCGATAAAAGCAGATAACAGTATAATGAGCAAACAGGTAAGCGATTCTGGAACACGGTGTATATACAGTGAAAACAGTTTAAAATTCCCGCATACCTAAAACTACCGACCAGCCGATTCACGCGTTCCAATCGCTTAGATTCCCCACGCAGCACACGTGGCGTCTTTCTTTCTTCCAATCAGTTGCGAGTGGGATTGTGACAGAGTCAGGCAGTCGAGAATGAGATTTCATTATATATGCAGTGGTTCTGTGCAATGGTGAGATGTGCTATGCGTCATTGTGTATTCACCTTAAAGATATACATCTGGTGTTGAAAGTCGCTGACAGAACGTGACAGGCATTTAGACGTAAATTTCCTGGCACCCCATTCCAGTACGAATAGCATTAATGTTAGTACAGAAATTTATTGAAACATATTCCGTAACTGACCGGTAAAAATTGAATTGCTGATGAATTCATGGCCGAAATACGGCATAAGTTTGGTTACACAATTATTTGTCCTGATTTTTTGGCCTCACTATTCCTCAGACATTACGGTTTGTGATTTTATCTTTGAGAGGCATTGAGATACAGAGTATATCCACCTAACCCTCACGCAATGGAAAAAATGAAAACAAACATTCGAGACTAATTTAGGTCAATTAGTGATTGAAAATAGATGCGTGTTAATGATATTTTCCTAAGAAGATATAGATTGTATTTTAGGAAATATGGGAAACATTTCCAGTCCCTACCATAATACCAGATTATGTTGTTTAATATTTTGCTAAATTTTAAAATAATTTAGAGCTTTAGCACCGCTGGTCTACGCAAGAAAATACCGCTGGCAAAGCAAGCTCCTGCCGCCAACGGGCTGAACTATGTATCGGTACTTTAAATCTGCTCTCACTGCACGCACACACACACACACACACACACACACACATAAAGGGATGACAAACCCTAGGTTTAAACAAGCATCTAGGCAATGAGTTAAGGTGACTAACGCAAGTATGGTGGGGATTAACTGAAAGAACACTATATATTAATATGCATGCGTACAGCAATATGTGAAGCACATTTTAGCGATGACCAGAAACCTAAAAAAACAATGGCAAAATGTCAAGTCTACCAAATTTGACATTCTTTGCCATTTACTATTACAATAACAATTTAACAACGATTGATGTCTTTGTTTACCTGGAGTCTGGGTACAAAACTCTAACATAAATATAGCAACGTTTTTCGTTTGTTATTCCTTACAATATCTGTATATATCGACCAGTTAACTATTAGCTCATTTCGAGGAACCAATCAACTATCAATCTAAAAATATTAACTTACTATAGATTGTACTGTTGGCAAGAGCAAGAGCAGTTGGTGCTGCAATGTGTAGCTGTGAATATGAATTATTCAAACCAGGAAATGGCAGACATGATGTATGGACTCACCGAATGTAATGCAACAGAAGCAACACGTCTGCTCTCGTATTCTCTAACAGGCATCTTTCAGACAAGAGAACACTTCGGCAATTACATAAAACGACTTCGAGATAGAGAATCATCTAAAAATAAGCGTTGCACTGTGGTAAGCATGTTAGTGGCCGAAATATTAATTTATAAGAATGAATTATGTAACATGTTGAAAAAAATGTTAACTCCAATACCCGATGATTAGTGGGAGTAAAGAACGTAGGACACATGACAATGTGGAACAGTTTTGCGATAGCGTCTACATATTCAACGTGTACAGGCATTGCATAACTATGATTCGCCGCCAAGCGCTAACTTTTGTATCTCCTTCCAACACACCACCGATCCCTACCTTTTTTGTATTATTTACGAATGAAGCTGGAATTCTTAGAGATGGAATTATAACGTTCTGATAAACATCATTGCTGTGGTGAAAATCAACGTGTTATTGGTCAATAAGTACATCAATAATTCAACTAAATAAGTGGATAGGGAAAATCGGCTATAATGTTCTTGATCAACGATTGTACGTCAGTTTTGCGTAAATTTCTTAAATAACTAATTGCAAAGACTGTTAAGAAGATGTTCCAATTGAAGTGTTGCGTCGCATGTGGTTTGTGCATGACGGTGTACCGGCACCTCTTAGAGTAGCCAGGAGTTTGTTGAACAAAATATTTCCCAACAAATGAATAGATTATAAAGTACCTACTGCTCGCCAGCGCGTTCGTCTGACTTATATTCATTACATACTTATATTTGGAGCTATTTTCAAACACTGTTTATTCTCAAACCATTGCCAGTATACAGAAATGCAGCCATTTAATCAGACACACACCTTGAAAGAGTGCGGCGTTTAATAAGATGGCAAGTGCAGCCTTGGATTCCGACAGAAATTGTCAATTTGCGCACTTCCTGTAGAGTGAAGTAAGTCCACTCAGGTGCATGACAAACAACTATAGCCTAGAAACAAGTTGCAATCAGTCAAATATTTATACATATATTTTTGTTATTTTTGTGTCTGAGGTACCACACATTCTATACATAGAAAATTGATTACTAGGAACAATAGCTATGTTTCAATCCAAAATTGTGCGTGTTATATGTAAGGAAAAAGTAATCATCTCTACATATATATTTGTGTGTTTAGAGAAGCACGAGTTGGCAAAACATCGAAAAGTGTTATATAAATTGTAGTGTTGGCAGATAATTTTGCACTTGAATGCGTTATTGTGACCAAGAGAAAGATGTTCAGTGTGAGGAGATAGGATATTCTGAACCTGAGAACAACGTTTTCCTGTAAAAGGTAAAATATCTAAGAAAGCATTACGATCTGCATTTGTACAAGGAAAGTACGCTCGTGGCAATAAATGAAAGTGTTTGCTTGCCGTCTTTTGTTTATGTATTTAGCTATTTTAATGGTAAAAATGTCCAAATAGTGCACTAGAATGTTGTATATAATTTATTTTACATGGTACTTCGACAGTAGTCCGATAGATCAATGTCGTCAAAACAGAGTATAGGAAAACCGCCTCCGGCTGTGTGACATAGGCCCAGTACAGAGTTATCGTGCATTAGCTTTTTTTTCTACCATCATATTTCATATTATTAGACGGGACATTTTGAGCTGCCGATAAGAAATGATTGATTTTTCCTGATTCCCTATGTTTGTTCATTTATACTCGAGTATTTACCGGCTACTCAGTCGGGATTTTGCACTCCCTCCTCCATGTTTTTGTCCATCCATCAATTTTATTTGAAATTTCTTCTTTCTGTGCCTATGGGCCTTTTCTCAAGCATACCTTTTTTATTTTCTATTTGCGGTACTCATTCCAGTACATTTTTTTTTATCGATTCTTCTCCATACGTCTTACAAATTCACACCAAGTCTTTTTCTTTCCAGTTTCTCTATTATATTATTGCTTCAGTTAATTCTGCTTCTAATTTATTTAGTTTAGCACTGTTTTAGTATCATTCAGCTTCCTGAAACAGCATAATATTCATTCTAGTACTCTGCAAGGTTCCCCGATGAATATTAAAATACACAAGAACAAGTTTAATTAATTCAGGATTTATTTTTCTTGGGCCATTCCATTAAATGTTTAATTTTACATGATCCTTCAATTGATATCATCATTAAATATTTAAACTTCTAGCAAACCATTTTCGATAATATATTATAAAGTTACGCGGCATATCCCTTGGTATTACATTTCTGCTTATTTACCTTCAATTTTCTACCATAGTGTGCCGAGCTCTTTGCCAGCACAGAGCGCCATATTAGTACCAAACGACACTTCTTACAACTTTAATCTGTGCTTTCCAGAACGAAATCACACTACTCAGATCAAGTAAGTAACTCATGTGTCATACAACGTTAGATGCGTCCAGTTACCAAACTGCCTATTTATACACAAAGTTCTGATACTAAAATATCCGATATTTAGTTTCATCATTTAATGCAGTTTAAGTTTTGAAGAAACATTCAGGGGGTTTTACGGTAGGCCTCTTCTGGATAAATTAGTCCTGTTTTCGAGCTTGTAGGCTGTAATATAGCGAATTGTATGAATCCCCACATTTCCCAAGAATCTGCGTCTGACATTTTACAGGGCTTGTCAACTCTTCTGCCCAGTAACTAGACAGCAGATGACTGTGTTTATAAACTTTCCAGCATTTCGTATACATAATGAATCTCTTCGCTACATTCTTGGGAAAAAATGAATTAAAGCCGCAGAAAAACAATTAACCGCTTTCACAAAACCGAACCCTACTTCTTTCGTAATATCTCTACCATAACGTCGCCAACAAATGTGAGAGCCGAAAACGAGAACCATATCATTTCCTTTAAAACAAATGGTCTCAGAGCTCTAAATACGCAAAAGATGAACTCATTCTACCTCTAAACTGGAGAGAGATCAAAGTGTGAAATTCCTCATTTGCAAAACAATCACTGACATTCTGGATGCATACCCTACCCTTAAAATTTAGTCATAAAAACCGAACCAATTAGATACCAAATGAACCTTGAGGTACACAATTGCATGTATAATGTCATCACGACACGAAATTATAATGGCACTATAATGAGGGAAAGTGGAAGCAATACATTACAAGTTTATCGCCTTCTGTACTTAAAACCAGTATGTTCCCTCGCTAACTATCCTCAAGTTAATCACTTTTAAACCCAAAAATTCGTGATGAACTTTAAAACTGAGGCGCGATTTGGATTTTCGAGCAGTTCAATGAAAAGGGCCGTGAAGTACAAAATGACTAATGGTCACGTCATTGACAGCAGCCAATAGCCGACTCACATAACCGGTTAGCACTAACTAGAACTGTAAAATAAATGAGGATTATAACATATTACATGCATAATTTTTTTACGCTAAAACTTACCTTTACAAATATTGTTAGCTTAATGCGTAATGTATACCTGGTGTTAGTTTCATTGTTGTCACATCAGGTTCCCACCTTGAGAGGTGTGCAAGTTAAGAAATGTTCAGTTCCATATACAGCGAAATGGAGATGACACGCGACGAACAATATGCTGCTCTGAAATTCTGTTTTCGTCTCAACATACTTTAGCTGATGCCTATTCAAGCTACAGGAGGCCCATCTTCCCCATAGTACAACTCGATGGTTGAAACTTTTCAAGGCAATCAGTTTCAAAGGAAGTAGTCCCGGGCTCCAGTTTGTGCTCTAACAGAGAAAAACATGAGAAAGGGTCGTAAAATAACATTAAGAGCATTTTCAGAAATTCTGAAAAGTTCACTGGGTTCCACCCACACGTTGGTAACTGAAAAGTTGCACGGTGGGTTTCAAGACTGCCGATTTCCAAATAAAAAGGTTTACTTGCAGTTGAAGTGAAGTTGCAGGAAGAAGTTGAGTTTCTTTCAAAGGGAATCACTGCTGCTGAAACTTGGCAACAACATTTCGATCCTGAGAGCAAATACCAAAGCTCTGTGTGGAAATCCCGTCATTAGCAACACAAAAGTGGTTGCTTCTACTGGGAAAGTAACGGTAACCTCTTTTTTCGATATTCAAGGAATGGCTTACCAGCATGTCGTACAGCTGTACACAGCTGTAACTGCGCAATACTACAGAGAACTACGATTCTGCAAGGAAATTATTGCAAAACTCTGCAATAAAAAGACATGAACATATTTAAATTTCTTAATGAAACTACCTCCAAAACTAAATTGTAACTTAATAAAAACCTATTATATTATAACATTTATAGGTTTGTAGCATAATTTAATAAATAAATAAATATATTATATCACACGCAAAGACCACATTTCCGTGAACAAGGTGGATGCTGCACCACGAAAATGCACGGCCCAGTGTTGCAAATATGTTTGAATATCTCACAAAAAAAATGAGTAGTGTGTGTCCCTCACCTTCGCTATAGTTCAGATTTAGCCCCGTGTGACTTTTTTCCTTTTTCCGAACTTGAAGAAACGCCTTCATGTAACTCATTTTTCATCAACTGAAGCGGTGGTGAAGGTTACGGAGGCAATTCTAAAGAACACATTATAAATAGTTTTCAGCTTGTCTTTGAAGACTGGAAGAAACGCTGGGATAGGCTCATTGCACCCTACGGGGACCTATTTTGAGAAAGTTCATCAAAACTATGAGAATATTAATGGTATGTTGTCAAAGGTTTATTTGAACAGCCCTCGTAAATAGAAGCATGCGTGATAACTGAGTTTGTTTATGACTACTTGCGTATGCCAATCAATATTTTGTAAATATTTATTTGAGAAGCTTCCGGAACATCAGTTTTAGATAGAAGTTTTGGACATTGCATGAAAATGTCATACTAGAAGAACAACATTGTGTATCTGCACAGACATAGCATTGCCATCATCGTCATAGCTGTGTTGCCTGTTAAATACAGAATTCAGCAAATATATGTCGAGTGCTTTTGGTTCAAAGCCAACGGGAATATTTCTTGAGAGGTTCAGTGCTAAATGCATAAATCTATAAACGAGAAATTTTGACTGCTATCATTACTTTGAAATATCGCCTTATATATAAATCACCCGACAATGCACAAATTTTTAAGGGCAACAACTGCTATTCAATCTAGTTGGAGTTCATTCTCTTTCATGTGTGCTCTTCAGTTCTACTGTATAATATGAAGGTAAAATGAAGATTACCACCTGTAATGACAGTGTTTTTGAAAGAAGATCAGGAGATACACAGTTTCATTTGAATCCTATTTTTGATTATTTTTAAATAAGTGGCTAAATATATTATTGTTTACAGTTAGCTTTTAGCATTTTAAACATTATTGTCAAGAAAATTCATCTGCAACTTGCAAGTAGCATTCTTTAAGCTTTCACCGCCCGCGTTGTTATCATTGAAATTGATCATTCCTGGGCTATTTTGCTGAGGTTGTTGGTTTAAATTAAATTTAAACCCAGAGCTTTCGCCGACTTTACCGACAGCATCATCAGTGAACAGAAGCTGCCTGAAGAGGCAGAGGGATAGACCAGTTAAAAGTGAGAGGAGGTAGAAGGGGGTAGAAAGTTATGGTGCAGACATTGTTTGTCGACAGTAAGGAAATCTAGTCTTACTAAAACTGCTGTATTTGTTTGTATTGTAATTATATTTTGTTCAAATAAATAAGAAATTGAATTCGTTACTGGTCAATAAACAACGTCAAAGAAAAAAAAATCAAATAAGGAAGACATAGAATCCGTTACTGGTCAACAAACAACGCTGCACCACATCTCTCCCAATACTCCTGCACTTTCCTAGTTCTAACGGTTGTCTCTCTGCCTCTCCTGATCCTTTCTGCCTACTGATGATGCTAACCGTAAAGTTGGAGAAAGCTCTGATGTTACATTTAATTTAAAGCAACGAATAAGGCCAAATATTCCGGTTAAAATAAACATTCATGATAATATGAATGTAGTTTAAATTTGTAAAAAGAAAGAAAGAAAGAAAGAAAGAAAGAAAGAAAGAAGTATGACAAATCCACTAGAAGTAATTACAATACTACTATATCAATATTGGCGAATTAGTGCTACTTAATATATTATAATCATGCTATATGTATCTAAAATGCGTTAAAGCCTATGTTTATTATTTAATGTCCCGTTTAGTTAGATAGATAAGGCGGAAAAATTCCATCTAACATTATATCTCGCCTTTATTGACTATAGCAAGACCTTCGACTCAGTCGAACATAAAGTGTATTTGAAATTCAAGGAATTGAGGCAAAGTACATTCGTATCTTACACAACATGTGTAGTCAAAGTTTAGTGAAGGTAAAAACAGAAGAGGACAACCATCTCGATTAGGAATTTCCCAAGGCGATCCAACCTCTCCCAAACACTTCATCTGTGTAATGGAGCATATATTCAGGAAAATGAACTGGCATAATAATTTTGGAATCAACATAAACGACAATTGACTCACAAATCTAAGTTTTGCCGACGATGTGGTCTTGTTCGCTAAAACACCGAAAGCACTACAAACTAAGCTGGAACAATTCAAGATGACGAGCGCTCATGGCATGCTAAAACTGCTACGGTGACGAGATTATGACAAAAATTTACCATGCTGTACTCAATGATTGAAGGTACGCAATTTGGCTGACATTGCAAAGATCTCGATAGGTCATGTCCTCTACATTTTACACGACGTTTTGGGTATGGTCAAGCTTTTCGCCCGATGGGTACCATGTTAGTAGACAATGGACCAAAAATGAAATCGAATTAACATTTCGCAAGAGTGTTTAGACTTGTTTAAACCCAGTTCCACAGAGTTTCTCCAACATTTCATAATAGCAGATGAAACATGAATTCACAACTACACGCCAGAGACGAAGGAGCAGTCAAACAGTGGGTGCCAACAGATGAAATTGCACCAAAGAAAGCAAATACTGTTCCATCTGCAGGAAATATCACGGCTACGTTCTTCTGAAATTCACATGGTGCACTACCTCCAGAAGGGCAGAACCACCGGGGAGCATTATGCTTCACTACTGAATCAAATGAAGGATGCTATACAGGCTAAGAGTGCACACCTTGCGAAAAGGAATGCTTTCTTTCATCACGATAATACGCCTTCACACTCATCTGGGATTGTTGTTGCAAAACTGCATGACATTCGCTTCCGATTGCTTCCACATTCTCCATATTCGCTGAATTTGCCAAGTATTACTTTTTGTTCCCAAACCTGAAGAAATGGCTGGATAGACGAAGGAAGATTCACACCAAATGATGCGGTTGAAGTTGAGACAGACACTTATTTTTAATAGTTGGCAATTTTTATTTTATTGTGGTATTAAAAAGATGGAAATTCGTTGAACTAAATGTATTGACTTACAATATGATTGTATTGAAAAATTAAATATATATATATATATATATATATATATATATATATATATATATATATCTTAAATATTGTTTTGTTGGTCATGCCCAGACTTTTAGAACGTTCCTTGTATGTCATATGCCAACATTTAATAAATCACGAGATATCTAAATTTTCTTGTCCTACGTGACAGAAATGGTATGCTCGTACGGTACATCAAGGTTCTTTTCCAGTTTAATTGATTTGCTTAACTGTGCTCATTGCATAAAACGGGCATACATACCGGGCATACATACATGCAAGCGGGGTTGGTGATTATAATTTTAAGATCTTCCCCGGAAGACCTAGTTATCATCACCTGTCATGGGGAAAATAATTTTGTCGTCCAAGCATCCCAACCTCTGGACTTGGCTGGGGAAAATATTCCACATGTTTGGTAAATTAGAAAAATTCTAATATTCCAGGAACTAAGGAAGTTCCTGAATATCTTTGAAAGTATTAAGAGTTTGTCTCCTGATCAAATCGTCATACGTAGGTTAAATTAAATACAGATATTAATTGAAATCTAATAGTAATGACATTAAAATAAAAAGATAAATAATTAAATTTACTGAGCCGGAAGAAGAGTAGAATACAGGTATTACACTACAGAATAGGTGCTTATTTGGAATATTTTCAGTTTTTAAGACAACGTTCAAACCAACTGTTCCATAGAGAAATTGTCTTTCTTTCTTATTTAAATTGCAACCAATGATTTATTGATTTATTTATTTATGGATGCTCTTTAACATCTCAGGTCATCAGCGTCCCATTCAATTCAGGGCGTGAAACGGCCGACAAATTTTGCTCAGAGGCTTCTTCTTTCAGGCTTCAGTTCTTTTTCGTGCCGTAAATGTACGACACGGGACCCACGGCTTTACTTCCCTTCCAAAGGAAGCCATACTTAGGATTTTTACGACCGAAAAAATCCATCGATCCCGGCCGGGTTTGAACCCGCGATCTTGGGTTTAGGAGGCAAGTATGGTAACCGCTATACCACCAGGACCGACAACGGCAACCAAGAGAGATAAGAGTCGCTTTCAGGATGTCCAGAGTTTAAATTCTTTGAAGCCGGTCATCCTGCTTTTGGATTTATCCTGGTTCACCTTGTAATTTAGGCGAATGCTGGAATGGAATATTTCTTTACCACGAATTTTACTCTATCCCATTTCAAACAATTCCATTCCATAGTTGCAGCAGAGTAGAAAGCACCAGGCACAATGTACTGATGCTGCGCGGCTTGTCGGTGGACTTGGGGAAATTTTTGTCCTGGTGTCCGGATGGTTGTTCTTGGGACCCCCACGGGACGGCACGAGAGTTAACCTTTGTGGCTCTCGTAAGCCTGCCGGTGTCCGGGTCTTACCATCTAAGGAAATGCAGGGACTCCATCTACGTTCCTGTATCGCTGCCCGGGGAATTCCTCGTCTAACCCCTTCCTCTTGAAGCTACCTTTTGGGGAGTTTCTAAATCAAAAATAATATATATGTTGGTATTATTAGTAGAAGATAAAATTAAAACTAGATTGTTAAAAGCAAATGCTTTGTCTATTATTTCTTTGCTAAACTGCACAACTCTTTTTATTTAACTCATTAAAATGTCAACAAAATCTCAGAAAGAAAATGAAATATCTGAAATATGTCATAAGTAGTCGCTAGGACCTGAGAGCTACATTCAGAGCAGATACTACAACAGGCAGAAATCTGGTCTAATCTAGAGGTCAATCAGGGTGTAATTCGGTAGCTTCTCTCTGTTTTCAAATACTTCATCAAGTCTTTGCTTCTTCGGCAAAATCATCTAGTAGATCTCCGTGCTATTGGTTTATATTATATATTACCTTGTTAAAATCTATAGCACTTAGGAACAGCATTAACTTAGTATGTAAACAAACATTTTAAAAGCTCCCCTCTTTTCTTCCTCTTTCAATGACTTAGTTCTTGTTAATACACGAGACTTTTACCCTCCTCCATCATATTGTAAGTATAGTATAAACATAAACAAAGAACATCCCTTTTAAGCTAAGAATCCTCCAGGCGCTAAAGTACCCTTAGCAAACAGATTTTAAATTCTTGTTGTTAACGAGTGCACGATTTATAGGCGGACAACCAAGACCTTTTAACTCCCCCTCACCATATATTGTAGCAAACCTGACACAGTAAAATTATCATATAGCCTATGTCTATAATGTAATCTATTCGCATTACATAAAATCTACTGGTTTCTCCTTGTTGGCACCCCTGCTCCTATATTGCCTAACTTCCTGACTTTTAAACTTATGGTTACAAACCAAGTATAGTTTCAGCAATATGAAGCAACGGTGCACACAGCTCGATGAATCACTGTGAAGAATTTTGGAATCGTGTTCACTAGACACATGCGATTCATTTAATAACTGAAAGAAGTAATCGAAGAGGAGGTGGTGGAAATTTTGGCTAAAGATATGCCATTTACTGGGTCGTTTGCAGCAAGTGTTCATTACAATATTAGTTATCTCAAAGTTGTTTTTAAGTACTAAAAGTCCGTCATCTTTAATTTTGTGTTATCCTATAGAGAAATTTTGCATTTTCAATAAAATCCTATGCTGAAATGAACATTCACTACTGGCATGACGTTGCTTCTTAATCCTCGGCAAACATGCCGATCAAATGACGCGCTAGTGGTCTATTTCAATGTATACTCACCTGAGGTCCTTGTTTTAAAAATGCAATACTCTTCTCACATAACGAACCAAAATTAGAATCCCCTGACGGTTTACCTTGTTTGAGTTTAATCGGGAGTTTTCTCTCGGCCAGTAACTGCAACACCTTTACGCCCAAAGTAACCCAGGATCCTTTGTGCCATCTATTTATTTCCTCCATTGTCACAGAGGTCAAAGATAATTTCACTAAAATATGAAAATGGGAAGTATTTTAAAAATTGAGTGTTAGATATTCTGCAGAAGCGCATATTATAAGCCGTTTGTCACTGCATAACCTAGGCAGGTAAATAAATGCACCTAGCTTTGCATATCGTGTTGTGTTTAAGAGGAGCAAACAAGTGGCTGTTCTCTCACTACATGGGAATAATATACAGGTGTTGCACGCTACGACACGACGCTACTTTTGTGTTTAAGTTGTAAAGTCGGGAATTTATGTGGCTCCTCTTCTTTCCAAAAGACCCCATTATAACTGTCATCTAAGTTTTCCTTTCATTTTTATGCTTAAAGACGCTACTTGTCTAGTTCAACTATGACAATGCAATATTTTACGGACATCATATATTTATTCTGGCAGACTTTGTATGTTTTAGGGTAAAGAGTGAAATCCGGAATGTTACGCAGCAACTGTATTTTAAGGAGTTTATTTTCCTCAGAGAGGTAATAAAAATTAAGGTCTTTTTATTAACAATGGTAATATTTCTATTTAAACATTGTTTGTGTGCTATATACCTCACGATGGTAGATCATAAAACATATTGGCAAATTTTAATTTCATAGATTCACAGATATTAAATATGACATGAAAAATATAAAACTTTAGTTCATACTGAATTGCTACGAAAAAAATTAACTACTGAAGTACTTTCACATTTTTATTACCTCCCTTTCTAAGTTCGGTATAGAACAAAATATGCTTGATATTTAATGATGAAAGCTACTTTTGGTTTCTTGCGAGGGAGAGGAGAGCAAAGTTAAGGATGGTTCTCAAGCTTCGTCTTATCACCGTTTTTAGACGTATGAAGTGCAGTATTATAACTCTATTATTAAAGTACTATAAAATGATATACGTGTTTTTGTCTGGGTATATCCTAAAGGTAGTAGTGACACTCAGTGCGTATTTACCGACGCTCTTTAACGCCTCAGGTCAGCGTCCCAATCAATTCAGGCTAACAAATTTTTCTCAGAGGCCTCATTATTCAAGCTTTAGGTTTTTTTTTCGTGCCGTAAATCTACAACACGAGACCCACGACTTTACTTCCATTCCGAAGGAAGCCATGCTTACGATTTTTACATCCGAAAATACCCATCGATCTTGGCCGGGATCGAACCGGCGATGTTGGGTTTAGGAGGCAGGTATAACTACCGCTACACCACCAGGACCTACACTCATTGCGTATTCTGACTTTTAAGCAGTATGCAGTCTGAAAAATGTGAATACAGATAACCAGATAATACTTTACATGAATCAGTGACTTCAAAATGCTTAATTACGCACAAATGTTAATAAATTTTTTTTTTAAAAATATGTATGAAACTGAGACAAATATACGTCAGTAAAAAGAGTATTATGCAGTGCCGTTACATTTACAAGAGAATTTATGCAAATGATAACACTCACCTGTTGTTTGAAGCAAAATTCTAAACTCACAAGGACATAATTTCCTATTGGGATCATTGCTAATGCAAAGAAACTTGAATTTTTCCGGGATGTGTTTGTGTGTTTCAAAGCCGAAAACGAAAGCTTCACCATTCACCATGATAATTTATCCATTTTTTTAGATTACTGTGCATACCATTTGAAACTAAAAACTTATGCATGTCTTCTAAACACTTTCCCTTGAAATATTTACGTTATATAGGTCCATTCGTTTAGCTTCAATCTTACAAAACAAGAAATAGCCCTATACTTTCTGTAACTGAAATAGTTCTTGATCCAGCAATGTATAAGAAAATTGGGGGAATTTCGAGCAAACTATGACCACCAAATACTATTATAATTCTGGCAATAAACCCAAGCGTGATTCAAGTTGTACTGTTAATATGTCGTATATTTTATAATAATTACTCTTATATTCTTCCTCTAATGTCGACGTGCTGTCTGGTTTTTGTTTTTCTTTTATGAATCACGTGACCTTATAGTTTCGTAACAAACTGTTTTAAAACCACTTTAACGTCACCATGTTGGACAGCAAAACTTTCCTCTAAGTTTCTAAAATTTGAGCGGGTAATAATGCCTAAAAACTCAAGATTGAGAATTGCTAAATATTTGGGTTGAGGATTAGATACGTTTAAATTGTATTACCCTGAAGTAAAGTATTATATTTCGACAATGGATATTGCCGAAGTGGAAAACAAAATTCAACTCCGTCCAAAGAACAAAGTTACTTGCAATCAAATTTGCCATTTCTCCAATGTGTGACGTGACAGTAATTTTTACCAAATGACCAATGCAAAATTAGTTCTTAAAGTTTTGAACTTGCATTTACGTTTACAATGCACGTAACTAAAAATAAAATACTGAACATAGCTCATACTACCTTAGCGCTACACGTACACTTCTCGAAAGAACCTGGTGCTTTGAAAGGAAATTTGAACTAGATTTTGAGCGATCATACATTTTTCTGTAAATTTGTAGAAACACATCCTTCCGACTAAAATTTGAGAGCATGCAACTATGTCTTAGGAGAAAACGTCCGAAAACACAAACCCAGCAGTACACATTAGGAAAGTGAGCTCCGGCAAATTGGTGGCACTATATTATTATCTGTGCAACATATATCATTCATAATTATTGCAGATTTTGACATGATGTTTCATCACTAAAGCGTCATGCAATAATTTAATAAGCATGGTTTTTAACGTTTATTAATCAATCACCATTTCATATATTTCGCAAATCAGACATTAAGGGTAGTAATAAAGAGGGATGAGAAAACAAAGTCTAGTTTAAGGAGCATCAGACGTCTGCATTGTACTACTGGATCCATGTATGGCGCTGTTATATTGGGGGGAAAAAATGGAACCATTCCACGGATTATTATGGACGGGACAAGAAACTAAATTATTCTTGTAATCATATGGTTTGATTAGCGTTAATGAAGCTGTTGTAAACGATATAGACAAGGTTAAGAGTTGCTTGTTCATTTAACCTGTAGTGTAGTTATCTATAGTGACTTTAAACATATACCTTAAGGTGGTGCTCTTGTGCGGCGTAGAGATGAACTAATCGCCGAAATGACTCGAGCATTTCTTTTTTATAAGTACACCTTAAGGATACAGGGAAGTGATATTTTTCTAAAATTTTATTTTTTTGGTTTTTAGTCTTATAAAAACAGTACTGCCAGGACCGTCCACCCTGACTGAGATTTTTAAAGATTTTCCTCAGTCCCTATAAATGACAATGGCTGGGAAGTTACCCTAAACGCTTCCCTCCGTAAATCAAAATCCTTTTCCAATTTATAATTTCATGTCATAATACCACTAGTGTTTCACCGCCTATGATTCCTTGATTATAAAAACGGTATCTTTTAGACATACATCCTTGTTTGGATGTTTGGCAATATCATCCCCATAAGGGAATTGAAGGTCTGATGTTTCAGCCATAAGAAGGACCACAGACTACAAAACATCTTGAACGTACCTGTTTGCACATATATTGTTCCCTGGATCAAAAAGAGATCTGCTTATCTGTGCTGTTATTTCTCCCTCTGTGAGTTTGTAAAGTTCCTCTATGTGCCTCAGTCTTCCTACGTTACCTGGTTGTCTTTACATATGTGCATCCTTCTGGAATCTTAGATACAGACCGAAGCGCGGTTCATCTGTGAAAAAAAAACATGGATTCATTGTTCCTGTTGTTAATTGTTATGTTATGTTATCACGATCCTCCCGATTTCAACGGCAAATCATTGGTCACCTAAAGAACGATAAAAATGAAGTATTATGCGCAGACTATTTTGACACAATTACATTCTCAACATTCTGCAGGACATATCTTAACATCACCTCATTTCTCTCTGGACTTTTAGGTAAAGAAGTCTATATTTTGCAGCAGTTGTAATCCTTGGTTTACTTGGATGTTGTGTTTTTGAATTTCCAAATTCTTGATATCTTAGGACATCCAGGATATATTGCCTCTTTCTGTATACATATCCCAAGTGGCATCGTTATATTTCTTCATTTCTATTTATCCAATGGCTATAATCATTTTATCTGTACCTAAATGATGCGGTAGAGCCTTCACTTTATTTATTAAGTACGTCTCTTACCGTTTTTTCCAAAATTTTAACAAAGAAATTTTTCTAGATTCCTATATTATAATGTATCTATTTTACTCATTCACAATGTAATAATTTTAAAATTAAAATAAAATATAATAATTGACTGCTATTATAGCTATTGAGTACACAAGTAAAACAAATCACTCATATTTACTCCCTGCATTTCATTTGTTTACATATACCAAGATCATATTTAAAATATTTTTCTTAGAAAATGTTTATGTTATATTTCTATTTATCACAGTTACATTCAACTCACGTTTGGTTGTGTTTATGTATAAGGGATCAGGCGTGCTGTCTAACAGCGAGCGCCTTCATTTTTTGTCACTTAGAATCTTATGCTGATGTTGAGATTTCACTTCTTATGCCATGAAATTAAATATCCACCAGAGAACACCAAAGTTCAGTTCTTATTTCTGGGCAAATAATTAGCACACTTTATTTCCGCTGCCAGTTTTGTCTACATTATCACTTTAACAGAGTCCGTGGTGATTAAGCCTTCTTGGAATGCTAATGAGTTTTAGACTACGTTTAATTTTGTTTAGCACAATCACATAATGATGTATTGAGACGCCAACGTGGAAAAAATAGTGGTTTACATTCAAATGGTTTACTGCAATTTGAAAACGAATTTAAAAAACTGTTTTGGACGGAACTTCCTCTCAGATCTCCAAAAAGAAAGCTAAAACAAGTGTT
Source organism: Metallyticus violacea (assembly GCA_030762175.1). NCBI lineage: Eukaryota > Metazoa > Arthropoda > Insecta > Mantodea > Metallyticidae > Metallyticus > Metallyticus violacea. Next base: position 292,041,868 of record CM060846.1, read on the forward strand.
TTCAGAACTGTAATGAAAGCACTGAATTTTTATCGTGGCTTGTGAATGCTTTCTATTTATTTCGAAAGAAACGAATGAAATGGATTTCGCAAAATGTAACGAATGACTCCAAATAAAAAACAAGCATGTACCTTACATTTAAAGGAATTTTATACATAAGGTTATACCAAAATTTTAAGAATACCTTGATATTTCATGCAAAAATTCGCTAGACTTAAGCTCTACGGCTTATCTGCCTAAAAATCTGGGTGGTAAAGGGATGTTTTTACAGGAAATAAAAATAAAACGGATCGAGTAAATCTTTTATGGAAAAATAAATATGGGCTTACCTGAACATTGTGGTTTCGGCCGGGTTTAAGCCCGTGAACTTTGGATGCAGATGAGATCGCACTACTCTTAAAAGTAATTCATCTATCAACGAACGCAAATGACTGATTGTGGTCAAAGAAACAATTTAGGAAATTACGTTTTATTTAAGTTAAAAGGTCGTATGCATATATTTTTAAATTCTAAAACAGGTAGCATTGTTCTTCAATATTTTTAAAAAAGTATAAATAATCTCCTATAAATTTCAGTTATTCTTAGCCATATCATTTAAATAGTGTATAAAATAATCTTGTCAAGCTATACACAGTCCTCGTTTGGACACGTGGCTGGCTTAACGCCGATTTGCTTGGCATCGGAAAGCACGCTGTTTGACGGTAGAGTCTGGTATTCATAGCCCCTTGAATTCAAGTGCGTAAATTTCTGGAAATATTCATAGCACATCAAACAACAATTTTTTGTCATAAAATGACATTTCGTGTACAAGATCGGGGTTTTCTGCATTCCTATGTTTATTATTTTTATCGCTACATGACTATGTAAGTGAAACCATGCTTCGTGCGTAAAAAATAAATAAATAAAATTAAACGCGTGTCAATAGAGTGAACATCAAAATAACCCAACATCCACTTTCAGAAATTAACTCTACTCACTTTATCGCGTGGTTGCAATTCCTGAACTACATTTATCTTATAGGGTTTTAATTTTAAAAGTTTAGTTACATTATTTACGAAATTCCTAATTCCTATCCAAGCTTTCGCAGAGATTTCTTTGAACTTCGTTCTAATCGTCTCCGATTCATCGAGTTTTTTTCACTGTAAGGACATGGTGTTTTACTTTCGGTTTCTTATAAAGAAAACTCCTATTTCCCTAAATTTGTTAACCAGAACGAACCATTTCTCTATGAGGCGCACGGACAACAGGGAACCTGTCTTTAAATCGCCGCCTCATTTATCCACGTAATTTGTTGTCACATAGGAATCATGCATGAAGATTCTGTGTACTAAAGTATGTAGAAATTTTGACATTATAACATTGAAACACGCCATCTCTCAATGTTTAACGAAGACTTCCACCCAAGTGATTAGTCTGCATACGCAGTGGCGGAAAAGTGGAGGGGGGAACAGAACCGTTTAGAAAAACGGCAGGCAAATCCCTGTTAAGCCGGCCATGCGTTTAAATGAGGGCTTTGTATATGAATATTTAAATAATTACTTTTATTAATATTCATAAATAACACTATTTAATACGCAATACAGTGTATTAACCTATATACTTCTTCCATGACACACAAATGTGGGACAAAAATTTAACGTAAATCTCACAAAGTGTTACAGATTAAGTTGCAAAGGGTGATACTCGATGTTCAGTAGTGACTTGACCTTAATGAGTTACCGTTCTATTCATTTTAAGAGAAATATGCGTGGAAGAATGGTGAGTACCTCTGAAGAACGTAATTTGACAGTAAAATTGGTTAAAAATTGCAGAAGGGTCGGATAATTGTAGACCGAAATCATCAATCGTACAATAAAAGGTAATTCCTAGCTAGATAGGGTAGAGCAGGGTCTTATTCTTATTCTACTGATGAAATAATCCTAAACCAGTATTTGGCTCTTCTCTATTGGCATTACTGGCAATGAACCTTCGTCTGTTGCTGGATGGCTTGAAAAGGTATTCATAATACAAATGTACATTTATTAAAATGTTATAAGCAAATCTTAGGGGAATTATATTAAAATCTAATTTTGTTTGTGAAATAGTCCTAATAAATATCACTGGAGGGTCGTGAGTTTTTCACATAAATTCACTCCCTCTTGTGATATTACTTGCGATAAATAAATTAGAATCAAAATGAGGGCAGCAGATTGTTCCAGGAGGAAACTTACAAACATTTAAATCGAAACTTGAACCAAGCAGAACCCTTAAATAGGCAATCATAGTTTTCCTGGCAACGGCAGCGAAAAGCATAGGCTGCGGCTTGCCTGCCTGACTATAAAAGAAGGTGTTGGAAGTTATGTTGTCTTTTGTAACAACTTATTGGTGTGAAAAATAATTCTCTGCATTCATTTATCTACAAAAAATATATAAACCGTTTGGAAAATGTAGAAGTAGAACACAGATCACAAATTCCTTCTGTTAAGTGAAATGCAGCATTCTCCCTGTCACTCAGGAATTAAAATTAATGACTGAATGATATACCATTTTTAAATTTTAATTATGAATATTAACATTTTATATGCCTATACTTTTAAGTGCAATATTATTTTTATAATTATTACTGTTTCTTAGGATACATTACGATATGGAGACAAATATCGGAAAAGTGTGCATTTGTTTTTATTTTCTATATGCTTAAATTTTGTAAACTAATTATTAAGAACTTTAAATATATATACTTATTTTAGATTTTGTGTTATATCTAAAAAGAGTCCACGACAGCGAGAAATCGGTAATAGAAATGTAAAATGGAGTACTACCAAAAAGTAAATATTTCTGTATACATTATGTATAACCGTGCGAAAATTTTATGATACCTAAAAATACAAATTTAGTTTCACAATTTTATTTTCAATGTATGAAAGATTTGCGACAATGTAACAAGCCATTGGTGTATATAGAAATATATAGATAGGTTAGTTTTAGAGCATAAATTAATTAATATTTTGTTTTATATTTATAAACCAAAAGTACTTAACAATGTCGAAACACTGTACCTGTACGTTCAAGACAGTATGGCTTAATGTGAACTCCAATGTAAATAATACAACTATGAAATCACATTGTGTCAGTAGCCTAATTAAATAATGGCAAGAGTAGCATCCCTTTATTGTGCAACATCAGATGTTTAGACGTTATAGTGTGGTCAAATAATATACTTTATTTTTACATTATCGATTTCAACGTTCTATGTAGCTTTCAGACTCAATAGCTTAACGTGCATTTTATATATAGATTCTGACTCCCCAACTTTATGAACTTTAGAAATGTTGTAACGTATAAGCAGTAGTATACATTCTTTTCATTTACAAATTATAATTTTATCACCCTGTTTTTCGGTGGTTAGAGTGGATTTGAAATTAGTAACACCTTTATTTGTCGCCTTTTGATACTAATAGCGCTTATAAGGGTGTACATGCAGTTGATACAAAATCGAATGGAAGTGGTTGTAAGCAACACACTGTAGAAATAGAAGCATAAGACAAACCTATTTCATTAGCAAATATCTACCACCTCCACGAAGCTAAAAGTGCAAATATGCAGCGTGTTCCTAGAAGAAACTTCCGAAACTGCTGGACAGTATTCCCTTAGCTGTTTTCAGTAAGTGTGGTTTCAACACGGCAGAGCGCCAGCACACGACGACCGTAAATATGGGGAATTAATTGAACGCTACCTTGGCGACTTATGATTAGGATGAAGTATGATTGTCTTCTAGCCTTTCAGATTGCCAGATCATTTAGGAACATAATAACCTCGTGCTTGAGGCGTTCACTGATTTGGAAAATCTCGCCGCAAGACCCGCTGTCTTCGCTATAACTTTTCGTAAAATGCTGAAAATATTTTAACCTATCCGACAGACAATGCCACTACGTTGTGATGTATGCAATGCAGTGTGATTTCAAGCACCTTTTGCGAGTGACCATATTGTTTATCACCACATGCATTCGTTTTATTACCTCTCCGCCAAAATCACTCTAATTGCCTCTGGCGCCGAAAGATGACATTTGCATATATGTTTTTAAATAACAATTATTTTCCCGATATCTCCTTCTCCCATTAACTGTTCCATATAGGTTTTTTCAAGCACTCTCTATAATTCCCTTGACTCAAATGCATTTTTTTCTTCTGCTGTAAAGTGGAATCCAAGCGCGTCCTGTTTATTTCTGAGTCTTAACTCTCTTTTTGTGATGCTTAGACCCAATAATATTCCTTCATATAAGTAGAAGCAATAATTAAACAGAGCTTTTAGTAGGCACTGCTGTACTTTAGTAATATCGGCACTGAATCTCTGTACATAAACAGAGGTACTAATTTTTAACTGCCCATCACGACGGGTGGCCAAAAATACAGTGTAAAAGCTATATATAAGGAACGCATCCTACTCCTTTAATAGCTCTCTATTTAATCTGCAAACTCATCTGCCTCTCTTAGCGTCGGCAACAGATATCAAGACCATTGGGCTTTCAAATGGATAGTAACTTGAACTATTACAATGCAGATAATGGCATTTCTGACAGTATGGAGAAGATCAGATGTTGCTCAGTAGTGTTGGTCTTTATATAGGTATAATGTGTCTTTTCATCATCCTTAAATTCAGTTAATTCTCTTAGCATCTAAAGTCATGATAACAAACGTCATGTTGCCTCATGCATTATTATATCTGCACACTAAGTACATTTAGCCCTTGTATAAGAATTCACATGGAAACCGCATTTCGCTTTATAAGGCATTACGTAAAGAATCCGTGATTATCACATTAATACACTGTTTTGAAACCACAATTTATCGTTTTTTCCTAATAAGTAATTTTTAATTGGCTAATTTCATAGTTATCTGCCTTTAACTTGTTAGACATACGTTTTCTTTGCTGCATTTGTTGCAGCATAAATAACGTTGTCTACGTTTAGAGATTTCTATTCTATGAAAACGATCAGTGAGATCAGTGTAGTCCTAGGTGTCCCCCGGGTCAGATATGGCTCTCGGAGATCTTTACTCTGGCTCTCAAAAGGAGTGATCTGTTATATTCCTGAAAAATGTATAATCAAAACAAATACCTACGTATTAAGTAGAAGTAAGGGAAAAAAGAAAGTCTGCATCGTTCATTCCTTCTGGTTGTACTGTTTCCGATTCCAATTCCAACGAAAACTGAGGAATTTTTTTGTGAGCAACAAAGTGACCGCAGTGCAAGGTTGCTTCAGCACTAAAGTGAATGTCTACAGAAAATGAAAATGAAAGTATGACAATTCATAATGCGACAAGAGATTACAGCTGTTCTAATGTCTTTGCTTGTGTTTTCGGTTCTTTAACATGTATCAGTCGGGAGTTTGCAGAACATGTTGAACATAAACGTGGTACATTCAAGTACTTAAAGCAAATATTTGTGCGTACAAATGTTGTAACTGAGTGATTGTATTTTGAAAACCGTAGTAATCATTTTCATATTAACGATGATGATGATGATGATGATAATGATAATAATAATATTTATAGTAAATATTTGAGGGTATTCTTGAGCCAAAATCTGGCCCACTAAAACCCGTTGGACCGCAATGAGTTATACCATAATAGAAGTGTTCAGATAAAGCAGTTTAAAGCTTTTTTTAAAATTTTTGTTTTTGTTTTCTTACATATACTTGCTAGTTTTTCCATACAAAAATACCTATAATAAGGAAAAAAATCAGCGACTTGTTTGAATATTTCTATTCTGGTGTGTGTTGTTGGTATGTTTGTTAAATGTCCTGCAAAATTTGATGATTCATTTTCAGATATTCACAGGGTATACATCCATGGGCCTATTCACTTATACTAACTATGACGTTCAATGCTTTGGGTATTTCAGTTTTTATAACTGAGGGGTAGTATTTTTTTGATCCTGTAGTATGGACTACAGTTTTGCAGTTAGAGTGAAGGCTCTAGTTTTTTATAACAATTGTACGCCATTAGAAATTTGTTCCTGCGTCAGCTTTTAGTTATTTCACCCATATGCATCTGTCAGGTTATAGTCTTTGCTTTACATATCTGTTCAAATTATGTGTATATTTTTAGTTTAGAAAGAAATAATCACGTCTTTTAAATTCTGCTTAATCTGGTATCGGCTTTATACCAGTCACTTAGCATTTTATGCTTAAAGCGTCTGGTAATCCATTTATGTCAGATATAAATATTGAAACGCTCTTGGATTGGATGGTAATATCGGGATATTTGCATATCATATTGCTTAGAGACATTGTTAATTTAGTGTCACAAACATCGTTGGTATTAAAACGAAACAATAACACAGGAAGTACTCTTTCTTTAAAAGATGTATTTAAGAGGTACTCAAGGAGGTTCATATTCATAGCGCAGTAAATAATTCATTCATTTTTTTTATTCTTACACATCCAGATCATATTGATAACTAGAGCCCGGATTTAATGTAATGTCAAATTAAGAAATATGCACAAATACCAGTGACCCTTCTCGGCCGTCTCTTACATGACGATAGAGTTCCCTGAAGTACAAGGTTTTTCAAACAAGCAATGATAAGAAGCGCTGTCATCTAAGGAAGAACAAGAGATTTTATTGACTTACATCAATGTACTGTATTTTACATGGCGCAGGCGGCCACCTGGTATGTATAGTCAAACTTTTTAAATGAATAGATAAATATGGAACAACAAAATGTATATAACATCAAGTATTTAATTTATTTGTGAACTTAAAGTTTATAAGTATTAGAAATGTTTTTTTATTTTTTCCTCAAGCAATAGCGAAGCTAAGAAATTTGTCTATTTCATTTTAAAATAATCGATAATCAACTAATTCCTTCTGCTATCGAAATGAATGCAAAAGTACTGGAAGACAAGTGCCTCTAATTTACGTTGGATGGGGATCCACAATTAATTATGGAACACCTGTTTGCACTCAGAGAATGATCGCTGAAAAACGAAAAAAGTCACCGGTACATGTTTGAATAAAGAAACTGTGCTAGCAATAATAGTCTCAGGGGCTCATTCAGTTTCATAATTAAATACCTGACATAAAATGTGAAAATTACAATACAGGATTCATTTTGCTGCTTATATTTTAGTAAAAACTACAGATGAAAATATCTGAATTCTCCAGTTCCTTGATAATTCAGGGAAGACAACTAAATCGACATGTGATATATGAAACTAAAATGAGCAACTTTGAAAGGATTCATTTCCGTCAAGAACACACTTACAATTTGCTGAATCAGTTTTTCAACTAACTTCATAGCTTCAAAGTGCTTACTGTAGATAATCACAGTTCAATCACATGTTGTACAGATAGAAATATGTTAATTAGTTACATCTTGTAGCTTTGTACATGACAAGGAGATTAAAACCACATTTTCGTTGTCTATACTATTCTGTTATCAGCATAAATTCATAGTTTCCTATGTGATGACATTGAAAATATGACTGGTACCGTGATTAACAACTGAATGTAACATATTCTGATGTGTTTTGAGAACAAGAAAACATGTCTCTTAAGAACATTTTTGTAACGAACTTGGCGACAAATAACTCCGGTAAGTTAGTTATCAATGTAGAGACAATGAGTAACGTAATAAATTCCATAGTATGTTGTGAAATATGTAATATTATATTAAATATTGATAACAATTACATACTATTAGGTTTATGCATAAGTTCTTAGCGTTTTTGTTAACCAGAACATTGTGTTGCTAAAGCATAGTTTGTCATTTATCTTTCGTTATTTGTAGTATTGTGCTTGTAAATTCGCCTCAAGTTCTGCAGATATGAAGAAAGATTGCGCTATTTGTGAACTAAGGAAGATGGAGTGTCAAGTAGAGCGGGAAAGAAATTTTTGGACATAATCTTCTTTTTGAGTTTGAAAGGCAGCTGGAGATCGTAGGGCAAGAAAATGGTTGGTTTCAAAGAGAGCCATTTTGACGTAACGGATTGGCCATGTTCAGGAAGACCGTTGCACTTTGATGAAGATCAGCTGACCTCTTTAGTTAATGATTATCCATATCAATGCGAAAATCAGCAAATGTGATGACTTATTCCCAGTAAACCATCGTGTGACATTTGCACTCCGCGGGCAAAGTAAAAAAATCCGGTTTAGGGGTAACTCACGCCTTGTGAAAACAACCAAAATCAGGGGGTAGTCATTTGTGTATCTCTACTTGCTCGTCACCGGTTAGCTCGTGAACAACATTGAACATTTCTATCCAAGATTATATGCTATCTCTGTATCAGCATCAAAAACAGAAAGGAATGACTCAGTCTTAAAAGAAAACAAAAGAAAAGAAAAAAGCAACAATCCGTGCTAAAGTTTCTATCTATCCATAGAAGATGATATTATGCGTCTGGTGGGATGAAGATAGCGTCGTGTGCTACGAATTGCTTCCCAGAATTTTATTGTAAACAACCATACACCTTGCGGCCGCAATTGAAGACCGAGAAGACTGCTGCAATACGATAATGCACGTACACACTCCGCTAACATGACGAAAGCATCTATCTAGAAGTTTGGTTGGGAGGTGATTTCACAGCCTCCATATTTTCCCTCCATCTTGCGCCTTCTTTCCTTCTCTATGCAACAATCTTAGAGGAAACTCCTTCGATAGCTAAGATACTTTGCAAACTTGCCTTGACGACTTATTCAGCTCCAAACCAATAGACTTCTTCAGACCTGTAATTAAGAAGGGGTGGGAGTCATAGATAATGGAGAAGAATTTATTACTGTATGCCATTAATCTCAAATAAAAACATTTACCACAGCCAAAAACGCTAATAAGCTTTCACATCAACCTAATATCATTCACACGTGTAATATTGTGTGAAATGTGTAATATAGAAATATTTAAAAATATATAACTGATTAAAACGTTCCTACTTGTGTATCTAGTCAACATTTATCTTTACATTGTGTATAAATATGTAGCATTGGAATTTGTAATTATACAAAATCCGTGCTCTAGAGACAACTAAATCTATGACTACATAACACTTAAATAGAAAAAGCAACAAATACTTATTTTGATCCTGAGAATTAATAACTAATAACGGTTAGTGTTATTGCTGACAAGAAAACATAAGCAATTGCTGGAAGTGAAATAAGCGGCGCTATATTCCCGTCACAATGACATAAACAGTTATCTTTGGTCAGTTGTTTAATTCACTGAACAAAACAACCGCAGTAAAACACATGCTTCAATGATCTATCTCCAAGAAGCAATGAAGCTATGGCCTGTGTGGTTGGTTACTGAGATCACTACCGGTAAAGTAAGGTGTAATGGGTAATAGATATGTTAAGAGCGAACTTCACATTAATTAATACAAATGCTTTGGTGTGCTTCTTTGCATATGAATTTAATGTGCATTTAAGCAAAGATGTTCTCGAATAAATGGTCATCAACTGTAAATTGTCATATTTATTTTCCAAATCTATATCATTAGGAACATTTTTTTGGTTGTTGATGAACGGCAGAGAACTCAACTGCCTTCTTTTTCTGCACCTAAGGTTTTAACGTCTTATTTAAATGTCTTGAAAATACTTCTGAAATTTACCATGATTATGAGGGTAAAGAAGAACCTTAGAAATAACCTCGCCAAAACAGCTTGTTTTGTGCGAAAACCAGAGTTGGGCTATAATCTAGTACTAAGGAGAACTGAGGAGGTAATTTTTCTAAAGTTTCTGTATTTTCAAAAATATTGCTTAAAGTACATTTGCCATTTAATTCAGATATAAAAATCCGTATTGTACTTGTATGAAATATTTCAGAACTTCCTGTTGTAACAACTTCCTACATTGTGGTAGCCACAACTAGTTATAAAGAAAAATTGGCAAAAGAAAAATATGTAGCTGTAGCACATCTGAGGTTTTCTGTTTGTTGTCCCTAGATATGTTATATATAAGTGAACATTTAGGCCACACACACACACACACACACACACACACACACATATATATATATATAAAAGTATTATCATATAATTATACACACTATATGGAAATGATTTACATTCATTTGTTTTTATTTCTTTCAGGTATGTATAAACAGAGCAACGGCGTCCATGATTGTAAGTAGAAAATCATGTATTCCACATTGCACGAGCCCCTTTAACATCAGAGTTATGCTTGTCAAGTGTTGTAGGGCAAACGCTTGCTAAGAGATCAGATGTTAACACAAAGTCCACTTGGGAAGGAAAACTGGCAGTTCTTTGTCCAGAATCTTGAGCAGCACTGGACACTACTTTTCCTAAAAGTACCCGTGGTCAACTAAAACCTGCCAGTTTCCCATTGCTTACTCCGCTTTGCGTAGCAACCATCGGGGATAGGAGTGCGGCAAGAAGCATTTAATTTGCGTCGTTTGGATGTGGGGGCACTGAACAAATATGACGGCGATTCCGAGCCCATCAAAGAGTATCAGCGTGCCGCGATTTAATTTTGGGCAGTGGAGGGCTGCTTGCCAAGTGAAATTCGTCGTCGCACACATACCGTGTTATGTGAGAAATGTGCATCGAAGACAACAGTGAATATCTAAGCATGCATGTTTTGGACAGAATGTCAGCAAAAGGCTGACTTCCACGCCCTTCCTAGAAAAAAAATGTATTCAAAAATCTGTTCGCAATGGGTTCCATAATTGCTGACTGAGACGCAAAAAGAGCATTGCATTGTTTGTGTCTGGAGCACTGTGATGACACGAGGTAGATGGTAACGACTTCCTCCTGCACTAAGTGACCCTAGGCCCTTACCTATTACCTTGCGATTTTTATTTGCCGGGACCTCACAAGAAGTATCTGAAGGACAATTCCTTCCACAACGATGAAAGCAAGACTGCGTTGTGGGATTGGTTCACGTAGCAAACGCGATCCTTCTTTTCGGATAGTATCACAAGCAGTAGTATATGTCCGAACGCCCAGAGTGACTTCATCTAAAATATTACTTCATTTTATTCCTTAAATATTGCTGCTTCCTTTTGTATGAAGTTTGTATTGCTGAGTGCAGAAAAACAATGTACAGAAAAGTATACAGTAGAGAGCCAGTACCAAACTATGCATTTTGAGGTTAGGAACATGGAGTGTCAGATGTAGTATAATGAGAGGAGCGCTCTATCAACACAATTGAACTTTGACTTGATGAAACATCGTCAATTGCCAGTTAAAGTGAAATGTAACACATACTACATATGTGTAAGTACTATTTACTAATGAGTACTGATATACGATGAGAAACTAAATATTACATGTCGTAATTTATTGATGTACTGTACAATACGCCTTAAAAAGATTGAAAGGAGGAAATCAAATGTTTGTGCATATTAAAATTCATCTTACATATCTTAAAAATTCTAACTGATAAACCACATGTTTTAGCTTCTTAATGTACAGTTACAGAGGAATGGAAAAAAAGTTTAAAAATTCTACAATACTTATTGCATAATTAATATCAACATGTCATAACAAATTTTCAATATTACCAACACTTCATGCTGACAAACAACAAAGTGTTGTAACATGGATGGTCGTGTTCTCTGAAATACACCAGGAATAGGGGAAGTACTTTTGCTGCTGCCAAAGATTTTTAAGTTTTGCCTAAGTTTAAGATTTTTTCAGGCAATTCTACTTGCAGAAACACAAGTAGTATGATTATTCTATCTTGGAGGTAATATGTAGAAGCCAACGATCGCATTCTTCACTATTCTCGCCCAAACGTTGATGGAAAACTGCTGTTGACTACACGTCTTGTGGATGTTGTGTGATTTAAAAATACCTTCACGTGTAAAGCAATCTTCATATGTAAACAACACATGTTTAGGGAATTGCGGTTGGTGTGCAATTCGTAGTAGGAACCAGTCAACAAATTCCAGACACAAAGGGATATCGTCGGGAAGGAAAGCCTGTACTTTCTGACGCTGGAAAGGATGGAGAAACTTTTCACGAACGACATTCCATATGTGACACCGGTCCACTCCAAGTTCATGAGCGACTTGTCTGCTACTTGTCCTTGGATCTTGTTCGAACCAGTGTAACACGACTTGGTCAAATTCATCTTTGTGAATTAGCTGTTTCCTGCCTGTATTGCACTTATTAAACTTCAAAGATTTTCTTCTCTAATACTTTGTCAATTGACACAAAGGTCTTTTGTTTAGTCAGCCTTTGATATGGCTTCAAAACACAAATGCTGCATTGAACATCAACACAACCTAGCGACAGTGACTGGGTACTGTACAAGATTGCGTTTAGTGCGTTTTGTTTACATTTGACACGCCACTAACAAATTTCACAATCGGAGTCTCTAATATGACGGAAATAATGTTGATATATGTGGCGATATAAAAAGCTTCTGCGATCCCTTGTTCTTATCCTCAAAAAGTTTAGTTTGGTACTGCCTTTCTACTCTACAATTTTTTGTACATTGCTATTTCGGACACCCAGTATATTAATAAATGGGTCCGGACCGGTTCAGTTGATCACGCCTCCTATATGCTTTTAATACTTATTGCTGGCACTTCACCCTGATATGTGCAAGCTAAAGTTATACATCTGAAAGATTGGGTTCAGTTCGTAAATTAGATGTATGAGTAAATTTTTCAACAAATTACTCCAGGTACGGGCTACTCAAATAATATCTTAACACATTATTGATAGGATCGATTACACAATTCACAGGCTTGTTATCTCGACCTTCAATGGAAACCTTTACAATTGATATGTAAAACTTGTGGTCAGCGGGCTGTATACGCCACTTTATGTCTGCTTTTGTCTGGATTGATGTTTTCCCCCTTTATTTTACTGCAAGTAACGTTACTCTAATTTAAGTAAATTTGTTTGCCACCTATCTGGAGGCTACATAAGGCTGATATTCTATGATAGCAAATTGACCATCTCATATGTGTTTGGCCTCATTTCACAGCGCACAAAGATCTGGCGTTGCCAAAGAGCAGAGGTAATGTGAAATCACAAATGACATCATACAATACTTTTATCAGACTTGAGGATAAAAAAGAGGAAAAAATACATGAAATTAAGAATAAATAAGCGAGTTTGGCAACCAGTGAACTAAAACTGAAACCAAATGCAAATATTTACCTCTGGAATGAGGGTCTTGCAATGCGAAAATATTGACTTGTCTCACAGGCGTGAAAACTGGCGAAACATTCCATGCCATTACGTGAAGATTTCTTCGTAAAGGAATGCATAACGGTTGAAAACTTCTGTACTGAAAAATGTTTCATGCACTTTGGTTGTTAAGATTCATAAGTGGCCCAAACAATAATAACAGAGATTGCTGAAGAATTGCTTCAACAATTATAAGAAGTATTCTCAACACTTCATTACTTTTCAATAGAGCTTCTCGAAACGAGTAATATTCAAGATGTGCAACATTTGTTCGAGTGTACGGCAACATTATAAAGGGATAGGAGGTTTGGGGAATTGACATCGATAGGAGTGTTACTTCAGAATACAAATAAAATATTTAATTCCGCTCCAGAAACTCGCAGCTATGACTACTGGTGGTATCTTAAGAGACCAGAATCCACAAAATAATAAAGTTCACTCTCTCCACCGATTTGTTTAGCAGCAGGGTCTTTGTTCCAAAACGTTGAAAATGTACCCAAGTCAGCGTACAAAACTCTGAAATTCGTGCAATATAGAGGACTTTAGCACAGCCAATATCTTCTCTTTTTTCTGCATTTGAGCAGTGAACTAGAAGAGATGATCTGTTACATGGTGATTTGGTGACTGTATGAAAGAGGTTGTATATATTTTTGAAAGAAATGACCCACTCCACCTGGAAATAAATGGGAAACGCCCATCATGAGTTTTCGAAATGTTTCGACAAAAAGTTAAATGAAAATAATCTGCCTTACGTTTTTAATTGTGAAAGTAGAACAAGAAAAGTTACAGTTTTTTCAAAATATTCTAAGAGAATAGAAACAATGAGGATGTAAGATCTTACCTTAACTATAAGAATTTACTGTTATTTACAGATTCCGTTTCTTAAAATTAGAAACGTTTCCAATTTTCATAAAATTTTAATTAATTTATAGGATAATTCGATTTAAAAATACAGAGAAACTGAATCCCAATAATTATTAATATTTAGCATAAATATCTATTAATCACAAAATTTGCGGCACAAATCCTCTGCTATTTCTGGAGCACAGGTATATGCATACACCTTTTTTCTCAAGTAAAAGTTTAAATGCAGCCCAGAGATGAAGAATAACTAATGCCAATCGTTTACGCATTCTGAAGGCTGTGTTTTCAAATTGTTTACTCTAGATCTCGGAAACTGTTGAAATACTGTATTTTTATACACCTTCTGTTCATGTTTTGTTCCGTTGCATACGAGACTGTTATGGTTTTGTGGCCATTTCACGGCAACTGGTGTATAGGCAGATAGAGTAGTAGTTCCTTGCTAAGCGGGTTTAATATTTATTCAATTGATTCAAACTTTAGACATTACAATTGCAATTAAAATAATAACGTACCTTTAGATAAGACATTTATTATTCTATTAGATCCACATATTTCTGAGGTATATTCTAGAGAACTATAATTGTCAATAGTCAACTTCAGCTTGAAAGCATACATGCTCATTGTTATCTGCGAATTGCAAGCAGATGATCCTGATATTTGGATGAATGTTTGTAATTGTATGTTACGGAACATTAATAATACAGTGATTATTATACGCTTAATTTTCTTTACTTATAAATCAAAGTTCCATTGGTCATGTTTCGTTGCATAATAACAGATGCTGGTGTACAGAAAAACCCGATTTTAAACACAAAACACCTCATCTTGACGATACAATCTGAATATGCGTAAATGCATACAGATTAACAACACCTGCAACTACTAGATTCTAAAAAATGGTTGCAATACTGCGAACAGTTATGGACTACAGATGATCATGAATCAATATCAGAATTACATAAAAATATACCAAAACAGAAATGCAGAGTCTAAAATTTTCTGAACTTGAACAGGCGTTAAGCAACTTAAAAAAAAGAATAGAAATGCTGTAGGACCGATATTTACCGTAAGAAATGGAATTTTGAATCTTCGTAATTCTAAACCAATGATGGCTAGAAAAAAAAACTGTAGAACAGAACGACAATCACGTTAAGAATTTCCAAGTATAAAACAGGGGATCAAAACAAATGTAAAAACGATAGAAGAATTAGTCTATCAAATATAGCCTATAAAATGTATGCAAGAGGTTTCAACAACATACTTCCTATTGCAGAAACCATACTACTTAAAGATGAAACAAGATTCAGAAAAGAAGGATCATGCTCAAGTAACACATTCATCTTGAGATAAGACACTTTAATTGCCCAAATTGCATAATATTCATAAACTGCATAAAGGCATTTGACTAAGTTGACAGAAATAAGCTATGGAATGTAATGAGTAAAATATAAATACTTATTCATATTAATAAGTATTTAGATAGATATATAAAGTTAAAAACATATGTACAAGGGAAAAAATAGAAATCTCAAAAAAAAAAAAAAAAAAAAGGTGGGAGTGAGACAAGGCACATTCACCCGCTTTATTTAATTGTTATTTAAAGAACTCAATTCGAGAAGGAAAGAGCAGCTGGAAGTTATACATATAACTGGTAATGAAAGCAAATAATTTTATGATGTTACTCCTATAAGCAGATGGCCAAATTATCATCTCAGATAAGGAAGGCATACTTTAGAGAGCGTTCTTTGAGCTTCAAAAGTTTCTAATGAATATAACTGTGATATATACATAAATAAAACTAAGTATATGGCTTTTTGAGGACAATCAATCCATGAGATACAAGTTCGTTTTATGTAATAAAATAATTGTACAAGTAAATAACTTCTATTTAGGTTTCAGCACAAGAGATGTAGATATTTAAAATAAAATAGAGAACGTTTCAAAAATGTGCGGAACCAGTAAGTGAACATTAAAAATTAAAGCCAGAAAAGATGCCATAATAAATTTCAATAAGACTATGACAGTTACAGGAGCTTTATATAGTAATGAAACATGAATAATTATACCCAGAAATAGAAGTAGACTGCAAGCGGCGTATATTAAAATATAAAAATTCAATATTAGGGGTGACATGACAAATCAGATTCAGAAATGAGTATTTAAAATATCAGCTAAACATTTAGAACATTAATGAACAATTTGATATTTTTGTCACAAATGATTAAAACGTGTGGGGAAAATGTCTGACAAAAAGCATCCAAAAGAAATTCTATCCTATATCGTTTGAGAATGCCAAAAATAATTATATACTGACAGTATGTGCATTTTATTTATGGATAAGTTCAAAAATAAAGTGTATTGAACAAACCTCCATACATCAGAAGAACTGAGGGAAAATACTAAGGGAGAAATTAACTCAGTTTCGGAAGATGAGCTAATGCGTGTTAATGACACTTTCCTAAAAGATGTCGGAAATGTGGATGTAACAGAACATTTTCTGTCATAACTTGTGTGTTTATTTTCATTGTAATTGTAGTTTTAATTACGAGAACTTGAATCAGTTGCGCGGATATTACATTTGTTTCGCAGGAAGTTACCGCTCTGACTGCCGACCCTCCAGCTGTCGTGAAAAGAGCCACAAAACCATGAATGATCTAGCATATTTTTACTATATTGAATAAATTTGTTTTTCTGCTTTTTTGTTATTTCATTAGATTAAAATTCACATTGTAATAGTTTTTGTTGCATCCTCAGCTATAAGTATAATTCATCTACAGTCCATAGCTCAGTAATTAGAAATGACTTATAAGGTAAATAATAGCAAGGTCTATAGACAATGTGCGGCCCGCAAGAGATAGCATAATATGACACACGACCCGCAGCCCAAATAAGTTTGACACCACTGCGCTACATTGAAATGTGTCTGTCTACTTTCACTCTTTCCAGCAGTCCTTTCAATGAAAAGTTATTTTTTATGAAATCGGGTGTATTTAACACAGCATCATTTAATTTTCTCTCTGTAGTGGTCTGAGCATCTATTAAAAAGTCAAGAAAAGAATTGTATAGAAATTAGATTATTCTCATAAAAGCGTTGCTCCATGTTTATTACTAACACACGTGGTTTTTAATTTCGTAAAGTCTTGTTTATGAAGATTAATAATAATGATGATAATAACAACAATAATCCACACCATTTTGCTTTCTACAGTGTGCTAAACACGGAATTAAGTAAAAGCATTTTAGTTTCCAGAAATTCTTTTAAAATTAGCTTAAAAATCTGTGATTTATGCAAACTCATCCCCAGCGAAAGTTGAAGCTGAACAACACATACACGTCTGCACGACAAGCCAATTCTTTCGCGTTGCAAAACCCTCATTACAGAGGTAAACATTTGCATTTTGTTTGGAAATGTCGGCATGGCTCCAAAACTTTCTCCCTTAAGCGACGGTTACATTGTGGGCATAGAGAGATAGCTTTACATAAAGTGTTTTTAAACTGGTTGTTAGATCAGAGATGAGCCCAAATGAACTTCTTTGTTTTAAAAAGTATGTAATTTTGTTTATGTTTAGAAGAGTAGACTTTGTTATATTCCAATACTAATTTTATGTTGATATACCCTGATCGTTTTGGTTTTTACGAAAAAAATGTATTTGACAAAGGAATATTATCAGTTTGTAATGTATTTCAACTACTAAGTTAACAAATTTAATTAGAAATGTATTTCTAGTTTTTATAAGTGATTCAGTTATTTCACCCGTAAAATATAGTTTTAATGACAGGTGTTCTGTTTTTTGCATACTGTTGTTGTTTGTTAGTTGAATTCTAATTTATTTATTTATTTATTTGCATTGCTAAATAGTACTGTGTACTTTATTCTTTTGTTTCGTTGTTGCAGATATAATAACCTTTCCTATCAACCCAATGCGTCCTCTGCTCTATTAAACAATTCGCTCTTGGCCAAACTTCCGTTGTCTGTGTATAATTTGTTGAAAATGATAGCGAGGGCAATAAAGTTGAGCTCACGTATACTTGTAGTTCATTTTCGAAACATTGCTGTTGATGTATGTGTGATATTCCACTTTCATATGACTTCAGCACACTGCCTGTCGTTTAATTTTTAGTATGAACTCCGTTATTAGGTCTTTGTATATGTCTTCATTTCTTCATTTTCTTATTCATTACAGCAGTTCAAGTTATTGCAATGTTGACACTGCTACTTTAATGAAATATTTACTGGTTCTCTCCCTCTCTTTCCCTCTCTTCATGACCATGCTGTTTCCCAGCCCCTCAAGCATATATAGATGACGATCTTTGAAAACTGGCGTCATATAGTTTGCTTCATAAAACGCTGCATGCACCATCCTGTAAAATACTTTCACCCATGGGAAATCCCACCCTATTACTTAAAACTTCATTTAGACATTGCTAACATACTTAGAATATCTACAATATATCAGATTGCCTGAATGATATTGAAACCAAAATAGAAATATACTACAGAAAGTAAAGCAAGTAACATAGCTTAACATTTGTTAATATATGAAAATCTCTTATTGTTATTTTGGTCCTGTTTTTAAATACAGGGAGAGCCTTACAAGTACTAACCACTATTGCGCCCATTTCATATGCATCAGCTGAATGCAGCCGTAAATCAAACGCTTCCTCAAAATATTATATAAAGCACTGGGCTATATAATTATCCACATAAACATCAACATGTCTTGTTTGTTGCTAAAAGGTATATCCAAGAAATTATCAATGTTCTTGCCAATATGCTACTACGAACATTTCCAATTTGCAAACCGTTAGTAGCTACATTGTGTTTCTTTGGCGAGTTGGCACTTAAATAGCAAGGAATCTTTGTTCCAATGCTTTCGAGTTTCACCAGCTGACTGTGTCAGCACGTATGTATCATAAATAAACGCTCTGTTTATCTATGATACTGATACAATGCATTTTGCAATAACCTACTTCTACATTAATCAGCCTCTACACGTAGCACTTGCCTGAAAGTAACTGGGGTAATCTGACTTTCTAAGCAAGCCTGCTTCTTTTGGCTTTGCCGAACGAATGGTCGATACTTATATGACTGATACAATAGTAAAGGACAATCTCCCATTAATTCTCACAAACCCGTTTGATTAATGTTGGGTTTATTGCTCCTGCATTTTGTGTGAAACTCATTTCATTATGACATTATTACAGTTTTCGAACATCTTGAAATAACAAACATTAGCACTGTTCCAATTCTGTCTAATTCTTGTTTATGATCTAAGGCCACTTTTACGCAACATTTCATTCGTCGGTGTAGATATGCGCCTTTCCTCATACAGCTGTCAGTTCCATATCACTTATCAAAACAACCACTTGGCTGTACATATCACATCATTCCCTCTATAAATTCGCCACCACTTGCGTAGCTCTTGAGAGGCTGTTCCCTGCTGTGAAGGAGTAACTTCTTGAGATTGCCTGTCTAGGCAATCAACCCAAGCACCGTCTAGCTTAGAAAATGAGGTAGCACACAAGAAACGTCAGGAAATGCATATACTCGAGGGATTTCACAATTATCACTTTGTGAGCAATGTACTCTCTGCTTGTGGATTGTACTTTTTGCTTTACACAGTAAATAGTTTATACTTACAGGCAATGATAACATACAATAGCACGTCATGTGATAAAATAATTATTGCAAATTGTACAAACCACCAAAACCACTGGAATTGTTTCAACTTTTAGTGTAGTTATTCTGCTATAAATGATATACTTGAAAGTGCCCCTATATTGTATATATGCGGTGAAAATTTTATATGCAGATTTAATGCCTGCGGGTGAAGTTAAGTCATTGCCTTGTTTAGACGATGAGGAAGGAAATTTTGCAGCAAGAGGTATAATTCTGTTAGCTTATAAACAATTATGCAATAAGTTTGGCAAAGATAACATATATTCAATGGTTTTAAACATATACAGTCAAGACAGTAATATTTGTAAAATCAGGCACTGTTACAGACCAGTAAATTTATGTCATTGCAATTATTTTGTCAGACAGTAACTTAATGATCTGTTTGGAAATATGTGCATGCATATTAGGTTTATCGGCGGTTTCCCAGCTGACAATCGATCCTTGTTCACTATATTAACTCATTATTAATATATTGTATTGGAATGTTAGGGGCGAAGAAAGGAGGTATTTGCTGACCGTTTGGGGCCACGCCTCCAATGGGAACACCTCCGTGAGGAAGGGATGTGGTGAGGGATACTCTTAGCGGGCAGATCCACGAGGTGATGTACGGATATAGACGGAGTTCCTAATGTATCTCCTGATAAAACACGCCGACGCCGATGTAGCACCATCCAAGAAATTCGAGTCCCTCAGACGGTCCGTTCCCTTACCAGATGTAGAAGCAAAACCTTTTCAAAGCGTATGCCAACATGACATCGCGCCATCCTACCTCCTCTGGCACTTTTGACCCTGTGATAGAACGGAATGAAATGATATAAAATGAGAAAGAGGGTAATACATGGAAAGGAAAATATCCATCCTAGCATTCGCCTAAAGAGCAGGGGAAATCATGGAGAAACCGAAGTTAAGGATGGCCGGCTAGGGGATTTTAACTTGGGCCCTTCTCAAGTAATCCACGAGCCTCCTCCTTCGGTAAACAAATAAAATGAACAGTAGTAATCAGGTAATTGTGGTAAATCTGAGAATGAACGTACCGAAATTGAGGAAAAGTTGCCGTCCCTATTCCACCTAAAATAATGTGTGGGTATTTCTTTATTTATAAAATATGCCTTTTAAATCAATGTTAAAGCTATGGAATTCTTTGTATGATTGTTTATATATCTGTATTCCTTGTTTATAAAATGTTGTTTGTAATCAAGCCGAAAAGTCGAGAAATTTAGGCACGTAAGCTATTTATTAGTGCAGATATAACTGCATTTATAATGTTAGTATATATTTGCTGATGAACCTCAGAAGAAGAAAAAAATCCCACTAAGAGGACTACTATGAAGGGAATGGAAATTACAAAATTTCCGTAACAAAATTATTGGCACCTCTTGTTCCAAAATAAGTCTGCTTAGAGCTCTTTAATCTTAACCTAATAAATTTTGAAATACACTACTTAGTACACATTTATTAAAGTTTATATTATTAGAACAATTAATGTAAATTATAATATATATACTATATTATCCAGCAAAACATAATATTATGTATATATACTATATTATCCAGCAAAACATAATATTCTGTTGAATGACCGGTCATATGTTTAAGATAAATTTAACCTATTAGAGATAGCACTTTTAAATAAGTTCAATTTTTAAAAATAGACAAATTCTCAATGAATATAAAAATATATGATAATTCAGCCTTTTTCTTTTTGAATAATAAAATCTCTTATCATCTTCCACCGTCCATAGCACTTTTAATACTGTACTGGAATTTGTGGAAAAGCATACCGGCCATATTGCGGGTGATATACTGGTATTTTAACCAAGCCTCTAAATAATAATAATAATAATAATAATAATAATAATAATAATAATAATAATAATAATAATAATCTAAATCTTTAACAATTTAACTTTAGCGTTTTTTATATTTGCGCTTCACTTTCACTAATAATCAAATTTTCATTTTTTGCTTAATTATTCTGTTCCTTTGTAGGGTTTTAATGCTGTTTTTACAAATTTACAATATATCTCTTCTCTTCATAGCTCCCTTTCAGCTTCTTAAAATATTTTTTGTTTGGCTAGCATAGAAAAATAACAAAGAACACAAATTGCATCATTTTGGTTATATTTTAAGATTTGGTAAGTTTTTCTTGTTATTAATTGGAATATTATCATTACGAAAACCTACAACAAAACTCCTTTGTATTTTTCTTCATTGCTATAGGATACCACAGTATAAACAAAAATATATAAATTTATTTAAGAATGTCTTCAACATTATGTTCACCATTATAAATGCAAACTTTTACGCGCTTTGCAAATTCCACATGAATACGATGCAGTAGTTTCATGTTTTCATTGATCTTAAATCATTCATTTATAATATGGTACTGTAGATGGTTAATAGCTGCACTGAGTCATTTATTTTCCGTAGA
This sequence comes from Metallyticus violacea, assembly GCA_030762175.1. Classification (NCBI taxonomy): domain Eukaryota; kingdom Metazoa; phylum Arthropoda; class Insecta; order Mantodea; family Metallyticidae; genus Metallyticus; species Metallyticus violacea. Next base: position 292,063,982 of record CM060846.1, read on the forward strand.
TGACTCCTTGTTCACTCAACATGAGTATTTATTTTAACAGCAAACATTTTATTAGAATAAAATAACTAAGGTATATTAAGTTGCAATATTTGTGTCGCCCGTTAGAGCGTTATCGTTTTCCCCTCCGCCACGTGAGCTCTCGAACTAATGAGAGCTATTGTGATTGTGTAATCGGCCAGTCAGCATTTCAAAGTACTAAGTCATATATAAATCTTTGATACAGTAATATTTACACATATACTTAAATATTTTTACGAAATATTTTCTGCAGTTAGTAGATATACGTGTTATTTCTCTCTCAGTCAAATAGAGGAAACCGCTGCTTGTCTTTTGTTGCTACTAGCTTTGAATATAAACTGTCAAACACTGTCTTAAAATGCCACAGAAGCTAAATTTTCAAGTTATGGTTTGTTTCAAAAGTGAGCACATGTTTTTGCTATTGATAGCTTATTCTTTCTTTTGTTTTAGAGTGTACACAAACTCGTGAGCAATCATCAAGAGGAACTATATTTCCTAAACAACGTGATTAAAACGTTGTTTAATACCAAAAGAGAGAGAGAAAGCGAGAGAGACAGAGAGAGAAAAAATATTTTCCCGTATGATACAAATCAAATATTCGTTTGTATTTTATGAAATGGTGTATTTCTATTCACATGTTATGCGGTATTATATATAGATTTCTTTTTTGTTGTTCATTTTGTCTTATTTTATTATTAAACAATTTTTTACTAAAGGAACCAAATACATTTAGTTCAGGACCTGAAGAGAGTCATTCTAGAATCACCGAAGCTTTTAAGAGACTGCGTAGACAGGATATAAATTCTCTAATAAATGCAATCCATATACAGATTTAAAGAACAAGAATGAACTAGAGAGCTATGCATATTCATACCTTCAGCCAGCCCCAGAAACTATTTCCTTTTTATAAGAGTTTCCAGAACTTTATAGAAGTTCAAATATAATTAAAGCAGAACTTATTAATTAATGCGGTTTTAGGAAGCTACCATCATCCGGCCATTCGTTTACATCGAGGAAGATCAAAAGGTAAATTTACTGTATTATAAATATAAAAGATCATGGGAATAAACTCAGTGGCTTTCATTTTAGCACGCACTCCTATCATTGTCGTACCATTTCTAAGAAACGACTTAAGTGCACTTTATTATAAACGAAATTAATCTGCAGCTCATTATTAACTATACGGAGACTTTGCTCTAGGGGCTGGTATAACAGCTGCCAATATCATAATACCAAAAACGCTTGGCAGATATTTGTGTGTATTTTTCATTTTAAAATTATTTTCTCTGTTTCACTGACTGTCATTGCATTAATACTTTACCCATGTGAACTGATGGTACATTCAGTAGGTCAGAAGCATTTAATAACTAAAAGAGATTATATTCATTGAAGGCACAAATGTAGAAAAGGAAATGAATCAATATAATTATTATTAGAGCGGAAACTTATTTGGTAAAGAAAAAGTTACAGAGAAAATTAAAGGAAAGAAACCTACGAGCACATGTCAAATTTTGTTCATCCCTAAAAGCCCTGAAAAAATGCAACAAAAGTGCATGAGAGTATAACTTGAAAATATAGACGGCGATTCTAGGACACGGTTTTAATTCAGACGATATACATTTATGTGACCCATTATTTTATACGATTTTTGTTAGTTTTACAGCTGCTGCGTGTATAATTGTTATTATATACTGACCTTTTAAGTAATATCTTCAGTGTTGAGAACTTCCAGACAGCTAATATAGTTTAAACTTTTGGAAATTTCCATTTTTTCACTAAATATAAACAGAGTCCTACAAATTATCTAATTTTTCTCTAACTTTTGAAATGAAAATGCGTAGACAATATCAGAATCATTACTTTACTAACTTTTGAGAAATGTGCACTATTAGTGAAAATATTTGTGGTTGCAAAAATTCATGACAACGTTTTTATTATATATTTTATTAGTAATATACAATAATATAATATTATATTATATAATATAATAATATATACATACATTTTATTTGTTAGTTCCACAACGCTCTTAGCCTGCTACATTTCTGCCTCTAATAATAAAACTTTTCAACAAACAAAAATCATTAAGTTGTTTTAATGTGATAGCATGGCGTCGCACTCAAAAGCAGGCATTTTTGGAGTATGTTTTAACTGTTTCTTAGTCAAAACTATTTGGTGAAGAACTATTTAGTTACTTGTGCATTAAGAATTTACTAGCAAAAAGGAGGCTTGACGATAAAATCCTTGAGAAGGGCAAAAGTCTCAGATGCTTCAATATGAAGTACAGGCACCGACCCGGATTAACGTCACATCTACGTTGCGATGTGACGTGTGTTTAAAGCCAATTCAATTTAAACCGATGCATCGTGGAGGCGCAGTCATAATTAAGCTGCTCAACCCAACCACAAGCTCGCGCACTGTCATTCAATGTACAGGTCTTCATGAATGTGGTAAGACGTTTTGGAAACTACAGTTCATAATTAAATACTGTACTTGTGCTTTAATTAATTAAATTATGTGCCAGAATTTATTGCATATACTGTACCGCTTTTGTTTGAAAGGAGTGATTAGCTCATAGTTTCAGGCGTGAAGAGCTTGCGGATATTTCACCTGGCGTTTGACGCATCAGACCGAAATGCATAGGTCACTTATTTCGAACATTTGTATATTATGGCATGTAATTCACTGAATTTATGCTCTATATTATTTGATAGAAAGTTTTATTTGTTTAGTGTAAGGTTCTGTGTTTTCAGTCTTTTTGGCTGTTTATAAACATATTTGTAGCTCTAGTGTTATCTCCTATTCTTAAAAAATCTATTTTTAAACCCTCTTTCTACTCGTAATTTTTTGCTTGTGTTTTCCGCATTCTGTATATTCAGAAAACATGGTGGTCAGAGTAACCTTGTTATATTAATATCCGTTTGTTAAATTGAGTCGAAAACCCTAGTGCGACTGAAGAACCTGTAGAACCGGATGGAGTTAGAGCTGACGGTGCAGGTCATTAATCCCCGGAGTGTGGAGCACTCCCCATCAATCTGAAACGCACTTGAGCGATTTAACGTAATGTTACAGTTTAAACTTGGGCACGAGTTCGGATCAGTGGCGATGATTGCCTCTTCAATCCCTGCGGTATTTCAAAATCTGAACCCTTCTCCTACTTTCATTTTCTGCATCTCTAGTAGTGTAACACTTCTTTATATGAAACGTAAAAAAGAGAGAAATATAAAAATAACAAGGAAGTTAACAGCAAGAAAACAATATCATTGGAAAAGTGAAAAAGAAGCTTTAGATGAATGGGAAGGCTCCTTCAAGTTTGCTGGTAGTAATTGAAGTTATCTCCATTTGTTAAATTATTAAATATTATATGTAATATTAATCTCAATTCTGAAACCTTATATTTGAGTTGTCCATGTTTTAGGATTACGTCATTCTAAGTGGAAAGCAAAAGAGAACAAACCATATGCATCAATGAAAAATAAAAATATTTTCAGAGTATACCCAACAAACAGGTTTATAAATACCAAGTGACAAATAGTACGAACAGAGCTAAGAAATGAACAAAAAATTAATAGATTCCTTAAATGTTACAAGAGTAGCAATATTCCATTAAAAATATATAAGAGATTATTGAGAAACACTCAGGTAGGTTACCCTTTTTATGAACACAATATTGTTTTGATATTGCGACATTTTTATTAGGGAAGAAGAAGGATGGGGGGGGAATGGAAGAAAAGGATGATAATCTGCTATATGGATTTTAATTAATTAGAATACTCATAATATTTGTAGAATCAATGAAGTTCTTCTTCTTCTCTCCCGCCGCTGTGTCGAAGTGTCACTATGCCACAGCTAGATTAGGTAGAGCACTGGAATTTCGTGACCTTTTTAGGTCAGCGGGGGAAATAATCGGGAACTAAGTAATATATGAACCCAAATCTTAAGATTGGAGATAACACTTTTTATTTACTTGTGTCGCTTGTTCAATGTTAAGGGTCGGCTTTTTAAGTTCTGTTGAGCGGTTCTTAGATCACACTTGCACCATAACCGAACTAATTGTCTACCACTCTCTCCGGATAGCTAAAACTATAGCTCAACTCGCTCTCCTTCCTTGATAGAATCACTAAACTCACTCTGTCCCGATAGCCAAACTCAGACTCGCCTTCGCTGAACATGCTCTGTCCATCTGGCCTCGAAATCCTAATCTTTATCAAATATTCATTCATCCGGTTGGTGACTATCTCCTACCAATTGAAACTATTATTCTTCTTAAAAATCTCTATCTACTCGCCGAGGGGCTTGCATCTACTTTTCCTTATTGGACGTTCCTTAGGTTTTATTTTGAGTTATACTTTCCCCTTTGGCTCCCTTATGTCGGGCACTCTGGTTTATTTCACTCTCGTGACTTGTTGTTTCAGCATGTTTCGCCTTTAGACGTTAACGAAGTTCTAAGCTTTTCCAGAAACATTAAAGTGGCGACCCTTCTTACACAAAGGCTCTTGCAACAAAAAATACAAAACCGGTACTTAGCCATCTGTTTTTGTCCAGCACAAAATACATTCACAATCAACATTTTCTAGTTTATTTCTAAAGTTTCTGTCCACCAGTTTTTTTTTCTTCTCATTACCTATGAAATACACAAATAACTTAACAGCTAATAGGAATATACATAAATTGTACATATTAAATGTAATACTATTTATAATATATGTAATTGATTATTCTAACATTTTATAATATTTTAATTGGGGGCGGCATCTCATAAATATTGCTTCAAAATTATTAAGTTATCGATAATAGTTTTTAAATAAATACCAAAACTATATTTTATGCAAATATGTCACGGTTTTAAAATGGCCTTCTGGTCTAATTTAATTTCTTAACAAGATTCAATAAATGGAATAATTTTGCAGAAAGTGAAATTGTGTTAGCTTCTAGATAGGTAACACATATTTCAGTGCATGTACTGATTTATTTTGGTGGTAACATTAACAGAAATGCGTTTTGTTTCCCATTTACAATCTGGCAACACTGCACAAACGTTCGTATTTGTTCAATTGTGACAGAGAGTGGTCCAGGAAACACGGTCTTCTCTGGACTTTGCTGTATGCACACTCGGGGCTGGCAGGTTTCAGTGCTTCGTGAGCCACCCAGTATTTTCCTACCCTCCTTGCGTGCACGTATTGTTACCATATTTTACAATGATCAAAACTCATCAATTCCCAACGTTTCTCTTAAAAATTAACTCCATGTTCAATTCAATAATTAATGAATTTGTAACTGTAATAAATGCAAATTCCGTATGACGAATGAAATGTTGCACAGCTATGTAGAGAAAAATCCCTGTTTTTAAGATAATATAAATAAAAGGGTGTAATTTAGCAAGATGCTTATGCTGAAAAATATGTGCAAAGAATTTAGTAGAAGAAAGAGAGTTTAAACACAGGCGTCTCAAAAACAAGAGCAAATGATATCGGACGCTTTGCTGTAGTACTGTAGGCTTTAACTGCAAGGTTGCAACTGTCAAGAGAACAGAAATAACACAATAGCTTACCTTAAAGAAATAATGAGTTCTCTCAAATACACTACGTAATTGAAGTTCTCATGCAACAATTGCTCATAAAACTACCTACTATAGTTCTCAAAGCGTCTCACACTGAGTGGCAGAACACGGCTTGTTGTTAGATTAAGGTGTAGGCTGCTTATGACTGCACATCCGCCAATGGTACTAGTTTACATTTGACTGGTTCGGAGCACACGTCACATAGCAACGTAGCTATGTTGTTGATCATATGAGTGCTTGTACCCCCATATTGAAGCCTTTGAGACCATTCCTTCCCACTCTCAAAATAATCAGTACCACGCTCCCTTTCGGCTCTTAAATGCTTAGAGCATATTTTTTCGCATCCTGTATTATGTGAAGGCATAACTTATACAGTTTGTCACATTTTTTCATTAAAAATATAATAATATAAACGTTTTCTTGCCAGAATATTCACTGAAAAGTTATTCATTTAATGTTAAGTAAAACTATTTATTAGTTTTAGTACAATCTGTATAAAAGAGAAATGAAGCGTGCGCTTTTGAAACTTCTGTAGTTCCTATGACAGAGAGAACAATATGAGCCATTGTGTTGCCAGTTCTACAAATAAAGTGTAATAGTAGACCCAAACAATATTTTTTTTGGAGCTGTCAACATTGCAGTTTGTAATGTTATTATTATGGCTTGGACTCCATTTTAGGTTGGCTTAGGGTTATTCGAACTTGAACAAATTGGTTGTATGGTTAAAGTGGGAGTGAGACAAAGATAGGTAGTTTAAATCTGCCGCACGCTTTTAAGTACAGGTACATTTGGACGCAAGAAGAAGCAGTAACCGATTTTCTTTCATCATGCAGTCGAAAAGCTATACTCTCAGATACAAAGATACAAAAAAAAAAAAAAAAGTTGCTTCTCGACATTGTCTTTAATGACTGAGCCAGTTTCCCATAGGATTTTACGCTGATGACCTGAGATGTTAAAGAGCGTCCATAAATAAAAAAAAAACCATACGATTTCTGTTGGATAGCTACCTTTTACTTTAAACCAACCCCATTTTGGGATGGAAGTTGACACACAAATTACACCCGCTAGGTCCCCTGATCAAGCTACAATCTGCGTTGGTCAATCCGACCTAACCTAATAATCAGCATTCTTATCATCTCTGCGTAGGTAACATATTTTAAGTCGTCAAGCTGTGGAATCCCAGCTGCAGTTAACTTAGCCTTTTATGCTTTTTCTTTTCAATAAAGAATTAATAAATGATGGAATGTTTTGGTTCATTTCATTTAAGATATATTTAGTTTATACAGAAAACAGAGAAAATTTGAAGTATGGTGCATTTTGTTTCATAACCCCCTGCCCCAATAAACTTGTAACTGATAATATAATAGCGCTTATACTTTGGCATGCAGTATTTGTAGTACTATAGAAAAAACTTGCTTGATTATACATGAAGCAAGTATCTATTAAGTTAAATTAAATTAATCATTAACACCATTAAATAAAATGAAATTTATTTTTAGCGAAACCTCTAGGATTAAATTTAAACGTTCTAAAGATATAGTTTATAGTGTCTTGCTAGTAACGTAGTACACGTTATTACCCGTTTCAGCTTAATTTACCGGTGGAGAACTCAGTAACTAAATGTTTATTTTATATTACTTCATATCATGTACATTCGCTGCTGAGTAACCAGTTCATTGATGAAAGCGTTGTTTACCTTTCTTTCTCCTTTTGTCCACTGAAAACCGACAAAAATATTATATTTCGTTTCTAACAATTATGATTGTTGTATAGTATATAATTGGGTACCAATGACACTCTTCGTACATTTGATTTCCTTTACTATTCCGGTTGCAACTATTAATAACTATAATAACTTTTCCATGCCGTTGACCCCATAGCTTGTCTCGCTCCTCACAGTCATCTACATTTTCTTGCCAATAGCTACATAGCGCCAACACCCGTAGTTGTTATACTAGAGTACTTATGTTAAATTTTGTAATAATGTACTTTATAATTATTTTCACGAGAACAGATAAATGTTCATAGATGTTGTGGTTATATCCTATTAAAACTTATGGTTTCTTATCACTTAAGACTGCTAACCATCAAATATAAAATAACTGAATACAAGCTCTCATTATTGTTTGTGTCGGTCTATCTTTCCCTATTTGCATTTGAAGACCGCAATGTCTATCACAGTAACAAAAACTATTTTGTCGTGTAAATGTTTTAAAATAAAGGCTTGTGACTCCCAAAGTTGTAATTTTGCCATCACTGCCGATTTTCATTATTAACAACGTAATATTTGTTATTCTGCAACCAGTGTGCTGAATGTTCAGGATTGCCAACTTGGAGATTTTAGGATTTTTGAATAATTGCTGAACTCTAGATCAGATAAATGTGTTTTAACAGTTGGACGCTATCCTCAGTCATTGAAGTCGCATATACTCCTACACCACACACAAATCTCTCAAGTTGTCTAAGTAGATTTCTTCATTCATTTTTAAGTGTCCAGCTCAGATGGTTTCTGTTCTAAAATATTAACATATTAAAGGTTTCTGACATACTTTTCTGTTCTGGAGAAGACCAGCTTTTCTTGAAGATCTGACTGATTATTGCTTTTAAATTACACGAGAATAAAATTTAGATTAAAAAAACATGCTCATTATTTTAAATTTCAGTTTTCTATGCTGTAATCAATCGCCGTTCTTTAGCTAGAGAGAAAGAGTAAAAAATTACTGATTACATCTTTTTCATCAGTTTGCTAGTTACGGGCACTTATCCCACAATAATAGTTCGTTTTGAAAGATTCTGAACGGACTTGTAGGAACCTTTTCCTAGCAATTATCCAATTTTATTTAACTTTTAATTTTCTAGAAACTTCGGCTATATTATATACTTCTAATTACGGAAACTTTTTGATCATTGAATTGATTATGGATCGTTTGATGCCCGGAGAATTTAACACCGCGGAATCTTTGTCCAAACCGTTTTTGAATTTGATGAATTGATCTGTCGGTATGTATGAATCTCTTTGATCTAAGACATAACTCTTTTTGCATATACGTACTTAACAATTAACCAGTAGTCGCACGCCGACATGTTACTGGCATCCTATCGATCGTACGATTGATTAATGCTTGTTCCTGGTATATGATGAAAAATAGACCAAAGATCTTTTTTTGATTTGCCAAAATAGATTAATACTCTAAACGACTTCATAAGAATTCTTGCACTTTAAAACAAATAATAAGAAACCCTGTTGTTCAGGTGACTACCAAATCTGTCACGTGAAAATGAACGAATATCTAGACAATGAAGCAATTGGACCAATACAGTCAGAGGGACAGTAAATACCAAGCTTTAAAAGGATCAACACAGCAGACAAAAAGAGCGGAATCGAAAAGTCCTGACGAGATTAAAGTCCGTCAGAACGGATAAAACATACTTTATGAGATTCACGGCTCTTTGTTAGGTAAGCGCGGGTTCTATAGAGCCTTACGTAAATACGACCAGAAGGCAATGTAATGAAAACGAGACAGATTGCTATACGTATGCACTCCCATCAATATGCAAGTGCAAACCTAAGTTTTAACGCATTTTATACCACCCTGGGACCTGGATTACTTTGCACAACGATCTTGGATATTTCAGCAAGATTCAGCACTCGCCTATAAAGCTTGTAGGCAAAACGACAAGGGCGGAGAAAAAATCTCCTGGATTTCATCACCGCTGGCGAATAACCAGCGAATTCAGTAGATTTAAATCCGGTGGACTATTTGCATATGGGGTTATTGGAGTCCAAGGTGTGTGCTTACTCAAAAAAAGATTTAAAAATGCAAAAATAAAAGAACGAAACGACAGAACGGTCGAGCTGAGATCAGGCCAGTAGGAAATGATTTTTTTTTTCAGAAGGGTTGAAGTACTGCAGAGAAAGTAAAGATCGCAGAAAAATGGAATATGTTTATTAAAGCGCCAGTTAGCTATACTTTGGTTGCAGTGAAACAGTTATATGTGTAATTAAGTTTTTTTTCCCCTGCAAAAAAGCTGTTTGCATCGTCTTCAGGCTGCCCTATTTGTGCCTTCTTCAAACGTATAATGGGAAATTGTATCGCTGGAAGAATAACTTAAATTAATAAATAATGGAGTGCACAAATGCAATGGGATTACTTTTGTGCCCATATCTTACAATAGAATGTAATATGTATGTGACATTGAAGTGTAGTTTAGTCTACAATGTATTTTATATCTTACTTAGGGACTTTGTTAGTAAACCTAGTACAACATACTGCATGATATTTAAAGATGGACTTTTCTTCCATATCCAAATTTCGTTTCGTTTTCAAAGTTTCTGAAGTAAGATACTCGTATAAAATTACTTGAAAACCAATACAAGCTCCATGAATGCACTCAAGTTGTGTAGTCAAAGAACAGAACCCGACGCACTGTGGGCCAGTGAGAAAAAAAAATATTCTCGTTCAACCATTTAATTACCAAACAAATATGGTTGTAGAAGTGTGCCCATGTAGTCGATATTCACAGGGCGTACAATGTTAGTGTAGGCGCCGTCAAATCGTCAAAATATAAATTAATGACGGGTAAAGATTCTTTAACACGGAGTTTCTCATGAAGCAAACGCTCACGACGTTGTGGCGGGTGATAAAGTCAAAACGCCCAGAACTGCTCTCGGATAATGTTCTTTTGCACTGCCAATATTGACCGCCCCAAGCTGCAGCGATTCAGCTGGGACGCACCCGCCTTATAGCTCTGATAAATTCCCGTGTAATTTTCACGTTTATGGGGAGTTGAAACGTGCTCTCAAAGACAAACGATTTACATAGGGTGAAGACGTACAGGACACAATTCAACAATGATTCCAGTAACAACCCAGCATCTTCTTCTACAGAGGCATTCAGCATCTTGTATCAAGTAAGATAAGTGGATGAACAGATACGACTGCTTCTAACGAATTAAGGCTAATGTGCTTCTACTACATTTTCTAAATGACTGACCTCATAATTAAAGCTATACCATTTATATTTTAATTTATCTTTAAATGTAATTAACGTTATATACCGGTGTATTACATTGAAATAGTTCACAACTATCCTGTATGAGATATCAACTTTATATAAGATGTCCTAGAAATAGAAAAGCTTATATAGATGAAAGAGATAATAACTATAATGATTGTAGATACCATTTTAAGGGATATCAAAAATATAGCTTACCATATTTAATATAAAAGACAATATTTAATTTAAAATAAGTATAGGTGTATTAAACAATTATTATCGTTTAATATTTTTGACCTAAGAAGTTGAGTGCAGTTATAGGTTTTAAGGCCTGAACACTTTTATTTCTTTAATTTACAAAATAAAATGATTTTGTACTATACTTCTGAGTCTTGTAATATCTGGGTAGCTATATTTTCAAGAATTTTTACATGAATACCAATGTGTTTTAGGGTGACTATAAAAATTATGTGATTACATCTCCAGTTCCAAATAACGAACCAACCACTTCTCGGTCGTCAATGTTGTACATACTTTTCATTAAAGTATGTACAACAAGGGTGAAAAATAACATGTCAACATTCATCGTTTTAGGATTACAAACCGTTAAACTGCATCCGATATACACTATACACTACGATGAAAGGGTGCAAATAAGGGGGTTCTGAGAAATTTCTGACTTTAGCTTAGAATTTATTGGAAAAGGGACAATGCGGAAATGTACTAAGTTAATTTTATAGTACAGGGCATTACCATTACCAAAAATCATTGTTTAATATTTAAGAGTTAAACTTAAACATATTTTGTAATAATTGGACCAGATAAAGGCTGTCTAAATAGGAATTAGAATAGAAACATGTGAAGTAAAGCACTTTGTCTTTTTAATTAGTAAATATTTACCTTAAAAACTTTGAAACAGCTTAATTTCTACAGAAAGTTTTGCGCTTTTATTTTATTATTCGTGTCAAGAAACTTTTGTTGTTGTTAATTTGTGATTTATGTTTAAAACATATAGTTTCTTCAGGTTGATTTATTTTTCTTCAGACATTAATTGCATGGTATTTTATTGTATCTTTGTTTTAATTGTTGCTTTTACTCGTTGCTACTATCGTAGTACCTGTTTAATAGGCAATAAGTCTGGTATCAAGACATATATCCTTATATTGTAAAACGCTGAAGGTCTATTTCAGTTAATTGTTGCATTATTTTATTACAGTAAAGTCTTATTAATTGTACTTCTATATACGTTATTAATAATATCTCATTCAAAGTAAGTATTTAATTGCTGCTTATAGATGTTTGGTTCAGTTTTGTTTTATTTTCTCAAATATTTCTTCTTTCATATTTTATTAATGCATTAAAAGTGAATTCTCTGTAAAGAATTAATTAATGAATAAATAGCCATGATACATGGACATGCGTATAAGATACCAAAAATGAAAGCAAACACTAATGCCTGAACTAATGGGCATTTCATTTCCATTTATCGGGGTGAGTTAGGGAAGTAGACTGAAGTTTTTTTTTCTCCAATTTGGGTTCAATTCCCAGTTGCTGAGGACACTTTATGTACGGTATGTTTTGCTCACAATCGTTTGTATTTTTTTTCTATTCCGTGTGTAAGCGTCGTAGTTCATAAATCAGCCAAAACTAACATCTTCATTGGCGCTAGAGCCCATGGTGAGTCTTGGCGTACCAGCGACCTCTGCATCCTCTACCTTCGTCTCACAACTTCATTGATAGAGGGCAGTGTTGCAGGGGGGCATGTGATTAGCAAGCCGGTAAGGCTTGTCGCACTTAGCTCTCTAGATCTCCATCAGGCAGCTTCCAAATTATCCTCACGTAGTTGGGTGAATTCGGTTCCAGACTTTCCTAACTTAGAAAAGCAGGTACCGGGAATCGAACCTGAGCCTCCCGCCCAGCAGTAAGCAACGCTAACCACTAGGCCAAGGACCTGCTCATAAAATTAACATAGCATAAGTGAAATTTTGATGAATGCTGAAGTTAGCTGCAGTTTACCTGCGAAATGAAATCCTAACTAGTTCAGAGATATTTGTTTCTTTCAGAACGACAATACTCACAGTATTGTTCTTGTTTATTCCATTGTGTTTAAATCTCGCCATTCAAACAGTAAAACAGATAGCATATCAGAGCTTGTTAACATTTAGGATTTAACTACCTACTCTAATGAAGGCGTAATCTGGTCATTAAAGATATCTATCAGTAAGGGTTCATCACGGACAACAGGCTAACATCTCATTTAATGTGCAAAACCATAATAATCTATTATGTCCCATAGCCTCCCCCTTGGCATAAAAGAAAACAAGATATCTTCTTGCACATCAAGACATCTTTATAGCTGTACGTCCACGGGTGGCCGAGGCCATTAAGGCGAGTACTCGTGAGAGGGAGATCTGAGGTTTGATTCTCCCAATACTATCCTACCTAATTTAGGTATTTTTAAAGGTTATCCTCAGTCCTCATAAATGACAAATGCCGGGGAGGTACCAGAAACTTAGGCCTGGAACGCTTCCTTTCTTTAAAAAAAATACTTTCCAATTCATCATTTCATCCCATTTATCATCAATGCCCAACCCCTGTGATGCCTCAGAAGTTAAAACGGAGGCTAAACGCTGTTAAAAGTTCTTTATAGTTAGTTTCAGTTCAAGTTCCAATGAGTTCATTGTATTACAAAGAATGGGTGTCTTTTTATTTCACATTTTCATTGTGCTTTGTTTTAGATTTATTGTAAGATTTATTATTGCTTTAAAACTTAGCAGTAGCAAAGTGCAGAACTACATTATTTTCCTTTTCATTGCGATCTAATTAAAATTGTTTTAGTATGAATTAAATTTGGAAAAAATCTATAAAAAGAGGAATATCTGTATTAAAAATGCATGCTATAATCAGTTGAATGGAAACTCCATGTAAATCAAGCGGAATGGATAGCAACCTGCACTCTTTGCGTTAGTAGAGTTGCCTTCAAACCGACAGTAATCAATTGAGCCATAAAGATTTAACCCATTGTATTTGTTTGTGTAGTACTTACATTTAAGTTTTAGGTATTCCCCATTCTTCAAATGTTACCCTGAATTACCAGAAGCTGTCCTTCACGGTTATATTATTCTCCCTCCTAAAAGTGGCTGTTTCTCATCATTTGAATTGCGAGCATTATTTCATAAATAATGCATATTTGGCAGTGCTGCGAATTTGATAACGCATCACTGGTGGCATTTTTATCAGTTACAGTTCAAGACTTGATAAAGAAGCACTTTTGTTCATTTTGTCCATAGTTTACTCTGTGTATAGATAAGAGCTAGAATTGGAGGCTCTGGGTATGTTGGGTACTGTGAATGTTGAAGATATAGGTCGTAAATTAATATCAAACCTTGGTGTGGTAAAATCTCACAGAAATCCACAGTGCTTTGAGTGAAGTTTGTGGTAAGTTGACAGTGGAAAGTAGTACAGTTTCACGCTGGATTAATCGTTTTCGTGTTGGTCATGTCAGCGTACACGATGATGACCCAAGACCAGGATAGGGTGAAGACAACAGATGAACTAAGTGTTGTGGATATTCTTCCAGAAGATGTCTTGTTACACGTAAGGAACTTTCAGAAGTTACATTGACTCTTCCAAGGTTAGTATTCCTTATTTTGACAGATGATTCACAGAACAGAAACATTTGTGCACGGGGACTCCCTTCACATCTTAATTACTGAACAGAATCAGAAATGCAACCTTCTTAAACAAAGGTAAGTCGTTGAAGGTCAACTATTCTTATGACGAATTGCTGCTATCGATGAAACATGGATTAGAGACTTTCAATCGGAGTTGAAATCACTGTCCAACGATTGGAGTAGTTAATCTTTTCCACGGCTAAAATATTTCGACAAGCGCAATCAAAACTCAAGCAAATGGTGATCTTTGCTTTTGATCTCAAAGAAATCATTAAGACAGCAAAAAACCCATGTAGATAATATCCTGCCCATTCAAAAACTGCGCAAAAAATGCACAGACAACTCAGCTGTTCGAGCTGCACAATTCATGCATCATGACAAGCTCGCCGGCACGCCAAGAATGTTGTGACCAATGAAATAACGCGAATATGGATTGGAAGTATTGCCCCAAAAGCTCTGCAATCCTGCCATGAGTCCACCAAACCTCGACTTATTCTCAAAGATTAAAAAATCCATTTTTTATCTGGACGAACTTTCTGCCACCATTGCCAGAGCTATTCCACAGATGAACGAAAGTGTGCTTTGAATTAAATAGCACAGCTTCCCAAACGTTGGTAGTTGGTTATGATGCACAAAGTCTACATTGAAGCACTGTAAACATATACTGTGTAACATAAATGGTAAAATGACACTGGTATTTCACCTCTCCATGTTGCCCTCCGATATCCGTGTTTCAGTTTTCCTGGTGGTGGCCATTCTAACACAGTTGGGCCGTGGCCGTATCATTGAAGAGTACGTCTCAATTCTTTCTATTACAGATTCCTGAATATGCATTAACTCTCTCGCATCTCCATTTCTCCTATTCTCTAATCTGAATAATGTAATAAGATGTAATGAAAAAGCTGATGACGAGGTAAGAAGATCAGAACGCATACGTATGCAAAGACAACCCCCAAACACAAATAACTAACAAGAATAGAAAATATAGAATATAACTTTAATTAAATCAACAGGAAGAGAATATTAGAAGGAGAAGATAAAGGTAAAGAAGAAGGGAATATGGAGATAAAAATGCCTAAAAAATATAATAAACGGGGATAATTTTGATTAACAACCTGAAGTAGAGAATATACCTATAAGAGTTTTGACACCGGGAAGAATATGGAAGAAGGAAGATTACAGAAGGAGAAGGAAGGATGTTGGAGATACACGGGAATGAGCCGCGGCAGGGGATGAAGGATGGAGTAGTGGTGTCCGGAGAGGAGGAGCTGAGCGCAAGAAATGGTGCAACCAGGGAACCAGGAGGGACAAGCGAGATGGAGGAAGGAATGGTTGGGAAGAAAAGATGGAGAGTAATATGGTGGAAGCGAGGTGATAGTGTTTAATGAGTTCAAGTGTTGGGACAAATAAATGAAATGAGTAGGAAAGATTAATAGTGATAAATGAACTTTAAGTGAAGTAAATTGTCAAAGAGAAGGATATTACTATAATTGTAATAAATTAAGGAGCATTGAAACAATTAAGGATAATATCCAATTTAAGAGAATCTCTGCCGAGTACTGGATACCTGTACATACCGCTGGTAACCAGTGGTTAGTAATAGTATAGTTGTATAGTTATGGAATAAATTTAAAGGATAGAATAGCTGGCTACCAGCTATATTCCTACTGGCTCCCAGTAATATTGTTAAATTGTTAATTTGATAGTTTTGTAGATTTTGGAAGATTAATTTGGGAGGTAGTTAAGTAAATTTATATTTTGGTTCAATTAATTATTTTGTTTATTGTTTTATTATATTATTTTAATCTAGTTATTAGGAAAATCTGTAAAATAATGTATTAAAATATTATTGAATTGTATAGTTATAATAACAATAAATGGAAAATTTGATATACACGCCCTGGTTTAGGAAACCAGGTACCAGGGTAGCGTATACAGATTTTATATTATATTATATTATCTCTAATCTGGATTTACTGACACCTCTAAGAATTTCATCCATTTCCAATACCTGTTTCTTATATTGTTAGTGGAAATACAGGCTTTTATCAGTATTTGGGCATAAAAATCTTACTGAATTATGGAAGGTGAATGAAATGAGAATTGAAGTTCTTTTACTTTACAGTGTACGTAAAAAGATTAAGTTTTTCTTGTGTTACATGTAACAATCCAAATGGATTAAATAAACTAGCTGCAATCTGTGGTGTTTTTGAGGTGTTTATGAAGAACTGTCAAAAGACTAAACTGTCTTAGAGTGTTGTGGTGTTGGTAATCCGTCTTTGGCATTCAATGGCAGATGTTCTTTTGGGCAGTACATGCTCAAAACACCTGCCAAGTGCGGTGTACATTTTTGCTCTTTAGCAGATGCCCGGACCTGATACACTGTTTGATAGAGATCTACTGTGGAACTGGAAATATACTGTTTCAGAATATTGCACTGTTGATTAACACTTTTGGCATTCCGTGGCAGATGTTCTTTTGGTAGCACATTCCCAATAAACCTGCCAAGTACAATTTGAATTTTTCCCTCTAACAGATGCCCTGATATGGTTAACTGTTGCGATAGAGATCTACTGTGGAACTGAAACTCAACTCCATAGTCCTTATAGATTTTCAAAAAGGTTCAGCTGACACGGTTGTGCTAATTTATAGAACTGGGCCCAATATTCCCCAACAAGTAGATTTCCGGAGAAGAATCTAACGTACTTTGGCAATATGAGAAAAAATAAGATTGACATTCCAAATTATTTAAAGGCTAGTGCCCCTCAACAGGATCAGGAAAGTAGAACTTACTGCTATCAACAATGCATTTTCAAGATTACCCTATAGAAGGAGACATTGGAGATTCACACAATTCCATTACACCCCATATTTTAACTAAATCAGTTGATGCCGTGAATGATCTGTGTTCTGCACAATCAGCATCAATAAAAAATGAGCTTTGGTCCTTAAGGTTTTCCCATTTTTCTGATAATGCAGATATATCTACGCTGCACACAACCCTGATTCAAAGATTAAGAGAATCGAATCATTAATTCAAACTGGATGCTATCTTGTTCGTGGACATATAAAATAATGGACGGGAATGTGCTCACCATTAGAAGGAATCTACTAATGAATTAAAAAAGACGCCAAATAGACACAGAGAAATTCATAGTATCCCGTAAAGTCGTACATAAATTAAAAAGATAATAGGGGATGAACTGGTGAATATTTTGAGATTGAGAACTTGCGGCTTGCAAAGCCAGCTGAAGGAGATATGGAATTAATTATGTGGGTGATAGCCTTTTTTTTTTTTTTTGAGTAGTGTTTAACGCCCGTTTTTACTACTGAGGCACCACAGGCGGTGGACACTGATGATACATGAAATGAAATGATAAATTGGGAAAGGATATTTTTTTTTTTAAGGTAGGAAGCGTTCCAGGCCTAAGTTTAGGTACCTCCCCGGCATTTGCCAGTTATGAAGACTGAGGAAAACCTGGAAAAAACCCCAGTCAGGGAGGACGGTCCTGGCGGGATTCGAACCGCAGACCTCCCGCTCACGAATCCGTGCCTTAACGACCTCGGCCACCCGTGGCGGTGGGTGATAGCCTGAAGGCTATGCAATCTATGATACATTGTTTTGTTTATCTATGATTCACAAGTTGGCTATGTCACTCGTATTTACTTTGTAACATAACAGAACGTGCTATGAATTTATCACAGTCCTTTTTATACCAACTGAAGAGCTTAAAATGCGTAGTTACGACACAGTTGATATGTATCCTAAATCAGTAAATTATTTCTAATTATATCAAGCTAAAGTTAGGTTTGATTAAGGTAAGCTCAAATATATTATACTTAGTAATGTTAGATATTACTTACAGCAACACATGTAGTATTTGTGCTTCATCAGCTCTTGTTTTAGCCTACATAACACATTTGGGCTGGTTTTATAGTTAAAAAAGATAGCCGATAGCATGCCCTTTACGAATTCTAGTTCGGAGCAAACCCGTGGCAAAGCAACCGAGTTCAAGGTCTTGGAAATGGTGACGAGAAATACTGTCTCTTCATGATACACGTGTAAATATAAAATCAGTTTGTGTGCTTTATTTGAAAACCAGTGATTACATGAAATTCATGTGTTATAATAAAAACCGCACACGAAGCCAATCCCGAACGTGTTCTCTTTTGTTATGGTTTCCACAGTCTGCAATTCACAGCCTGTAGACTAGAGTATAATTATAAATAGAGGAAGTATTGGAAATGAAATGTGCGTGAAGTCCGTACCAGAGGTAAATTTGCCTATCGGCTGGAAACCACATATAAATGTTTCCTCGCAACAAACGTTACGGGGAACTGATTTATAGTTCTATGCAAAGCGTCATAAAATTGTTACAAACATATTGCGATGCATTAACCACGATCCAATGATCTTCAATTCAGCGAGAACGTTCGTTTCTGAATGTACAAGGTAATAGAAATTTATTCTTTCTTCTCTTGCCATAGGAGGGAGCGCTTAGTCTCAAAAGGTGTATTCACTATAACTTATTAGAATGTGCAAAATGTGAATTTATGCATAAAATCCCTTTATGATGGGGAAAGTAGGAGTATAGCGTGGCTTAGCATTTACAGTTTTCCTATCGTTTCGATGATTATTCTTCCGGAAACCTACGTATAGCAGCTCACTCGCAGATAATAGTGGCAACGCTGCTTGTTTGAAGGGCCAGTTTTTTCCTTCCCTTGCATGTCATCTGGGAAGTAGTCGCTTGAATACAGCTGCAACGTGGTGGTTTAGTCACTTCGGATATTCTGTTTACCACACAAAACAGTTGAATAATTAAGTATCTGGAATCAGTTATTCATGGGTCAAGGTGTTGAAAAGTTGATGTTGATTACTGGTTATTACAGGCAAGGGGAGTCATAAACGTTCTGAATGGGACCATGTGGAGCAAAGTTATCAGTAAGCAGACAGCAGTGCTTGGAAATAACTTACGGAGCTGAGATGTGCACCTTAGTGGAACTTAGATTTGCTATGATAGACATTATAGTTATTATTATTAATTTGGGAATTCTCCTCAAATTTAATGTTTGTATATTTAGCAATATCGTCGTTGAAAATCAGGGAGAAACATTCTCCGGGACATTTGAATCTTTATACAGACCATTTCACGCCAGGCGAATGAGTGGCTATGTTTGTGTCGCTTTAACTTTTCCTGCATAATATAGCTATCATTATCTTCATCCTCACCGGAGGAATCTGCGAATGTCGGAATTTATGACGATCAAACTGGTACATATAGTTTATTCAGAATATAAGTAAAAAATGTCTGCAAGTTCATCTCCCTCAGCCATTATTTCCTGTATAAGATATGTAACACTCTTTTTAGTAGTTGTGTTATTATTTAAATGCACTATAACAGCCCAGGATTAATGACTTGCACTTACTTTTCATAAAACACTTCCAAATTCCAATACTGTACATGTACTATGCCCACTAACATACAGTAATGTGGGGATTTTTAACTTTTCTTAAGGGTAAAACAAAAATTTTCATAAATTTCAAAGTCAAAAATTTATGCTTTGAGGAGAAGGAACAACAATGAAAAGCTACTGCTAGGACATACAGTGTAACCACCATTGTAACGGAAGTATTTCAAGAAACGTATGTCTGGGGGTTTGATGGGCCCTCACGGTACCATTTAAGGGTTAATTTTTATTGTGAACTTTGGGAGATTTTATGTGTTTGCTTAGTGAATGAACATATTGGCGTTTCCAAGGGGATATTTTCACAAAGATCAAATTCGTTTACCGAGCCTGCCAATTGGTTCCTCAAGTAAACCAAGGCAATCAGAAAGGTCTTGTTTAAAACCTCCGCTTTCAGTTAACTAAACTGAACGCACTATTTTATTTGAACAGCTAATTGTGTAACAGTAGGGGACAGGAATTGTGTGGAGAGAAAGACAATGCCCGGCATAGCGCGTGGCCAACTTGACAAATTGCATCCCCCCCCCCATCCGACCCTAGCACCAATGCGAGAGCATTCCCCTGATTCGATCATCCTCGAAATTAGACCTTCAATCGATACTCATTAAAGAAGTTTAGTGTAGCGCCGGAAGAGAAAATCGAGTTTTTGAGCTTATTTATAGCTGCTCCAGAGTAAGAAGTATAAGAAAACCTCGTCTTTCACGTAGTATGAAACAGGATCCAGGTGCCACTTCGTAAAGTAGTACTTCTCCCAGGTATCCTTTAATTTTTGTTGCTTATCACTGAATGGTAGAACAAATAAGTCTATACTATGAAAACATATAAATGCTTTACTATTGCCAAGACTGAGAGGGTGACGACATTTGGCAAAATCATAGGCATGCATTTGGTAAGGTTGGTTGCCGATTACGAAAGTAGGACTAAATCTTCCGGAATACAACTTTGGCGTAGTGTGTACTTAAGCTACAAATAGGCAACGCACATTACACTTTAAGAATTTGTGGAGCAGCAGCTGATTTAACAACAGTCAATACCTGAGGTTTTTTTTGAGTAGTGTTTAACGTCCGTTTTCACTACTGAGGCACCACAGGCGGCGGACACTGATGATACATTAAATGAAATGATATATTGTGAAAGGATTTTTTTTTAAGGAAGGAAGCGTTCCAGGCCTAAGTTTTAGGTACATCCCCGGCATTTGCCAGTTATGAAGACTGAGGAAAACCTGGAAAAAACTCCAGTCAGGAGGACGATCCTGGCGGGATTCGAACCCCTGACCTCCCGCTCTAGAGTCCGCGCCTTAACGAGCTCGGCCACCCGTGGCGGTCCAATACCTGAGTATTAAGAATATGCTAGAGATATTTCGTTAAATATTTATCTTTGAAAAGTGTTATCTATATTTCACTGACTGTCATTGAATAAATGCTTCACCCGTGTTAACTGATAGTAAATTCAGTTAGTCGAATCACTAACAGCTAAAGAGAAAAAGAAGAGATATGCAAATAGAGGAGAAAGAATAGGTAAATACCCATCGACTGAATACTATATTTGCAGTTTATACGATATGAAAAATATTACAGGAAAAACTAAAGGAAAGAAACTCACATCACATATATTTTATCCTCTCCAAAAGCCCTCGAAATGTTCAACTAAATAGCATTAATGCAAAACATTATATTAGAGTATAACTTTAAAAAAATGTACTGCAATTCTAGGACATTCTGCGTGTGACTTTAGTTGCAAATCTTATTTGCACACGCGGTGTTTTCGGTATTTGCTTCTAGTATTACCGCAGCCGGCAGCGCCAGTACCTAACTTCGTTTACCCCTTGTTATTCTTGAATGTCGACCTCTCAGCTGTTTCCTGCCGGTCTCAAGGCAGTATGCATTCATCTGCGAAAATGGTTTTACAGTTGAATTTAGAGCAAATCCATTTTCGTGCGAAAACGTTATTTCAAATACGAATTAGCTCGTTCTTTATGGACTGAAATAATTCAAAACTTTTCTGATCAATTATTTACATTCAGAACTGCAATTCATAATTCTGAATTCAGTTTTAAATCTACTTCTTCATAACTAAACATAAAGCACGTGCAAAAACTTACGGTTTTAAAAGAGGAAAACTAGATGAATTTGGTGCAAATTCTGAATGTTCACCAACATCATCACTTTCAAAGTAAGTACTTCGAATGTATATGATTTCATCTTCTTAAGTAGCTTAAGTAAGTGGTACTTGAATTTTGGCATCATACTATAAAATTCATATTCGTCTAAATATAAACTCACGGTGTGAAAAGAATCACCGAATATACCAAAAAATACAATCTTTATTCCAATTCTCATTCAGACTTACCTGTCCAAATCTGTAAAGAACCCTGATCCACTGCATACAAACATGAGCCATTACATCTGCTGTTAATGTATATACTTCGTTGTTGTTTATTTTTATATTAACAATATTTGTTTAAATATAAATTCAAATGTGTGCTTTTTTGCCGAGAATTATATTGTTTAGAAAAAATTAACGACAGTTCCGATATGGATAGGGCGACAAATTGGTAGTGTTACTTGGAAAACATAGTTAGGGCTATACTTTGTTATAAGAATACTAAAAATAAATTCAGTTTAAAATCGAAGAAAATAGCTTATTTATCATTAGTTCGGCCCATAATGGAGTATAGAGCAGCATGTTAGGATCCATAAAGGATATATCAAATATAAATTCAAGAAAAATTCCAGCGTAAAGCAGCAAATTTCGAAAAAGGTAAAAAAAAGAACACTGCGACGAAAATGTTAAAACATTAGGTTGGGAATCACTAGCAGAGAGACGCACAAAAGCGACGATAACGTCATTATACAAAGCGTATACAGAACAAAATGCATGGAGGGAGATCACAACTAGATTATAAAAATTAACATACTACGGTAGGAACAATCAATTGTAGGCAACAGAAAACCAATATAGGTAAAGCAATTTCCTCTTTCGTAAATAAAATCATAACTGATTGGAATAAATTACCTGCAGTTGTCTTTGAGGGTTGTCCTTCTCTGATAAGATTAAATAGTAACCTAAAATTGATTTGTATAAACATGTAATTGGTATGAGTAGATATGAATGTATTCATTGTTCAAATTTAAACCCTTACCGGACTATTTGAAATGCTGTTTAACTCCTTTCTGAATTTAATTGACCAGCTTTGCTTAACTTGTTTATATATTATTAAAGCTGCTAAGTACCTAGGCCTAAATATGCTGAATTATATTTGATAAAACTATTAATATTATAAACGCATATAATTAAGTTAATAGATGCAAAATTAAGTTCATGTGTATTTAATTAGTTTGGCGTATTTAACTAGAACTATGTAAAATTTAACTGGAATTACACGCTTTTAGCTATGTCAAATGTATTTAATTAAGATATTTGTAAAATTAAATTGACATGCATTTAATTGGTTTGGTATATTTAGCTATATGAACGTGTATCTAACTAATTGAAAATTTTACATAGGTGAAATGTATTTAGTTAAGTTAACTGACATATAAATATATGTAAAATTAATTCGACATGTACACATGCTATCGGTGTGATAATACTCATACATATATTTGCAAAGTCGTTTAATTAAATGCACATTATGAGATGTAGGCCAAAGAAGAATAGATAAACTTTTATTCTTACTACTTTCACTATTATTTTAACAAGATATAAGGCATACCAACCCTTTATTCCTGGTAAAAAAAATGCAGCGCTTTCATATTCTGACTTATGTTTACATAATTATTTCAGGACTATTTAATATGTATTACCACAGTTTCTTGCTATATTTATATTGTAAATAGCACTAATTGCCAGACAGAGTAGATTTATACATTAGGTACAAACCCTCTTTAGGCTGCAACTCACATACCAGCTTGCTCTATGGTTGCTGTCATTAACCGATTTGCTTGTGCGACTATAACCCGGGTAGCACTACTCCCTGCCACTGGGTAAGACACTACTGAACGGAGTGTAAGTAAACTATCTCTAGTAGCTATTATCACATCGCATTAAGTCACTTTACCTTCGGTGTGGATGCGAAAGCTGAATTCAGGTCTCCCTCTGTGCTACTTAATCGACCCTTGAGTGCTCCAATATTCTGATTGCTGGAATTCTGAGTTCAGCTTCCTCTGCTACACAACACGAGATCTCTAATATCAATTTAATGGTTTAATATAATGCATCGACAATGTCTTAATTATACAGACGTCTATGTTATATCCTGGATTGGATTTCAGGAACAGTAAGACATTAACAATCCGGAGACAAATGGGAATATAACATTTTACGTAAATGTTAAATGAATTAATTTATAATTTTCCAATAGCTGATTAGAAAAAGAACTCCAAAGAGGAGCGCTCCTTGTAAGTAAATGTTGAGAAACAGACGTAGGTCTGCCTATTCTGACAGGAACTCCAAAATTTACATTTCTACGAAATGAAAAAAATAATATAAGGGTATACGATAGTCAAAATAAAATATTTAAACAATTGAAAGATTTTATAATTCGATCCTAATAAACTGAAATCTACGTGTAGATGATTGCTGCATTTGGACATAGTTAGCACATTTCAGCACATTAAGAGCTCTCAAGTTAATTTTTTCCTCATAATCGCCAAAATATACGTAATGTTTTTAAATTTCATACTAACTCTTAGAAGAAAATTAATAGAATAATTTTGAATACAAAAGTAACATTACTACAACGAAATATTATAGAGTTAAATATTGAATGCAAAGGTGTTTAGGGAAAATGGCGGATGTTCAATAATTCATACAGTACGCTAGCGGCGTATGCCTGTATCGTCCGCACCTCTTCTCTTTATCTCTCGGAAATTGAAGGAAGGTAATTGCTGGAAATACCCAGATCGACATTCAATATCAAGCAGTTGTTAAAAAATCAGTGCGAATAAGTAATTCCGGTATCAATCTGCATTCATGGTATTTTCAAATTAGGTAGGCCTTATTACATTATATGCATTTTATTACGCATCATACACCGACTTTTTTCATAATGCAAGGGGGTTTTGTGTATAAAATAGAATTTTATTTTTTTCCGTACCTGTTATTTTGCATCGAAACATGACCACGTAAATAGAATCATGCTTCATTAGTAAAGAACATTGAGCGTGTATCAATTACTCTATCATTAACGTTCCGTAACATCCAATTACATAAATATCAGAATCACGTGCCTGCAATGCATGCACAACATTGACCTTGTATGTTTTCAAGTTTAAATTGACTAAATTTCGGAAGCTGAACTGATGTGTGTGAGTGACAATTTTCTAAACTGATGCCAGAAATGGGTGAATGTAGCAGCGCAACATTTCCCTCACATATTATCATAATTTTATTTTAATTGTAGTGTAATTGCGAAAACTTGAATCAGTTGCACCGAATTTAGCTTCTCTTCACCATAAGTCGCAGCTTTGAATGCCGACCCGCCAGCTACCATGCATGAAAGGCCGGGCATTAGAACAATATGATAATGTGATTAGTAAAAGTTAAGCATGAAACTGTTTAGAGTTTACCACCATAAAGAAACTTTTTAAGTGAAGATGACTTGCCGAGAATGAGTAATTTGTATTAGATGCGCAAAAAGTCAAATTACTGTATTCCTAAGTACCATTTAAATTCCTCATGCCTTTATGAGAGCCTAATTTATTTAGGACTATACATAAACATATTTCAGACTTCATTCCGGCACTAATTTCATAACAAGTAAGCTAACAAAAGGAGGAGGGACCTATTAATTAAGTCATTCCTGTTACTTAAGTACATGTACATTTATTATTGCGTTTATGTTGGCAAGTTACTGTTAGATGATCGTTATACTTTTACGTCTCTGGCTTCACTTTATCGTGTATGTTTATGACTTTGCATCTCTTTACGACGTGCAGTATTCAAAGGAGTAATAAGGATAATGCTGGAGACTTTTGCAACCTCAATGTGATTAAAAAATCTTTTTATACGCTGGTCGCAACGCCAATGCAAGCCACATATACGAAAGTAATCTTTGGCTTCACCAAATATCTTAGCACTTGTTCTTTTATAATCGAAATCATATTCCATCCTGGATTTCTTTTCATTATAGAATATGATTTATAGATAGTCAACACAGAAATGCGTTCGAACTTAAAACAGTTATAAAATGCAGATTGTTATGAGACTTTATTAAAAATTTAACTGGGTGATTAAGGAAAATACATTTCTGCCTTATTATGTACTGCTGTATATCCCAGTAGACCATTTGCGGCCACGTGTGCTAGCTTCGACAGTCTGCCAGTACCCCATTTCTGATCTCATCGATTCGCAATCTTCCTGTGTATTTAACGTTCATACAACGTTGATTAATAAACGTAAGCAAATAGGAAGGAGGAGAAGGGAGTAGATAAAGGGAAACAGCTGAGGTCGGAAGAGGTACACAACTGGAAAGACGGTAGGGGAACATGAGTTACAGTTTTCTTTATACTTTATTTGTGTTTTTTAAAAGCTGTTATTTATTTTTCTTTTTTCCATTTATTTATTTATTTAATTTTAAGACCCTTGCAATCTGAATTAGATTTTAACAAATATATTTTGTAAACTACTACTACTACTACTACTACTACTACTACTACTACTACTACTACTACTACTACTACTGCTGCTGCTGCTGCTGCTACTGCTACTGCAACTGCTACTGCTACTGCTACTGCTACTGCTACTACTAAAGATGTTCTCAATTATGTCGACATTTTGATCTTGTAATAAAATCAGCCGTCATATGCAAAAGTTCTGCTTCCCAAATTCTTCTGAAATAGTGTCTTATTTTATTAACAAATAATTGTATATTCACGCGAAAAGACCTGGGGAACTAGAAAGGTTTCTATTACCATAAATGTTCTTTGGAGCAGTCAATTATTCACTGGTTGTTTCAGAATAGTTTTGAAAATATTCAGGTTTTCCCTCATTATTGATAGTTGTTTAAAAACTCTAGGAGTATTTGCGTGCGATACCTTCTGAATTTCACTACAGTGATAAACTGTGGATCCTATTATTTGTCTTGAAGTAGTTCGTCAATTACTCGAGGATTTTCTATGCTCATATGGCTATAGTTTTGCAAACGAACATAAGCATGTACATGAAAGCTCGATAAAATTAACTGCAATTCATCAATTTTCTGCAATACCAATTACAGAAATTCGCATGACTTACGTCTATGAGTGGTTGGCTTTACATGGGGTTATTCGCTAGAACGCATAGTTTTCGGTTAGCAGTTGTATCTTTTATAGACCCTATATCCCTAAATTTAGTAATACTTTTCTTATATGGGGAACCCAAACACGAGCAAACTGTTCTACAAATTGCCTACCTAAGGATTTGTAAGATTCTGTTTTCATACAAAGGTTATGCAAATATTTTGCACTCTAGTATTAACTTTTAGGGTAGCATTTTCATACATTAAATACCGTTATGGGTGGCCGAGGTGTTTAAGGCAAGGACTCGTGAGAGGGTAGTCTGGGAGTTGATTTCCGTCCTCCCTGATCGATTGTCTATGTTTTCTTCAGTCTTCATAAATGGCAAATGCCAGTGAGGTACCCTAAACTGAACTTGGAACATTTTTTCCGTAAAATAAAAATGTTTTCCCAATTTATTATTTTTTATCTCATGTATCATCTATGTTCACCGCCTGTGATGCCTCAGACATAAAAACTGTCATTGAACTTTAATAAAATACATAAAACATAACTTACAATAACAACATGGCAAAGTTGACTTTACATCTGAAATGCTTTTTAGTGAACATTTTATGAATGGATAACCCTGGGGAATCGGTCGGTCTTGGTAGTTGTGACCTACGTATGCCCAGCAGATGACTGGTTTGGATCCATGGTATTACAAAGTGGTAATTTGTTGCGGAGATAGCATTTTCCCTATTTCTTCCTGAAAGCACTATTTCCCACTTTCACTTTGTCGCTCATGCATATATACAAGCTAATGTCACGCCTAAGATTTGCCTTAAAATATTCAAATCAGTCACATGAAAAATTAGGTATTTAGGATTTTACGGTTGGTATTAGAGACACAATATACTTGTGTGTGGGTGTGCCATTTACAGTGACATCAGAGTAACGTACAACCTTCATCGTTCAATGTGCAATTCATCATAGTTATGGTTTCGCGACAGGTAGCATTGGTTTCCTCTTTACCCACCAATGCTACAAACGCAGTGCGGAGATACTTTGTATACCTACAGTGTTTCAAATGCTACCTTTTAGATGGTTCAAACTTGCATTTATTCTGTAATATTCATCTTAATAGTGCTGTCCTTCCTTCTTTCAGTCACCATTGTTACACGTTTCTTTAACAATTTTATCTCTTCATCTCTTTCACAGTGAACATCTTTCTAGATCTATACTTCATAATAAAATTTAATGGATAGTATTTCATATATTTATCATGCATTCTTCAATTATTACGTGTATGTCAATTATGTAATCTTATTTTGTTATAGAACTATATTTTTTCTTAAGTTTTTACTTCTTTTGCCTGTAATCAGCTTACTTCATTTCTTCATAAACCCAGTTTCCATAACCGTATAGTATAATTGAAACTGACGTAGTTAAATAAATTAATTATATGCTTACCTGATACTTCACATGACCGCTATTTGCATCCCTTCCCAAAAATTCAGATGATGCTTGTCTTATTTTGACATTTTTCCTTTTATTATAGAACATATTAACTAATTTGTAAAATGAAATTCACTTATATGTTACACCTAATACAAAAACAATAAAACATTTAAGTTAATTGAATACTGACAGAAAACTTTATTGCTGTATTTCTCAAGAAGCCGCTGTTCTTTTTTCTATGTACCTTTGTAATATCAAAGAGATAATCAAGGATATGGAATGAATGATATTAACTGTGTGTTCACCAAATATACTGAATACGTAGAGCAGTATTTTGAATTTGAAAGTCTGGTTCACGCAGGAGTATGAGGATGTATCTTTAAGAATTTCACCAGAAATCAAATGACCGAAGAATTCGGCGATATTTACTTTATCTTATGCTGAAGTCTGTCCATTGCACAGTTTGGCACCATAATAATACGTTTATATATAAAAACTGGCAACGATTAACAGGCAGTACACTGATTTTAAAGCATGTATAGTTCTTGCACCTCAAATAAATTCAGTGACAAGTGAGCTAAATTCTACGCAGTGGTCTTTGTTGTTGCCCCATGGCCCATATAATCTTCTTTGTTATTCGCTGAAGTTCAGAGTCTCTTTCAAAAGGGAATATAATGTAAATTCTATGAAATCTGGTTTGACAGCATCAGATAAACATTAACGAAGAACAGTGATGTCAGTAATTCAAATATGATATTAGTTGACACATTTATAGAGTGCATGCACACGATAACACGAGGGTGGTGTTAAAATCAGAATCATGAGCTAAATTAATACTGTTGCAGCTAAGTGTTATTTACGCACACTCCACTTTTACTCGGCAATTTATAGTAGTTCATGCCTGTGAAACGAAATCTGATATACACGTTGTAATTCGTTGTGGATATTGAGCTGTACGTTAGTTTCATCCCGACTGGAGTCAGTAACGTTGAGGTAGTTACCGGTTAGTTCAACCTGTCATATTTGCGGCACACAACTGGTGTTATGAATGCTTTCAAAGGATTGAAGCAAGGTATATATAGGGAAAACTTCTGCTTATAACCAGGGATTTTTGGATAACTATATCAATTGCTGAGGCATTGTAATTGAATGCTTAGACCGGTAATTACGACCCCACACCCCTCTTCTGACAGCCATGTAGAGGGTATGGGGTCCTGAGTACCGTTCATATCACAATCGGAGCATGGCTATGAATACGAAATTTTATTTTATGCAGAAGAGATACTCTAGTTACTTCATTTTAGTTAATTTTAGAGAAGATTCAGGTCTCCAGTATTAGTTTTAAATTAAACATGAAGTAAGAAGGACGAGGGGCACATAATAAAGATTAAACTTCAGGGAATTTTTCGACACTCTTTAACCACAAAGCACTCGCCGGTGACTAAGGTATAGCCGACGAACTTTTTTTATATGACTAGTTATTCTGAAGAAAGTTATAATGAAATGCAATAAGAAACACTCTTCACATTTTATATAAGTTATTCGTTACTCTTTAGATGTGCTTCTGAAGACTTTCGATATATTTGTTCTTTTCATTTATTAGTTCACTTCATAGTGCTATAATTAATAATCGGCATGACGTGTTAGAAATAAATTACAGATTAAGAGAATAATTTCAGAAATTTGCAAATAACGAATATGAATATCAATAGAAATTAACAAATAGCTTTTTAAAAATATTATTTAGACAAAATTTTTTGAAGGATAAAATAAAGCTTTAACCCTCCGTTGGGCTCAATATATCTTTAGAGGTACCTTTCTGCGTTTTTCAATTAACGTAACTATTATTGCAAAACAGCTGCAGCCCATTAAAACTCATTGTAGCTCTTCCTTGCTCATTGTTGATCAGATGTCAGTTATTGTTGCATTATCAAGCCAAAATATCTGAGAGATATATTACGCCCATTCATGTACCTAATTTTTTTCGTATCCTTCGTTACTGTAAGCCAAGCTTTTGTGCATGTCACAGAAACTAATAGTATTCAATTTAAATGACTCCAGCGACTTAAAGAAAGCACTAGGAATATAACGCTATTTCAATCAAGCTGCAAATCTGTTTTAGTCTGTAATGAAATAATCGTTGGTCAATATCATTGAAACAATCCACTGCAGATTCTCGGCACATTTCTTGTAAATCTGTCCAGCATGCTCTAAACAGTAAGTAAACTTAACATTTCCTACAGTAATATTTTGCAAGTTACTTCTCCTTAGATGTCAGGAAACAGCTCTTATAAATATTGCGTTTATTTTCTGTGGATAAACTAGAAGAAAACTCGTTGATTTCACGAAAATTTTAAAATGCCTGATGTTATTTACTGATTATCTGTATATTGTACAAATGTTTCTTCTTTTCCTTCTTGTAGTATGACAGTAATAATAATTTATTTCTTGTGGTGTATGGACTTATAAATTCAAAACATATAT
This sequence comes from Metallyticus violacea, assembly GCA_030762175.1. Taxonomy (NCBI): domain Eukaryota; kingdom Metazoa; phylum Arthropoda; class Insecta; order Mantodea; family Metallyticidae; genus Metallyticus; species Metallyticus violacea. Next base: position 292,094,838 of record CM060846.1, read on the forward strand.
TCTATTATATTGTTTTAGAAATATAATAAGTAATACTACAATACAAAACAGTAACATAATAATAAATAAAATATTCACTTACAAGGATTTTCATGTAAACGGCACCTCTCAGATCGAATAAAATATGTATTGCATCCGTTAAGTAAATAAGAACACACATATTTTCGAATAATTTCTTCGTTTGTTGGTCATAACAATTTACAGGGCTTAGAAACAACTGAACACTTCCATCTTCTTACACTGTCACTCATGCTCAATAATTTTATAGCCATTTCTTCGTCATGTGGGTTATTAAGTCATCCATTGTTTAATATGGATGCATAGGATCTAATTTTATTTTTAAACTTTAGCTTCTACATGTCTCGATCTACTGAATAATCCTGGCTTTATATCTATAGAATTATGGGGATACGTAGAAAACAGAAGATATAAGCTCATTTAGAGGTTCTGAATATCTTAATTATGCGGATAATTAGCAATTAAAACTGTCTGAGAAATTACTTTCATAGTATAATATACATCCTTAGGAATGCTCATTTAATTCCCTAATTAATACAAACTATCAAGCTACCTTGATTCTTTATAATAATATATTTTTTCTCAACAACAAAAAGAAACACTCATTCTTGCTACTGTTGATTCATTTAAATGCCTGCATAAAAACCGAACTGAGAAAGGAATATATTCCTTTTTTTTTTATTCCATTAAGCAAGTACACATTCAGAATGACTACCTGAAGGTTATATAGTGAGGTTTTTATGTTTTACCACAAAGGATCGGCCATCCTCTGGCCTGCATTATCAAGAGCGTCGGCAGGAGAGCGCACGCGCAGCGTCTTTGGGTAAAATGTCCGTAAAAACTGACATATATCATTTTGAGGTGTTAGTGGCCCATGAACGCTAATCAGGCTTTTTCGGTTAAAATTTTTGTTTCGCATCAATTTCTCCGCCAAACAGTATTGTAAATCCAGTTACAAAAACTAAATCTCCTAGAGTTGAAATCTCTGTACTTCTGACAAACTGTGTGATTTTAATTTAAGAAATCTTGTATCTGTTCTTGCTGAGCTGGTCGATATTCCTGTCTCTTGTAACAAACGTTTGATATACTTCTGTGGATTGTGTTATATTTATGCATTCATTTCATCTTAATTTTATGACTTTTTTTTAATGAAATAACTCATGTATTCCTTGTCTATAGAGTATTTGCTAATTCAAACTGGTCTTTTAGGAAATGTTAGTCGAAATGTTCTTTTTCTTCTGCTGCAAACTTGTTGAAATGTCCGTAACTTACAAAAGAATACGTTCCTATAAACCTTATTTCACTACAAACATTACTAAATACGAGATACAATTGTTTTCAAATCAGCTAAGCTACTGACACATATGATTATATCTATAGCAATCTAGCGAAACTACGTAAGAGACTGGTCAATACAAGTGAGGTGCTCACAATATACTCCACTATGTACATACGAAAACAAGTACTTGATAGGCCCGGGGAGGCTATGCGTGCGAAGCATAAAAACTGCACTGCATTTCAAGAATTTCCACTCATATCTGCATGAAACCCAGTCTTGCAGCAAAGACACAATAAGGCAACAAAGTTTCGCAATTGAACATCATGACCCCTGGAGATTTCAGATTTAGAGATTAACAGTTCTATTATAATCATCTCCCAAGTGTATGTCTTAATATATTGCATTTATAACTTAATGACAGGTTGAGGCACATGACCCCTTAAGGCGATAAGCAAGTTGTATTATATAGACGGATATCACGTAGAGAACTGCATAGCATCGGGTAAAGTTAGATGTTCTCTATATTTATCACTATGATAATAAAGCGTACTGGCAGGATTAAGACCACACTGAAGAGAAAGAGAGGCATTTCCGTCAAGCAAATAAACCTTTTGTTTCAGCTCTAGAGATGCTTCCTGAGGAGTTTTAGATGCCTGTGCTCTTATAAATAGTTTTAGCAACCATTTTTAAATGCTTACACACTTTAAATTCCATCTATCAAATTTTAACTTTAGGTAAACAAAACTTTACATGCATTTATTTATTTTAAGTATGTTTATTGACACCCAACCTCAATTTTAAATTTTTACATGAATCTTTTTAGACATTCTGGAGACTGTACTGCATAAATAGTTGCATTAATTTTTATGTGAAGCACGAAGTAGATTACAAATTAATACAATCAATGTCGTAGTTTTTCTGTAATATGTATTTAATTTTTTTAAAAAAATTAAACATAAGTTAAACTTAAAACTTTATGAAAATTATTGTATACGTCAATATTTTTGAAACCATTTACAATGTTTGGCAGAATATTTCCAATTTCATGGGAGTAGCTGTAGCTCTGAATAGCAGAAATACTTACAAATAAAAATGAAAATAATTAATATTAAATAAAAATAAAAATAATACATGTTTATGATCTATAGTGAGAATGTCACAAACTTCAAAAGTTATTTCTGTGTCCTCTAAACAATTTTGCATAAAACGTAGTAAATATAAACTTGGGTGGCTGCAAAGCGCCGAACAAAAATCTCCTTAATGCACTTATAAAAGTAGTTTCATTATGGATTTTAATTTCCATAATAATCTTGAAAATGGAGAATCTGAGAAAATGAACACGCAAGCCAGTACCTTCAAGATTTGAAGACGTTTATTTTTTTCTTTCCATCAGGGTATTTACAGCTTTGCCCGTCATTTCTAGAGGTTATTTGTTTTAAACATTTTGAAGACTTAGCTTGAAGATTCTCGGTAAATTAAATGTTCTTTTGCTAATATAGTCTCAAATCTAAACGGCACACGTACACAGGATGTTCTGAATATTATGAATATAAATAAAACCCCGATGCAACAAAATTACAAATTTCTATCATAAATTGAAAGAATGAATTGCCTTAAATAGTGTAGGTTCCAGAAATACTCGCTTTAGTGCAAAAGACTGAACTATTGCCACCTTTCAAGGTGAATTTATAAGCAACTGAGCTGCATTAAACTAATTTAATAATAATAAACATTAGTATACCCATTTATTTGTGTGAGTATAGGTTTAAAAGTTTATGGGCATATGCGTAAAATCATATATTTACAGAAATATTATGCATACCATGCGGATTGTTTATTTGAATGTTTTCTGCAATAATTGTTTTGCAAAATTTAGAGCAATATACTGGCCATATTTTAATGTTTGTAATAGATATTTAGCAACAAGGCTAATTAGCTTATTTTCGGTTCCTTGGCAAAATTCTAGAACATATAATTATACAAATAAAATCAAAAGTGCTTTTTATTTCTTAATACATTTTTTTCCCGTATATAGGTACATTTCCCCTTGTACGTCAGGTTAGCAGTCTTCACAACCGAAAAACATTTTACTCTTAATGTCTTGTTTATAGCCTTTGAGGAAAGAACAAACGGTACGGCTTATCTTTGTAAACAGTGCAAAGACCACGTTTTACATTTCTTAGCACGTTCGCTTCTCTTCAGCACATGAGCATTTGTGGGTTTTTAAATGTAGAAGTTTATCGCTGAATTAATTATAAACTAGTTCTTTTTTATCAGAGGAAATAAGAATTAACACGCAGAAATGTCGATCCTGGTAGAGCAGTGGTAATCATGTAATCATACATGTTTTGTAGACCCAAAACGTGGGTACAATCCCAGCCAGGGTCGATGGATGTTTCGGGCGTAAAAAGTTTAAGTATGGCTTCCTTCGGAAGGAAAGCAAAGCCATGAGTTCCGTATCGTACATTTACGGCACGTAAAATAACCTCAAGCCTGAAAGAAGAGGCATCTAAGCAAAATTAATCGGCCCTTTTGTGCCCTGATTGCATGGGACGCTGATGACCTGTTATAGAGCGTTCGTAAATAAATCAAATAAATAATTAATTAAGTAAACGGGAAAAAGGGCACTACGGTTTAATTGTACGAATGGATATCATTTAGAAACTTCTACACTTTAATCCTCCACTACAATTTTGCTCTGAAAAAAATAGAATTATCTATAGGTACATAGCTTCCAGTAAGATCAACCATTAATTCTGGTACCATCAAACCTGAGTGTACAGAATGGACAAAAAATCGTATACCCCTGCCCTACTAATATGGATCATAAAAATTCACATGTGTTCCTTCGTGAACTCAGCACAGACACCAAGGACATTCCATTTATGTCGGTCCTGGTGTTGTAGTGGTAACCATATTTGCCTTCTAAGCCCAAGATCTCAGGGTCAATCCCGAACAGGATCGATAGTTTTTTTCGGGCGTAGAATCCTAAGTATGGTTTCCTGCAGAGGGGAAGTAAAGCCGTGGATCCCATGTCATAGATTTGCGGCATGTAAAAGAATCTCTCGCCTGAAAGAAAAAGCCTGTGAGCAAAATTTTTCGGCGATTCACGCGCTGAATTGAATTGAAGACTGATGACCTGAGATGTTAAAAAAGCGTCCATAAATAAACCAAACCACCAACATCCATTTGTCCACTGTGCATAATATTTGGTATGTGATAGGACATAATGCATGTCATTTTGTGATTCCCGAAAGAGAATATTTGGTGTGGTAAGATCTGAGCTTCGTTCTGGTCATGACAAAGGTGAAGGATATCCAGAAATTCACCTATTTGGAAAACATTCCTTGAGGTGCAATGATGGTAAAATAATCTGCAGCACCATTTTTTTTAAAACCACAGAATATCACACATTTCTTTCTTCATGAAGTCAAAAAGCGCCCGATCATTTATCAAACAAGGGGTGTTTGACCGTACCATGAATAAAATAACGCTCAAGTCGTAATTTTATTATTCCCATCTAAACCAAATCCGTTCCTCTCATTTTTTTTTTGGAAAATTTTTTTTTATTTTCCCCGTAGCAAATGTAAGAGTTACGGCGCATTTATCAGTGAATAGAACTCTCGTTGGGGAAATTGTGAAAAATAAATTTGTCATGCTATCTCCTGACGAATTAAATCTATGTCTGATAGTTCATTCATTGACAAGGAATGATAAGGTTTCACTTTCACCTTTTTGCATATGGTGTTTGATTGTTGAACGTAGAATATCCGTTTCAGTGGCACGCTCTCCAGACAACGTAACTGGGGATAGCATGATTGATTTTTGTTATCAACTGCACAAGAGTTCAAATACGTAGATGGCCTCTCATTCCCACAAAAATCCTTTGCGAATGCTGTATTGAAAGATTTTCGTTCCCAATTCAAGAGATGGGCGATGGCACCTTCTGAAAAGGAAAAGTCATAGTTCGTGCCAGTGTTTTCCCAATATATGGCCGTTCGTTGATTCACACTGTCGCTAAACGCTCTTCAGTCGAAAAGCGTCATCTCTTCATTCTGAGTTCACGTGATCCATTGCTCTTCCAATAATTAAATGTCAAACGCATTTTTCAAATACAATGGTATAAAACAAATTAATAAAAGAAGAAATATGTGGACTTTATACCCATATTGATAATTAATTTGCTTACTTATTGCAGGGCATCAGAGATGAATAAAAAAATCTGTAAAGTTTATAGTATTTTCACTTTAGTATGAAAAGTACAGCTGCCGATATTTAAGGATAGTACGAGCGTACGTAGAACTATTGAAAATATTTTAGCGGTCAACTGTCCATTATTGCCCCATACAGTGTGTCAAAGTGATGCAAACGTACATATCAAATGGAACTATACATCTTAGTGTAGCCAATATTCATGTATTTTTATGTTACCCTCACTTTGCGCAATTTTAATCTCAATGTCTGTTTAAATTTCACTTGTAATTTAACTTTAATAAAATGAGACTCGTCCTAATTCATGAAGCATGACTGGTTTAGCGAAGCATGTAAACAATATTTCGGTACATTTTTTTGTCATTTTTACGACGTAAGCACAAATGATCCTCGGGGGAGTAAATCAGCGTTTCAAAGCGAAATTTTGTTTTACAATTAGGTGCGACAAATTTTTAGCTTCAATACTTTCAGATCAAGGAAATAAACAAACACTACTGCTTTAGTCATGCACCATATTTCCGTATAGAAAGATAACTGTAATTGATTTGTCTCATACGATTAATTTAATCAGCGTTTCCAGCAAATGTGCGCGCCATTTTTACATGTTTCGTATAATGTACAAACCTAGTGGTCAGTAAATTATTAATCTAAAACATGAATTGAATACCAGAAATACTTGATGGACGAATAGACGATAAGAGCATTCCTATTGATTCAAACGAGATACCGGTACTATTATTTACTTTGATTTGTAGTTGCTAGGTAATTGGGCATTGTCACTGGCGCCACAGACTGAGTTCAGGATGTTGTGGACAATACTAAATCCTGTTTAGAATGGGGTATAGAGATTACTGGGCAAGCTGCGGCTCCCGTGTGCTCGTTGGAGCAAATATAAATTGGCGAGCTGGTGGGGAGGGCGAGAGGTCCACAGGATATTTATTACACACCACTAAAATACTTGCAATTGCATTTTCAGTTAAGTTACGCACAAATGTACACGAATCACAAAGTTTCCGATTGTTAACATTAATGCAATGAAATAGCGTTCTAGGTCATTATTGGGGACCACAGAAAAACGTTACTTAAAACCAGAAACAAATGTGTTTGATCAAATAAGGTACCTTGCAACTAAATGAGGCTGAACTTAATATAAAACTGCTTACTGAAATATAACACAATCATCTAAACTTCCGTGACTATGGATATTACTTTATTTGCGTATAATTTCTGCACTTACTACCATTGAAAAAAGTACCTGGGTAAGGCGTTGCAGTCCTTTTCAACTACCGTGCCCCTGAGAAGTATAAAGTATCACTAACTAACAGTAAGACGCATAGAGTTCCCACGACAGAACCTGCCTGCCTTTCATTCAAGTATTTCGACGTGCAGGAAATGAGCATTAGCTATATGTCATGCACTATTTTCCACTTCTTTTTCAAGAAAATACTGAAGAACAGCAATCTTATAATATGCACGCTAAAGGCTCTATTTATAAGCGTAACTTACCACATTCAGAAGACGAACTACGTCATTTTGTTAAATAGTTCGATACCATCAATACGAGGCAGATATATCAACAGTTAATCCATTACGATAAATTATGAGGATTTATTTTCTGCCAGCTGTTATTATTGCGAATCAAGATTTGTTCTCTTTCTGTATTTAAAAATTTTCAAATAATTTAAACACAGCAAGTGTCTTTCTTCATATCAAAATTACAAAAGAACACAAGCGCTAGTGAACCCGTTAATTGCGATTACCTGAATGGGTATTTCAGAACTTTTTCTGAACTTTGATCAATTAAGCGCAGGTGCCTACAGGCTTCCAACTCATGTTTCCACACATATCTTGAGATTTAAGAAGTTCAATACACTTTAAATGTTCACACTTTAATAAAGAAACACTGTTTAAAGCAGTAAAATCAGAAATATTTTAAAGACCATCTTGGTAGGTAATCTGTGAAGAAATTCAAAAGCATATCTATTTAAAAAAAATATTCCTGATCTACATACAAAAGCATTTTACATTAAAATCCCAGCTTCTTTGAGCGACATATAGGTTCGCCACTGATAACTGGATGATAAGCGATGGAGTAATCCTTATTCATTGCGTTCCAAAGGACACTACAGTGACAGGTGCATCCTATGAAGATGTTTTGAAGAAGAAGCTCCTGCCAGCATTGCGTGAATAAAGGTCGTCAAAGGCTGCCATTGTGCTCTTTCACCAAGACAACGCCCCAGCGCTTTGGGCGAATGTAACGGAGCAGTTTCTTCATAAAAACAACAGGTGATTCCTCATGCTTTATACTCACCTGACCTGGCTCTTAAAGAATCCGTGGAAACGAATTGTTGTGTGTATGCCAAAATGAAATAAGCATTTAGCAACATTAACGACATTTATTGAGCAATTTCTAATGAAAACTTATTTACGAACAGCATGTGTTACTACATCTCGAACAATATTAACTAGTTTGCCGCCATTAATCCATTAAATTCTACAATAAATTAGCATTTAGCAACATTAACGACATTTATTGAGCAATTTCTAATGAAAACTTATTTACGAACAGCATGTGTTACTACATCTCGAACAATATTAACTAGTTTGCCGCCATAAATCCATTAAATTCTACAATAAATTACAACATTAAACCAGGAATAAAATGTTTGTAATAAATTTTTAAGATTTTTTTAAACATTTAAAAAATATTCATTCTCGTCGTATTCATGTGCTGCAAAACTCTTGCACGATCATCGACAAAAAGCTACCCAAATGACTTGTAAAATGTATATCCGTCTATTAGTAAGCAATATTTCGTAATACAACTAAGTATATAACAAGCTAGTCCAAAACTCTTGTAAAACTATAGTATCAATAACTTTTCACATTAAAACCCAGTAGCTACTGCAGTAACATGTAATAATATTTCTATGAGATTACGTTGAAAATCTACACGCAGTTTATCTTATGAATAAACCATAGTCAAGCTAAAAGATTACAGAAAATGGCACACTTTGTGGGCAAGAATCTTCAGCTTAATTAATAAGTGTTAAGCGAAAAAAAAACTAAATTCCCCTGGGAACTTCTTACTTAGAACCTGCCACAGTTTGCGCTTGGAAGGAAGATACCAAATGCTATCGCCGACCCAAAATAATAATCCCAGAGTGTATTCAAAGGCACCGATATTTAAAATGAGATTGAACCCAACCCCTTCATGTAAAAGTATGGCCTTTTTTCTTTCAGGATTTTTATTATTATAACATACAATCAGTCTTCTGGACCGCATGTTACATAATTGTTTTGTTCAACTGTATAAACTGCTGCATGAAAATGATATTTTTTCACAAGAATTCTGCTTTTATTTAATATGCTTGATTCCTTTTAATAGTAAATGAATATTAATTTTTGAACCTAACTCTGTTTGTTTCCTCACATTCATTGCATAAAACCACATTAACTTTCAATTTTATTAAAATTGTAAAATATTTTATCGGCATGTCTGCCGGGTGAAAGCACAAAACGTTTATTAGACATGCTGCGGTAGCAAACATTGATAGCGGGATCGTAAGAGGCTCACATGTTTTGTGTCGTGGTTGTGACGTTACCTACTCCCTCCTCCCTCTTTAACGTCTAGACTCTAGGTCTAAAGGACCGCAGTCCTGGTAGATACTTAATTCGGACATTGTAAATATTCATATGTTGGAACATTTTTGGTCAAAATTAGTGAACGTGATGTTTGTTTTAATGGTATGTATGAGTGTAATGTGTGGTCTTATGAAAACCTTAGAAGTGTTGTGAAACTACCATAAGCTACCATGCCTATTATGCACATTTAATGCTGGCTACGAACAGCGTATCTTGGTACATGACATTTAATGTCACATGTCCCTAGACAAGAGGCGTTTATGCCGATCACCTTCAGTTTTATTTCCGCCCAAAGACATTGAACGCAAGGTCAAGAACAGAGTAACTCATCTGTTCTTTGAAGGCTTCTTCAACATTTAGGCTCATATAGTTCTAGTCTTATGTATAGTAAGGAATGCTGCTTACCTTTTAATTTGCCCAAATCTTTATAGTATGGATATCATCAAAGTATGCAGATCTCTCCTATTGCTATTATAATTTATTATGCTTTTCTTGCAGGCTGTGCTTTCCATTTTAGTCTATTCTTGCATTTTAGGGGATTTCAATTTATTCATTTTGATGAATCGAATGCTTCGATTTGCAGCCTCCAAATGTATGGTGAAAACCGGACAATGAATGTGATGATTCATTCTAGCTTAAAATTCCACAATATGTTGCACTTTACTTAAACCTTTTTGGTTTCTTTGTGCAACGTTTTCGGCTTATGCTTCATATATAACGCATTTTATTGTAAAACCTAACTGCCTAGTAGGAAAAATGTTAACATGGACAAATCATGCAATAATGACATTTTTCAAGGTTTTTGACAGCTCTACTGTTAACTTAAAACATAATCTATAGTTTATCCTTACTCTCATAAAAAAAAATATTTTTTCTGCATTGTTCTGGCGCTTTAAAGATATTTTATTCAATAATTTATTTTAATTTTAAATTTCCAATTTAGTGCCATAAACGGATATCTAATGTCTCAAATGAGCTAGTTTTCCAACAAACTTATTTGCATCATTTAAGGGCACATTGTGCTATTTAAGTTTAATAGTACATGATGGATTGGATTGTCAGAGACGGAGGTATTTCCGTACTTCAATATTGCTCAAGGGGGTGGTGTTTGCGCCTACGTCCCCAATGAGACACCTCAGGGAGGAAGGGTTTAAGTGAGGGAGACACTGGGCGGCCAGCATCCATGGGTGATTGACATGAGCATGAACTGGCTCCCTGAGGATTCCAGAATAACATGCCGACGCCACATCCACACCAGACACTGGGTCAAAATCATTTTCCCAGCGCAAGTCAACGTCACACCACACAGCACCTTGTCTCGTGTTTTCAACCGTTTAACAAAATCAATTAAATGAAATGGGATGAAACGAGAGAGTGGGAAATTCGTAGAAAAATGGTCCATTGTTGCATTCGCCAAAGCGACCAGGGGAAACCACGAAAACTCCAAGGAATTTGAATGTGGGACCTCCCGAATGCGTATACCATGCGTTACTGCATGAGCCATCCCGCTCTATTTTATAGAGCATATAAACCCCAGTCCTTTTTATTGGTTGTTCATTCGGTTACTGCTGAAATAACGGAAGTAACATTTTGTTCTTATTCCATCCTGACTTAATGTGCTGAAAAGAAAGTTTCTGGATCTTCCTCGTGCGTTTATTTCCAATAGGATAACTGTGCAATTGCGACCTTTAAATCCATTGAAGTGAAGAAATTTCTCCTTTTGGCCAACATTTTCTTCTCTTTTCGTTATTTCCAAAGTCACACGCTTAATATTAAAATTTATGGAGGTTCAGCTCAGCGTCTGGGCTTCTTGCATACTGCCAAGTGTTTGTGGAACGATAAATGAAATTAAACATAGTTCAAATGAGCGCGCATTACAAGGCGTTCTTTCAGTGTGATAAAACTATGGAGATAAGATTAACTATTTTTACCACAACGTGTAAAGAGAGTAGACCGTGATCCGCTGGTAGATTTCAACAAATATCTTGAATAGCAATATAATTATAATTCTGTATAATAGTTGTCTTTAAATGTGCGCTGCGATTAAATGAATGAGTGCAAATTTGTGAAAGTTTTGCAGATTAAATAATGGTGGATCCATTCATAATTTTAGAGTCCTTGTTATTGCCATACTTTTGAAAATTCAAGAAAAACATTGTTGTTGACGTACTCATCAGTATTAGGTATGTGATATGTAACAAATATTTTAAGAACTTAGCAGGATTTTAGGAGCTTTCTAAAATATGCATCTCGTATGAAAAATCTACGCAGTCATATTTAGGTCATCCATGGGGCACAATCGCAATTATTTGCTTGATCAACAAATGTTTGCAAATATGAAGCAGTCACAATGTCTGTGATTATCAAGGAATCTTTTTTAACATTGTGCAAACTGCTATAATACTATGCTCGACCTCGGTGATTTTACGATTTTTAAGAACTATACAAGGCAAATTGTAGTAGGGTTCAGGCCACAATTATAAACGCGTTAATTTACTGATTGTCTAAATTGTCTAAATTAAAAATTGTTGGTTCACCTAAGATTGTGAAATTGTAAGATATCCACATTCTCTTCTTCCATTAATATTACTTTAAAACTGGACGTACATGTATACTTATTTAAATGGGTAAACGTTAATGGAATTGATTATAAATGGATGAATTTTTCATTTGTATTTGAAGAAGCTCATTTCTATCAGAAGAACTGCGGCAATGAAGCCAGTTTTGTAGACATTTTAACTTAAACTTTTTCAGTAATTGGGACCTGTGCGTAGTTTTACTGTGTAGTGCAAGTAATTTTAACCCACTTAACCGCTTGTCGTGCGTTACTTTACATAGATTTCCTTAGATCATGTGTGTGTTTGGTGGACAAACTTGATGTAGAAGAGAATTTAAAGGGCTTTACGCCCTTTAAATTACGCGTCATTGTTAACTATCCGTATTAAACTGTTTCTGTTATGCCAGAGATACTTATCCGCTTGTTTGAAGGCCTCGGCATACAAATGCTTTGCCAATATCGCATTAAAACATTAATGAATGGCACAGTAGCTTTACTGTGTATAGCAATGCATTAAATGGGATAGTTGAATAGTCCTAGTTAGAAGCATTTTATGCTTCTGTGCTTATTCTTGAAAAACAAATATTAAGCACATTTGGCACTGGTGAGCTGCATGCTAATTTCTGCAATCATATAATAATTTTGTTCTTAAGTTTTGGCATGTAAAGGTACACAGTTAGCTCTTTAGAAAATGTAACTGCACGCTTACAGACAATGTTTAATATAGGTATTCAATAAAGAAATAAACTATATTTCTCGGTCAAGAAAATTGTTTAACAATAATAAGTGTACATTCAATACAATTATATTGAATATTTTTTAAGAAATAAATTGTCTCTAAAGTCGATAGTGGTCGTATAAATATTAGTAACCACTCTGAATTATTTTCAAAGGGAAAACTCAATAAATTTAATGACATTCTGAGAAAACAGGCTATATTCCAGCAATTCGTATTCATAATGACACCATATCACTGGTGGTGGACAAAGATATAGACACCAAGTTGTCAGATATTTTCAGTCTGAATTAGAGCATATTCTGAGCTGAATTGTAAATTATTTTCTTAGTCATTTGGTTTCCGGACTCTACTCCTGTTTTACCATATCGTCACGAAGCCTTGGTTATTTATTGTGTGATGCATATTTATTGGGGTTACTGAAAAGAGCAGTTTCAGACCCATGTGATGTCAAGGTGCTCATGTGAATACTGCTACAATTCTAAAACGGTTTAAACAATAACGCGAGATAGGTAAATATATTTATATAGCTTATGGCATTGTGTACCAGCATAATTAAATTTAGTACATTTAATACTCTGCAGAACAAATATGGTGCCTCAGTTTTAGATGTTAATATTATTTCTTTTTAAAAATTAAACTCCTTGCTCAAAGTGCTACAAAATCTTAGTACTGGATTGAAGAAAAGTAATTTAATTATTTTTTCTTCTTTCTGGCACCTAAATATAAGTGACACTTGTCCCTTTTAAATGACAACAGATTTAGAAATTTTCTGCTCCAGATAAGGGTCCCGAATTGCGGGAATATTTCTACGTTGGGTGTGTTTTAAAGTGAAAAGTTTTCCCTTTGTGTAACTGAGGTCGACAGTTGTTAATCAAAGAGAGGAAAGTCATTTTGTGCTGTTAAAAATTATTTACATCATTTCAGCTTGAGCAGCTACATAGGGGTAGGATTTTTCTTTGAATAAGCTTCGCGTTGTGACTAAGGGGCTGATTTAAAATTGTGCTAATTACGGCATGGTTTTGTTATAGTAAGAAAAAGACATATCCTATGACACCGCACATTTTCGTCGCAATAATAATATCGGGCGAAGAATTTCCTGGCGAGAAGCAAGCATCCCATACACCCATTCTCCTGCTAAGCAGTAAATGAATTTTATACCTGAAATACGTATATCACCCTCAGAGCCTGAAAAAGGTTCGATTGGTGATAGGAACCTCAATTTATATGTACTTAGACTTAAATCCATTAATATCAAACACAAAAAATGCACTTTAAAGCTATATTTGTGGAATACATAACTAATATTTGAAATAATATGGGAATATATTTTAACATATTGCTCAAAAATTAATTAATGACAATTAATTTTAAACATTAGGAAATATTTTGAAGTAAATGTAACATTTTATTTGAAACGGTGTTTCATTTATTCTTCTTAATAAATAACAGCAAATGCTCTATTCCACTGGTCTACGACACATCTGTTTTGGTCCTGCATACTAAAGCCACATATCTTCAATTCACCCAGGTGTTCAGGTGCCCAGACTATTTATGGGTACCGTAAATCAGAGAATATGTACAGACAGGGTCGGCAGAGGAGTTGGGGGGTTTTGAAATGACAATAACACAGTGGGTTTATAAAAGTGTATTAATATTTTATAACATAAAACAAGATATAACATGCCCTTTTCATCTTATCTTCTTTTAAAAACGACAAGTTTCCAATGGTGTTCATTCATATTTATGAACATTTGAAATCTGTGCCTAAAGTCATGGGTCACTCTGATTATAAGTTTAACTCCAGACCTGTGAAGTGGCAGTTCGTGAAGTTCTTGTGGATTTTTTGCTTATTCATCAACACATCGAGTAAATCTGAACATAGCCATTATGGAATTTCTGCACAATAATCTTATAATTGAGTGAAACTTGAGTTTAGATCTAACGTGTGCCGTATAGGGCGATCAGGAATGTTCACAGCTTACAGCATACTGCACAGTGAAATTACACAGTCCATTAAGGACAGCTTCTCTCGCTCTGGTAATGTTTTCTGCGGCCCGTACGCTTCGAACACGGCCCGATAGTTTCATATTTACAGCTGTTGTCGTCAGTTTAAAGTTTAGAACCTGAGTTCGTGATATTCATGTTTTTATAGTTGATGGATAGATTGTCTGGGGCGGAGGGGAATACTGTGCTTTAGTCTTGTCCACGACTGGTCCTTTGTGCCTATGCCCCCAAAGGGAGCGCCGCCGGTAGGAAGGGATGAGGTAATGGGGCCACCGGGTGGCGAGAATCTACAGGTCTGCCGATGAGAAAAGCTAAATTACCGAGATATTCTTCATCCTGTCCAACAATCCCAAGCAATATAATATGTAAAATGAAAAGATAATCTTCTGCACTTGTGTACAGTTATTTTGCAGTCATAAGTTTCACAGTCTGATTATAAGCCTTGTAAGGTCTGTTATTTTTGCATCAATTGCAGTGTTATAACATGGCAATACTCCAGATCAAGAATCAAACACCTTCTGCGTACCACCTTTTAATAGTGTTGTTGTGCTGTGTATACCTTAATTTCAAATATTTCTTAAACTGAAATGTGAAACAAATACTTCAGTTTGACACATAGTATAGTAAGCGTTGAATAGTATCTTGGCATTTTGCCCGTTTAGGGTAGAACGTATTGTAACGGTTCTGAAGCAGGACGAATCTGTAGAGAAAGATTCGCAAATAGAAGAATCCCTATTTTAGAACGATTTTAACCTCTTTTAGCTGTCTGCTCAAGTAACTTTGAATAGTTTAAATCATCTGATCTCAAGTTCTCCTTTTTATATAATGTAGTGTCTAATATTCATTCTGAATAATTTTTAGTATTTAATCTATACCAGCAGAATCTGTCAAGCGCCTTTCGTTGGTCGTTGTTTCAGCTACAGAACAGCTAATAAATGATCAAGTAGTTTAATTCCTGCGTTAAAATATTGCGAAAATAAAACTGATTACTCCAGGAACGAAAATCGCTGAAAATTACACGATCGTTCTTTGGTTATGTGGAAAATAATATGATCCTTTACATTATCTGCATATGCAATAGTTCAAGAAACTTCTTGAAGGAACGAACCATAGGCCTACACAATAAGTGGGCGATCTTTTCCAAACACCTCTCTGTCATCTCATATATGAAGTATCATACCTAAATATCTTACATACAGCTTTTAGAAGACCATTATACGAGTATAGTGTACAAAACATCTTGAAAGAATCAACTACTGCGACGCGGTATCACCCGGAAACTATGAGTACTTTGGACGGACATCGGCCGCAGAAGTCGAAAATAAGATTCATCTATTTTTTAATATGTTTGCATAATTGTAAAACAGTAGTTGATTGAATAATCTCCTTATACTATCGTGCAGTATGCTACTCATTATTTCTTGTTGTAGTCATAAAATACAAATACTAGATGTTACGCAACATCCTCATCCGAGTTATTTAATTTTTCTCGCAAATGGATTAAGAACACTTCCAGAAAAGTTTCGCTGATGCTACAGTACAATTAGGTATCTAATACTAAAGTTCTCTTAGAACGGAGCCCTTCATTCTTCCAAATCGTTGTCTTATCGCCTGAAGCCAGAGAGTTGATATTTGCCACAACTTTAGTTCCTCTTGGTGCCGCATTTGTTTCATGCTTGGTCAATAGGAAAAAAGAAAGTTTCAAACTTTGCCAGTAAAAAGTTCAATTCTACATTATGATTGATTCCCCCTTCCCCGTAAGTGATTGTCCAAAGTTTCAAAGAAAGTTTTCACTCTTTGAACCCTTTTATTTCATTCACTTCTGTTTTACTCTTGAGAACAAATGTGAGTTGGGGCTACGAAGTGCTGCGTCCACATAATATTTTCGAACTATTTCTCTTCCTGAATGAACTATATTTCTTACGCCCTTGCCGTTTTCCTAAGCCTTAGATTTTTCTGAAATTGCCAAGAAGGACGAAAGAAAATGAATTTAGGAGCGTTCCCAATTTAAAACTTTCAGTTTTTAACTTACTCTCTTTTTTACGATTTTCAATTATTATGTCAAGTACCAAAGATCTCTAACAAGGCAAGTAAAATGCATTGGTAATGCCACAAATTAGGCCAGAGTACGTGGCACTTAATGCTATCTGATTCAGTATTTTAGAACACTGAAAACTTCAGGAAAATTATACATGATCGGCTCTAAGTTCTATATGAGGCATCTTTAGCTTTTTAGATTATAATTGAACTTTCTTGCACATTTATACTGTATGATAACATAATAAGAAAATATACAAGAGGAAGAATAAATTGAATCAAAACTGAAAAGTTTTAAAATTTTGAGTTTAAAGGAGAAGAGATGAGGAAAGAAGGAGAAAAGTTAACATGCACTGAAATAGATGGAGCTCTCCTCATGCCAGTTTTAATTTAGATGTTTATAGCAATAATGACAATTTGAAAATGATAGAACAGCAGTTAACTCATTAGCTGCAGCAGTTATGTATGTGTGGAAGATAACATTGTTCTAACATCATTCAGAATAGTTAAGATGAATATGGTGAATCAAAAAAAAAAGAAGAAGAAGAAGAAGAAAGAAAGAAAGAAAGAAAGAAAGAAAAAGAAAGTAAGAGAGAATAATAAGAGCAAATTAAAAGAAATAAACCGAAAATAATATATTATTATGTCGATTGCTAATGCTGATTATAGGAAACAACAAAGAAATGTAAGTGATGAAAGGCAGCTCAAAGAGAAAATTTACGAGGAGGCCCAGAAAGGAAAGCACTTTGTTTTGGACACGTTTTACAAATGGGCGGTGATACATGGAGGAAACTAGCGAATGAAAGGGCAGCTTGAGGAACGGGCACGTTCCAGGATATCCTGGACTGAAGAATTATAGTTATCCATGAACGGCGGCTTATTGAAGTGGAAGATGCATAGAGGAGGGTAGCTCTGGAGCAGAAACGGTTAAACGGAATTCTTTTGCATGGAAGAAGAAAGAGGAACTTCAAGCTTTCATCCACCACAAAAATAAGTGCCTTTCCGATCAGCACTGCTGCGAAACTGTAAGAGGTTTTCTGGTTTGGAAAATGCACGTACTTTTAGTTGCGCCTTAGCTATATGCAGTTGGATCAAATAGATCTACTATGCTTATAACATTTGCTGCGTAAAAAAATAATACTATGAAATGAAATTTAGTATTTTCTCAATATTGTGAAAGAAGCCCTTCTGAAAGGAATAATAGTAACCAATTGAAAAATAAAATAAAAATTGACACTATTATGAAGGCAATAATGTGAAATTCGCAATGCAGCTTTATGAAAACCCTTAGAATGCCCAAACCAAAGATGCTGCTCTATATTGGTATGGAAAATTCATCCATTTCTGCAGGCTTAGTATACAAAAACATTACATGTAAAAAAAAAAAAAAAAAAAAAAAAAAAAAAAAAAAAATAGTATCTGAGGGACTCAGCCCGTAAAATTTGGGGGTTACGTTCCGGAAGCCCCGAGTTCAAATCCCTTGGGGCCGGTCATCCTGACCTTGGGTTTTTGCGTGGTTTTCCCTTATCACTTACACGGATAGTGAGATGGATATTTCCTTTTCATGAATTTTACGATTCCTATTTCATTCTTCAGTTGTGGTTGCACGGCCAAAAGTGTCAGGTGCAGCGGGCTGGTGCTGTGCGGCGTGGAGTTGTTTTTGCATTTTGGAGAAAATTATTGTCATGACGTCTAGGGGCTCCCTTCGGGGTTCGCAGTTTGGTTCTCGCAGGCCCTAATATCTGGCACATCACCGCCCAATTTCGTCTTCATTTCTTCCCTTACACCCGGAGGTGCCCCACTTGAGGTATTAGATGCAAAAGGCCGATTGTGTCCGAGAAGCCAAAAATATTCTCCTCCGTTCTATCTTACCCTATCCTATAAAAGAAATGTTTTTCTACCACCGTTGTGCCCCTGAGAGCATATGACTTCTTCATGTATATGCGTTAAAGCAGTTCATATATTTAATTTCTGTTGGCTTAGTTTCTCCCGCATATACTTGTAGAATTTTAAATAGATATCTTTGCTATAGTTAATATTGTTATTTTACTTAAACGCAACTTTAGTTTTATTTATTTTGCAAATAACTCAGAATGTTTGACACTTAGAGTAACTGAAAGGGATAAACGTATTGAATAGTTTTATCAATAGTTGTTTTTATCAATTTTTAAAACAGAGTTGAAAGTTGCATGATAAAAGAGATTCGCAGTATAATAATCTGAATAGGCTTATATATTCGAAGAAATATTTTTAAGCGGTATTGAAACGACTAAAATTGTTCTAAAAATAATAGTAAAGCTACGTTTAAAATGAATTACATTTAATTGATATAATTACCAAATGAGCTTTATCTACGCAAAAAACTAGTTTTCTACTACAGTTAAGTTACTGGTAAGTTACACATAATATAGGTCAACCTTGAAGATGAGATATCATAGAAGGGTTCCTTACTTTTGTATATTTTAAAGATATCAAAGATATAGGTAACCATTTCGAAATTTTGTTTAATATTTTTCATTTCCTGATTGTAATAGAATATACTTTTTGTTTACACTCCAGTTAATTTATTCAGCGCTGTATAAATACATACAATGTTTGCATGATATATTAATTTACTATAAATTAATATAGATAGTAACAACAATAACATATATATTCTAAGTATGTATGTAAATTATTCT
Organism: Metallyticus violacea; assembly: GCA_030762175.1. Lineage (NCBI taxonomy): Eukaryota > Metazoa > Arthropoda > Insecta > Mantodea > Metallyticidae > Metallyticus > Metallyticus violacea. The sequence goes on from CM060846.1 coordinate 292,114,010, forward strand.
CAGTAACTGTATACAAAATGTATTGACAATCACATTTTTATAAATGTATTATTCATTTAAAAAGTATTTGACAGAATAATATGCTTTATCACAAAGACATTTCCAAAGAGTAGATAAAAATGAACCATAATTCTTAAATAAATATTTTCTGTGGCTGAAAACATTTGTCAAATATTTTAACTGAGCTATAATGAATTATTTTAGATATGCTAAAATTGCTAAATGTGTATACTGATTTCTACATTTTCAAATCATGTTCTAACACCATTAAATTTAATTCTAATTAATTACAGATTCTTATAGCACTGATTAAACTTAAAAATGGCGAAGTATGGTACTGTTTCAATATCCTTCGATCCCTGCTTTTCACTTATAAATTTTAAACTAATTGGCATAATTTAATAAAATTTGCCCGGATTAGACCTTCATACATTAGAGGCATGGTTACTCAAGGACGCGATGACATTGCTACTCTCATGTCCTTGAAGATCAATTATATGTTCCCTGCCGTCAGCAGTGCTCTGACGCATCTAACTGTACCGTTGTTACGGATCTTGAACTATTATCTTAAGAGGAGTGCAGTACATAACAGTGAGTTTATAAAGCTACTAAATTACATTATTATTCTCAATTCAGTTTCCTTTCTCGTTTTTGTCCTCTGTTATTTTAATTTGTCGCACGTGTAAATCAAGTGTTCTTGTAGTTTGTGCCTCCAGAAGACGTACAAGAATCTGGGAAGGTATGAACTAGCTTTTGAATGTTAATTAGTGCTTCGGCATATTTTTTAATATTTTGTTTCATTATGAGCTGTTTATATGCATGTAGCCCGTTGATGGTGCAGTTTCTACAGTTTTTACAAATGGTGATGTATTTATTCCTCTTGCTGTTTATTTCCCTGCAGTCTGCTGAAATTGTTTCTTGAATTTATCATCCAAAACAAATGATCCGTTGTATTTGTTTTGCCTTCTCTTACGATATACCTTCACACTGCTTTAGCCGGTTTCTGATATGGAATGCTTTACGTTAACGAGCACATGACAGAAGGAAAATAGTTGCCGTTGAAGTAAAGGAATGAACATTTTGGAACAAAATCCTGAAAAGATATCTTATATATGTCAAAGGCATCGTTAAGAAAGAAATAATTCAGTTCAAGAAAGTGAGCTTAAAAACAAACAATGGAGTATCTGAAAAAGAACCTACAGCACGTTGGAGTATATTTCCGCCACGGGTAGACGATGTCGGTAAGACCGGGCCACCATGATTGCGCCACTTGTAATTGCGTTAAAAAGGTTTGCTTTAGACCCATAATGTGTTTCCGCTAGTAGCTGTAACTCATTATGAAACATGTTCGTTTTAGGTGGGTACTACATTACAATGTTAAGGCACAATTTTTCGTCCCACTTTCACAGACTGCGAACTATCACGGCAAATATGCGCGTGGTGAGGTTAAAACTTGTATGATGTATTATTTTAACTACAGCTTGTCAATTTTTTGCTGATTAGAATTGTTAACATCTGTTAAAAGTTGCGCTGGTTGTCATGTGAGGAATTCGTTTAAATGCGAAACGTACTTCACAAAAGCAATACGAGAAATCCGGTCTTCTATGTAGTTTTTAATGTAATGTTCAACTTTATATCCTTTATTTACTACTTTTTATGGGCCCGCAGATCCATGCCATTATTTTACAAATAAGTCCCCGTTTGAATATTTCACACAACTGAAGTTATTTCGAAAATATCCGGGTGTGAGTAGTAAAATAAAGGATTGAATTTACTATGAAATGTCTCACATGCTTTTATAGTGTGAGTGACTTCAGACGACTGCTCGGCTCGTATTGTAGGACTGAATATGGTCTCGTCAGATATATAGTTATCAACAAGGCAGTCACTGAAGTGTTAAAATGCTTAGCATAATCACTTACTCTCAGTCATGTAAAAAATAAAAGATTCACCTACTTCCACTGGAGATAAATAAGACAAACCAAAACAATGTTTAGGCCACTTACCAGTGTCAGACGAATTGTCTTGAAACACACTTGTTAGGTCAATACTTTGTAGTTTACGCCACCATGCCAGGTCCAGGTGAAACCGACAATTTAAGAGCTGCGTTGCTTCATTCCATGTGGACTTAATTGTTTCATATATAGCAACCTCGAAATCTGCAAATATTTTTTTTGGTAGAAGTTTCAACACTAAACATTCGCCCTTTTCCTTATGATACGAAACACTAAGGAATCTTTGTTCTTATTTGTTAGTAAACAAAAATCTGCTAGAATGTAATGTTCATTGTGAAGGAAATGCAATGTAACTGTGTATATTATTTTGCGCCTGTATCTGAAAGTTCCATTTACGTAAAGTGCTTCTGCTTCGCAGAAATGTTGCAAACTGCTTTCACTTCCGAAAGTAATCACATTGCTTTCGCGATCATTCATTAGCACAAAATCTTCATTAGCAGAGGACGTTGGTTGCAAGTTACTTGCAGCTTCGCGAACTTCAAGTAAGGTTGTTATATGTTGTTCGGCATATGGTGACGTTCTCTGTAGATTGCTTCGCGTAATAGTTTAACGATGCAGTACAGTAGCATAAATCTCGGGATTCTCATGAAGTGCTATGGATATTATAATGGTTGGTTTTTCACTTAAGTCAATAGCCGCTTTCCGTTCATACTACGTATGAACTTTCTGACGTGCAAGATTTTTTTCATTGTTCTGGTGATTATGGCCAACTATAGTCTTCGTATCCAAGTTTAAGGTTACTATTGTGGCAGGACAATTCTTAACTGTACACCGCCAACATATACGTCCATCTGTACATGTGTACACTTTGCGAAACTTGAAACCGTTTCTTATAAGTAAATCTTTTCCTATATTTCTGCCTCCTTGAGCCACCTCAATGAAAAACCTTCACTAGTATGCCTCACAATGTTTGTGTCCCCAAATCAATGTGCCTACTACTCAATGCAAACATGCCACCTGGGAATCGTACACTAATAGATAAATGCGCCTGTCATCAGATTTCGTGCGCTACCAATTTCAGAAAAACAAAAAATACTTAGTCGAGATGTCGTTGGCCCAAACCCATTACCCTTCAATATTATCTGCACTTCTCCATAACAAATAGGAAATCTGGCGCAAAACTAATACACCCGGTAAGGTGCGGATCCATGAGCACGAGGTTGTCCATTTGGTTTATTTACGGACGCTCTTTAACATCTCAGGTCATCAGGGTGTTATTCAAACCAGGGTGTGAAACGGCCGATAAATTTTGCTCAGAGGCCTCTCTTTCAGGCTTCAGTTCTTTTTCGTACCGTAAATGTACGACGCAGGACCTACGGCTTTACTTCCCTTCCGAAGGAAGCCATACTTAGGATTTTTACGCCCAAAAATCATCGATCCTGACCGGGTTTGAACCCGAAATATTGGGTTTAGGAGGCAAGTATGGTTGCCACTACTCCACCAGGACTGACTTGTGAGAGGGAGGTTTTTTTTAGGATTTCCTCACTCCTCATAAATGGCAAATGCCGGAGAGGTACCTTAAACTTCGCCTAATTCCTTTTCTAAAACAATTCTCATTTTATCATTTCATCTGATGCATCATGAATGTCCACCATCTGTGATGCCTTAGCAATTAAAAGGGGCGTTGAACATTATTAACATAATGGAGCCTATTGAGAATATAATGCCATTTAGAGAAATGGCTGAGTAAAATTCTATAAATGACTACAAAATTCGCTTCATTCTACACCCTAACGTTATAAAATATATACTTTTCATTGTTATTTTCTTTATATCACTAATAAAGTGCTAGTCCTTTTAGTGTAATATTTCGAAATAATGACGTTTACTAAAAGGGAAAAATTTGTTGCCAAACATAACTAATTTGGTACAGTTTAGAGTGCATACTTATAAATCCTAATTTTTTCATTTCTTATCCAGTTCAGAGCGAATAAAGAGTTTATTGTTTTTATATAAACTTCCATTACACAAAAATTTTGACTAAGCAAAGAGAGAGCCATACTGCTAAAGGGATATGATTCGGTTTAATTAAGCAGTACGCTTTAATCCAGAATAGGACAATGACGATCAGATTGAAATCCTCAATGCGCTTATCAGTTTGTCTGTTAAGGGGAGATGATGACAAAGAAATCAGAAAATAATTTTATTTATTTATTTATTTGAAAATGCATATAACTGAGATAATTATCCCGATTCGAGCTACAAATGATAGAAAACAAATGAAAAACCAAACACTGTAATGAGCCACGCCCACTGTTAAAGTTCCCAGCGATGAAACAATAATTTTCTTGCTTAATTTTCCCTGAGAAATCTAGAAACCATATTTAAGTAAGATGTCCTTTTTCAGTTGTTGAACAGGCCATTTTATGATGACAGCAGTTATATACAAGGCTGTGGAGACACATAAACAAGTGTTGTAATGTTTTGTTTAATTGCTATCAAGTTTGCGTTATTGTGTTATTGTTTGTGCTAGGTGAACTTAATGATCTTTAATTTACAATGACAATGCCTGGCGTTTAAAAAGTACATGTCCCAAATTAATAATATATAAAGAAAAATTGATGTTGAGGTTAGGGTTAACTCTACAAATGGAAACATTACTTTATCTCTAAGTGCATCTAATGTAAAACTTGGGTCAGGTATTATGTCAGGAGAAGATCAAAATGGCAGAAGCACAGGTTTCAGAATTATAGATGTGGAATCACTAGCAGAAGCACTTAGAAAAGGTTGTGTGTTCCTTGTGTGGTGAAAAATTTAATTTAGTGGATGATGGAAGAGAAGTTTTCGTTTGCACATTACACATTTTATGTGAAAATGGTAATAGCGATACACCCTTCAAGACATCAAAGGATAATAATGGATTGTTTGAAGCCAACATTACTTTTGCTTATGGACTGGGTTGTGTAGGTCTTGGAAGAGAATGTGACAACCTTTTATGCGATATGATGAACATGTCTTTTCCTCCACTAAAATTTAGTGCAATGAACGCCACTCAAAATGGCCTATGCTCTCAATAATGGCACAAATTCTTGTAAAGCAAGGAAAATGGGAAAGCTTACGGCCATAAGAATAGTCTTTCTTAGAAGTAGCAATCCCCATTAAACCAACTTTTCGTGCCCTGACTTTACCAGAACTCCCAGAAAAGTGTCTACATGGAAAAAATGAAAGTTTTAATGCTCCCATATGGAAAAGATATTCAAAAACTGTGTTTGTTTCCAATCTACCACTGCAGATTTCTTCTTTAGAAGCTGCAGTAGCATTTAATGATGGGAATGTTGCAAGACTTAGAATCCTATGGAAGTTGAGCTTTGTACCCGGAGTCTTCACTGAGCAGACACTGAAGATCGTCGATTACCAGCGAATCGCAAAGGCAGAGGCTTCAGTGCAGAGTATCGCAAAACTTGCTAGACAAAGGAGCAGAGGAGTTAAAAGAGCTACAGAAGATAAAGAATAACAACAGGAGTATGGGTATGGGCGGTTTTAGTTTAGATTTATTTGGATAAATGTGCATATAATATTTAAATTGATTTTTCAGTAATTTTAATGTTTCATAATATAGGTACACATTTCTCAGGAACTACTGGAAGGATTTGAACGAAATTGGACAGACTTGCTCTTGAAAATAGAATACACATTTAAACGCAACAGAATTTTAGTGTAAAGAGTATAAACAATTTTATAGTCGAAAGATCAATGAATAATTCATTAAATAAAAAAGTAGTCAAATTAAAAAAAATCACAGAAAATACCTGAAATAATTTATCAAAAGGTTACTGCACTGAAATGTATGCCTATTAGTGTAGATGTTTCTGTGGAGAGAATTACAATTTTTCTTGCATTGAATGAAAAAGTGTACCAGAAAATAGAAATGTGACAAAATTTTCAAAATTTCATTATACCATTAATAAAAAATAAAAAAATTCTGCAATAATTATCAAAAGACTGGCAAACCTCTTTGAATATGCGTTTCAAATTTCATTCTGATATATTTTAAAATGTAGGAGATATGGAGTTGCAAATGCACCAGTGTAAATCTCTCACCGTCTCCCCTTAAGGGACTGATCAGGGATAATAATGCTGAACGAATTTGTTTCGTTTCCTGCATTAGTGAAGAGTGAGATTCTACACTATATAAATGTGGATAGAGAAATTCTGAACAAATGCGCATGCTCGTGTATTCTTGGACTCGAGAGGGTTGTTATGTGCTTGCGAAGCGAGAGTAGCCACACTGTAGCTTTACCCATTGTGCTGTAGGTGTTTCATAGGATATTTGCAATTCCGCTGATGAGTTTCTTTGTTTAATGTTATATAATTTCATTATTCAACAATGTATAACTCAATTGTGTTAACAACTGTTACAACAATAAAAATATACTAGTTTATACGTGTTGAGTTATCAGTCCCCTAGCAAATATGTAATGAGCCCGAGTATATAATACTTAAATATGTATGCCTCTCTATTTCTAGTCTTCTTATACGTCAAGACCTTGGGTTTTGTGCTCGTATACTTTTGAGCAGGTCACTTGAGCGATAACCGGTAAACTATGAAGATGCATATAGCAGATTTGCCAGACACATTCGGTGGAGGGTGCATTCAAAACTGTGTTGCGCACATACCAGTGTGCTTCAGCGATTAGGTGAATGGCCCCATTTTGTATTGATTGAATTCCTCTGATTTAATAACTTAATGCAGATCTTCATATTCCGCAAACCGTACATCCATATATGGATAATCTGGAATAATTTATTAATAGTTTTGGGTATACCGGCAAAGGAAATGAGCACTTGGATTGGAATGGATTTCATTGGTAGATACAGAGATGTAATTTTCGGCACTTCAACCGTGCTAATGGACTGGCCGTTTGTGCTTACGCTCCCAATGGTCAGGGTATAGTGACGATGAGGCACGGATATAAACGAGGGACACTAACATTGTTTCCAGCCCACCTCGCCTGACACTCTCAAGCCCACAATCATAACCAACGCTGAAATGGGACAGCAGAAAGTTCGTAGGAAGGAAAGATTCATCATAGCATTGGCCTAAGCGACCAAGGGAAATCACGAAAAAGCGAAAGCGGGACCTCCCAAATATGTCATCCCGCTCGATAGACTCAATGAGGTGTTTCACTAATATAGCTTGTTATGGAACCTTCGAAGTGAATTATTTTTATGCAATGCATGATATTTTGCTTTCTAAATATAGTCTTAAATATTTATAGACGCGACATTTGAAATATATTCTGTCTGCAGAGTGACTTGTTATAAGTTAAATGGATTCTGCTTAAAAGACTTACCGAATAGAGATAGCAAGCAAATCAGTAAAGCTATCGGAATAATGGCTGACTCTATTTGGGCATTCCGGAAAGACCTATGGAAGATGGGACTTCTAAACGGAAATGTCACATGCGGTCTATGTGAACTCTGATAAGACTGCAACATGCATCTTACTAGAGTGCGAAGCGTTTATAATCTCTATTATGATTCAGTTCTTTATAATTCCTAAGCTTGTAGGAAAGTTGTAGGAGCTAACTAAAATTCTAGATCTGAAACTAAAAATTTAGGATTGAAGGAGTGTACAAAGAATCCTTGTGGCTCAAGTGCTAAGATGTTATACTGCACACTCTAACAACTATCTAATTCAAGGTGGACACATTGACTGTGGAGTGAATACCCTTTCGTTCTGTATTTCATATAATTAAAATTTTTCGCTATTGTGAGTATATTTTGAAATGTTCTATCCTTATACATTTTTATTCTATTATAGGAAAAAAACTATGAATCTCAAAGATACCATACTATTTTGAAGATCAAAAGGGTTATTTCGCAGAAAAAGTTTGTACATACATCTAGTGTATACATTGTCTATTTTATTTTTAAAACTATTTTCGGTTGAATATTATTACCAATTCATTTAATATATTAGCTAATTAAGCATATAAAACAAAATTACTCCCATATTTTAATGAAAAATGAATCGTAATTAATCACACAGTCAATGTACACAACGGAGATTATTTTTTTTTTCCAAAATCTAATTTCATAAGTAGTATTTATAATATACATTTATTAAGGTATAATGCAAACTCTCTAAAGGCATACCTTACACATAACATATGTACGAATTTAACCGATATAAAGATAAGAACATAAGCTCTTATCTGTGCTTAACATTAATTAGTGTGGATTCGGTACACGACTTCAGGATAATGATGTTATACGAAAAAAAAAGAAGTGAAACAAAAGTACGTACAGATTTCTTCAGTTCCGAGTTCCATAAAATTGTAATAATAATATGGATTGTCCATGTCAGTACTTTGTTTTGATATCAAGTTGCAACATTCCTACAGATTGGGCAAGTTTAATAATCTCGCGGACTTCATCGAAATCCGATGCATGAGATATCTGGTGACCTTTGTACCCGTACATCTCTGTCCTGTTTAATTTATATCTGCAAAGAGGAATCGGTTTATACATAGTAGATCGCAATGCGATATTCAGTTGTTGAAGTTATCTCAGTATCATTAACGTTGGCAGAGAGCTTCAGCCGGTGCAATTTTTTTTTAACTTTATTTCGAAGAGTTGATCCCTGCATGAAATATATAACACTAACGCTGCTTATTGGATAGTAATAGCTTTTATTCCCAGATATAAAGTTAAGGGATAAAAGAATTGGTATGTATCTACATTGACATTTATTAATTACTTTCCATAGATATATGGAGCATTGGAAATTCTCTGCTTTATTTTGCATTATTTCTAATTTCAAAAAGTCTGCTGCACAGAAAGGTGCGTAACGAAAAACGACAAATCATGGCAACGTATTCTAGATAACCGACATGCGACGTATTTTATTTTCCGTAGTAGTGCAATATCATAGTGGTTGTATGAAAACTACAAATAACAGACTGGAGGCAATATAGTATAAAGCTAATTCATATATTAGTGCGAGGCATGATTAACTGAAACCCTTTTGGTCCCCAATACTCAGTTGGCCTTGTCAATCAGCGGTGGTAGGGATAGGGAGAACTACATCATACTCTGGTTGAAGATGCAGCACCTTGCGTCGTTTGGATGTGGCTCCGCTGAGTAAATATCGGCGATTCCTAATCAGTCAAAAGTGGATTAACTTGTTGTGATTCAATTGTTGACAGCGAGCCATTTGAAATTAATCGTTTTATCAATGACGAGTCAGTCCTGGTGGTGTAGTGGTTACCATACTTGCCTCCTAAACCCAAGATCGCGGATTCGAGCCCTGGCCAACACTGATGTATTTTTTCGGACGTAAAAATCTAAATATAGCTTCCTTCGGAAGGGAAGTAAAGCTGTGGGTCCCGTGTCGTACATTTACGGCACGAAAAAGAATCTCAAGCCTGAAAGAGAGGCCTCTGAGCAAAATTTGTCGGCCGTTTCACGCCCTGAGTCGAATGGGACGCTGATGACCTGAGCTGTTAAAGAGCGTCCATAAATAAATCAATCCAAAAATCAATGCCGAAATATGTGTCGATGACAACAGTTACGGACTGGACACTGGCCGATCATCCACGCCCTGGGAAGAAGAAACTGTTTCATGGAAGTCTGTTCGTAATGAGTTTCGCGAATGCTGGGAGAGTCTGACCACTAAATGCGCATGGCCTGTGTCTACAACAGGAGAAAGGTGCTTACGACTTCCTCCTGCACATAGGGGTAACAAAACTCTGACCAAACACCTCAAGGCTTCCATTTGCTCCGACTTCTCAAGGAAGTTGTGAAGACATACGCTTGCACATCGATGATGAAGCCAAGGGTGCGATGCAGCGACCACAATCGTTCTTCTGGGAAGGTATCCAGCTCTTGTTGAAGCGGTTGAATGAGTTTCTGAATGCCCAGGGTGACTTATTCGCACAAGACAGTAACTCGTATTTATGTTTAATATGTAATTCATTGTATTGTTCACTGGTTGTGTTTGGTTGAAACGCGGACAGATAGCAGTCGATCACGCCTCGTAATAATAAAGCTATACATTCTAATCAGTTTGAAATGTATGGTATAATTAGCAATCGCCAGGTGTAATCTCTTTCCGTATTGTTGCCAAAGCTGCTCTATATTGCAAAGTTCACTGTTTTCAGGTTAACGTAAACATTAATCTATAGACTACACACATGACGCGATGGCATTATGCGAATTAATATTTACATAACGGGAAACGCATGCTTAACTATAGCAGACGCTTAAGTTAGCAAATGTCTCTTATTCTTGTATTGGCAGGAGTTTGGGAACATTAGTAGACATTTTTGAAGAAAATGGAGCTTTCACTTTCCATTGTATCGGTTTCTAGCTATATAAAATAAACTCTTCTTCAGTTGAGGCTTCAAATAACATAAATATATAATTAACATACTAAGCGGTGACAAACAAAGTTAAAGAAACATTTTTTTATTCCAATATTAAATTTTATTGTGTGGCGATTTTGATATTCTATGGAAATAAATGATTTGGACATTCTGCAGTCCCAAGTTTTTCCGCGATAATTCCTAGGTTAAAAAAGTCAAACAGAATGTTTCCTGGAAGAGACTCAACGAGACAGGTTGTAATTAATAGGGTAATGATCCGCTATTAAAGTTTTGATTAATACATATTATTAATAGTGCCTAGATCTAAATGGCAATGACTAGCCAGATGCACAGAATCGTTCGGTTCTGGAAGCAGGGCTGGATAATATTTTAGACCTAGCTAACGCACAGTAAGTAATCGCATTTGTGTGAAATAAGAATGGTCAATACAGATCTCACAGAGGCGGTGGTTATTGAATTCAAATTCACAACTTACTTGTGGTCAATTTACAATTCGCTATGGAATGGTTTACTCCCAGAAGAAAATTCTGAAAGCTACTGTAGAATCTTCATAAACTTTTTACATTTCCTGCAGGTGATCCTAACATGTGAAAATGGAATCGGCTACTATACGTAAATTTTATGTCTTGTGCCTTGTTCTGCTTTCTCATTAAATGCCTTAGACATTACACTGAGTTTCACTTTCAGGATTATCTATTATGAGCAAATTAATTAAAAACTTCTTACTAGAGTCATTGAAATCAGTGTTTAGGGCAGAAGAAATATCGACGTCTATTAGTACCACCTTCAAATATCATTTACGTATTCGCCAAATATAACAAAAGGATATTATACGCTTGAGAAAAGACTGCCTATGTGATCTGCCTGAAAAATCCGGAGTTTCGAATCTCGTAAGGTTAGTTGCTTGGGTGGGGATTTTCTTTATCCTAAAAAGGTGACTAAGCGTTGTGGACTTTGGACGCATTTAAGCACTTATTTTCATTTTGCATTCATTCATCTCTCTTTAGACGATTGTTTTTCTGAGGGACGTTAAAAACTATAATAAACAATAACACCTGAAAAAAAAATTAAGTATCAACATATGGTAGATATAAAATGAATATAATTAAGAGCACTAATTATAAATAAATTAATGCTAATTTAGAAACCAGTTAATAGTATACAAATAATGAGGAAATGAATGACTGGTTAATAGATATTCTGACAAACAAATGAGAATACAAAAATGTACAATATTGAAATCTATGCTGGAATATAGAAGTGAAACATGGGAGAGGAAAATATTAAGAACGATATGGTGATACAAATTTGTTTTATGAGATTTTCGAATGTGAAAATAAAATCTTTCGTGATTAACTTAGAGAAAAGCATGGCTAAAGTACAGAAGGCAGTAGAAAGAGCTCACATTAAGAATGCCTAGTTACAGATTCCCATCGTAAGCAAAATATTGCATAATTAAAACGATAGAAAAGTTTCCAAAATGACTATTAGCCCAACACATTGAAGTGAAATAATAAGGGTAATAATAATAATAATAATAATAATAATAATAATAATAATAATAATAATAATAATAATAATAATAATAATAATAATAATAATAATAATAATAATAACAAGAAGAAGAAGAAGAATAGCGGCAAAGATAGTGACGCAAAAAATAAAATGTGGTATAGTTTTTTAATCCAGAATATAAAGCTGTTTGCATGCGGAAGAACCTAGGAAAAGGCCAATCGTGACGGAGTACGTGGCTTATTGATCTCTTTTGAGCCATGTACAGGAGTTAAAATGAGCAAACCTATATTATACATTCGTGGTTCTCAGACAAATATTATTTCCATTTTCAATATAGTATTAACGTTAACATACGAATAAAACTCCAAGTTATCGATTACGGTCGTCTAAAAAACCCATGAAAACTATTTTATAATCAGCCTCTCTTCTGCTTTTGCTCCTAACATGCAAACTTTTCAGCGGAAGGAAAAGAATTCTTCTGAAAATAAAAACGCGTAAAGTGGCCTCCGAACTACATCGTAATATTCTGAAGGTATAAGAATAACTTGGGATAATAAAAGTATAAAAAGAAGCCTCTTGTTTTGTAAACTTTTTCAGCTTCGTGCCATAAAAATAAAGTTCTTCCCACTAAGCAATGCATAGAGAGCAGAAGACGCAGTGTGCTCCACTTCTAACGCTTAAATAAAGTCGTAGTGCAAACTTTATTTCACAAATGTATGTTTTTCTTATATCTTCCTTCTTGAGAGAGCTTCTGAATTACACTTTTCTTCGGCATTCAACACGCCTCCACGTGTGGTTTTTCGATACTCTATAAAACCTTTTTATCGGAACTACTACCAGCTGTATCACAAGGGTTAGACAATCGAAGAATCTATGTTCATAGGGATTTTGCCGATAAGATGTACAAGCCCCCTTGTGACTATATATCACCATGCACGCGACTGTGTGAGCTGACCGTCCTCCTTGCGAGACAGTGAATGCTTTACAGCAGGAATAATAGAGAAAGGGGAGGGTATGTAAATCATAAAGCGAAAAGAACTGTGGGGAATAGCGCAGGGAAAGAAAATAACAGGGATCTGCAAAAAGAAGTAACAGGAAGAACATATTTTTGAAAGCTCTCGCAAGAAAGGAAATAGTGAATATTATGCGCAAGACTAGACAGTTAGAATACAAATCACACGACTGTCTTTACCGAATTTCAAAAGGAGTTTCATAAATGTGCTGGGAAAACTGTAGGGGCACTGTCATTGATGTAAAATGAAACCTTTTTTTTAGCAGAGGAAGATATTAAACGTAGTTACGAGCGCTATTCGATAAAGAAAAATATGATTTTACCTTTACTCATTTTCATGATTTGTATCATCTTCCTCAAAGTAGATGCCTTAGCGCTTCTGCCAGTCTCCAAAGAAATGTTGGAAACAATCTTTGACTGGTTCTTCAGAACCGCCTCCGCAACCGTTACCGCATGATGGAAAGTTCCTCCCACGAAGATATTTCTTCAATTTGGAAAAATGTGACACATTTAACATACATTTTGGGGGGATATTCAGCAGCATTTCTTGAATGTCGAAAAATGTGATGACCGTAACTTTTTCAGCAGAAACGAACACTTTTTGCCTATTTTGGTTTTAGTGATATTAAATATTTCCACACAGAGCTTTGCTGTTTGCTCTGAGGATAGAAATGTTGTAACCCAATTTCATCATCAGTGCTTCCCTTTGAAAGAAACTTCGCATCTTCCAATAACATTATCTGCAATTCTTTGCAGACGGTTTTTTTTTTTTTTTTTTTTTTTTTTTTTTGCTCGGGAGTCAGCCATCTTGAATTTCACTGTACATAAAAACGTGTACGTCTCATGTACAACTTTTCATTTACCTACGTGTGCTGGCACCCAGTGAAATTTTCAGTATTTCTAAAGGTGCCCTTAATGTTATTCGACGATCTTCTGTGACAACAGCGGTGTTAATATTTTCTTCCGTTAGAGCACAAACGGAAGAGTCGGATCCACCTACCTTTGAAATTTATTTGCCTTCCTTCTTTAAACATTTTAAGCCATTCTTCCAGCTGTCCTATAAGGAAGAACAAATTCTCCATAGGTTTATGTAGCATTGTATAGGCCTCGATTGAAGATTTGTTCAGACTAAAGCAGTTTCAGAAGCATATTGTTCGTCGCGTGTCACCTCTGTATTGCTGAAGGCGTAGCCGAATATCTCAATTTACATTTCACTCATTTTACAGAAGAGAAATTATGACAGATTATGATTATTCTTTATTGAACAGTCCTCTAAATATATACTTATAATCTTTCAACGATATGAACAAATTTAATTTGAAGGAAGAGGCTTCCGGGCACACTGTGGTTAAGAATATCTATTACAAAAGTACTTGTATTTTCGAATTCAACTAAGTGGATGATCATAAATCACAAGTTTTTCCATTTCTTTTCGGCGTAGTTGCCCCTACTCTCTTTGCACCTTCCGGGACCAAAATCACTCACGCCGTGGTTCTTTAAGATGCCACTTACCTCCTCTTCGTAGAAGGCAACAGTTTCGAGGACTTCCAAACTGAAGCCCCTCAATTTTCCCTTGACAATTGGAAACAGTTACAGGGAAGCAGCTCTAGATTATATGATGGGTGGTTCAACAGTATCGCTCCCGATTCCTGCATAAATTTCTTTGTTTTTAAAAGATGTATAGATGCATTATCGTTGTGAAGCAACAATCCTCATAACTCACATTTTTCTTTCTGTGAGTGTTCTGAAGATCCTGAGAAGGCAAAATTTGTTGTACTAGTTGACCGTGTCTTGTCTGTTGCTGAGTGAAATTGTAGCAATATGGCCACTTGCTGAGAATGAACTGGCAAACATCTTCAGATCTACACTTTGATATTGCTTGATTTTCATTCGGGAGTCGTCATAGAGCGTTCTTAAATAAACCCAATCGTTTGGGAAACCCCTGATTGCCGACTTCCTCTTTCATTTAAAGTTGTATTGATAAATCCAGCATTCTTCACTGTAAAGCTGTTGTGGGAAATGGGGAGCTGCAACGACGAACCATTTTTGGCACCATTCCACTCTTACTACCTGTTCTTCTGTGACGTTGTAGGGTACTTAACTTCGACAAAGCTTCCCCACATGAAGATAATTCACAGGGATTCTGACACCTGCGGCGAATGAATGTTTAAAGAATTTTTTTCACCCTGTAGGTAACTCGTAGATCATTCTTCACCATGGTTTCTACACCAGCAAACTTTTCGTCTGTGACCACTTTGCTGGAAACTGCATGTGTTCCTCGTCTTTCAGGTGTCTAAACTCTACAAACCTGTTAAGAACTTTTGTACGTTTAGAAGCAGATTTTAGAGCAGTTTTCTGTAATTTATCCAGGTATACTTGCTAGCACAACCAGTATTTATAATTGTAAAAATAAAACAGGAAGCTTATATTTTTAGTAGTTTCTTCAAATCCTCACTCTGATATATTAATTTCTATAGGCCAATGCATATGAAATTGGACATCAAGGAACTTTAAAATTTGTATTGTCTAGAAAATAGTATATATAAGAGTTAATAGATATATAATAACGTGAACCACCTGTGGTGCCTCAGTAGTAAGAACGGGCGTTAAACACTAATAAAAAAATAATAACGTGAAGGTTGATTTCGTTAGGTACATTAGACTTCTTGTTTTAATAAATGATCAATCGTATATTTATGAAAATAAACAATTTCCAATAACTTAAACTGGAAAAGACAAATGCTAGACAATTATAAATTTTATGGCTTATAACAATATTCTATAAATGTGTATTTGTCATAGTTAATATAAAATCATAATAGGAATATAAATAAACTTATGAATATTTTAGTAACTTTCGCATTAAAATCAGTAAAAGTAAAAAGGTTGACTGATTGAGACATAAACCGTGCAACTATTATTTTGATTTTTCATTAAGAATAAATCCTACAAAAATAATTTTGTTAAATTACATTTAGAGCACATTGTCATACATTGTGTGATAACTCTATCGGCATGCAAACTTCCCCTCCTAAGTAAGGTATATTTTCATACTCGTTTAGCTTGGAGTATAAACCGCAAATATATATCTGTGTGTCTTAATAATTTACACCTTTTGTCATAATTATTTTTACTTCCTTTGTTAGAAAAATCGTTCAAATATGAAGAAAAAAATGTTCTTAAGCAGTGTTATGCTTCCCTATATCTCAAATCCATAGTCCAAACGATTCACGTCAACACTTTCTCTGCTTACCCACACCACGCTTTCCTTTTGCTTTATGGTGGTATAAACTGAGGCCCAATTTATAAGCAGATGTTTAATTTAACTGGATCAATCTTCTGGTATTATATTTATTCTACTTACAAGATTCAATTTCTTATATAATATTCCCCCTTCAATGAGCTTAACTAACAATTCCAATCTATTGAAATTAGCTGTGAGGGTCTATGTTTTGTAAAAAAGAACAACTCTGGAATGGCTATGAGGTCGTAAAACTTCAACATTTCTCTTTTGCAACCGCTTTTAAGACTTGTTTTAATTGCTTTGAAGCTCATCTCTCATCGACATTACTTTACAAAAGATGTAATGTATCAAGTGCTTTTCAACCTATTTTCTTGCTCTATATTTTCCTTTGTGTTTTCTCTCTCACCATAAAAATAAATAGAATGTTAATTATAGGATTATCGTATCCAACGCAAAAGAACGAGTGACTATGATCTTACTTGGCTGATTCCACTGAATGTATTATTAATCTCTTAAACACATCGTACTACAGATCAAATTTAAAGGAACGTATGGAGAATTTTTATATTTGCATCTTCCTTCTTTCTTTTATGGTAAATACTCATCTTTCCCACTTTTATATCATGCACATTTTCTTTCAAATTATTAAAATAAAAATTTGAAAACATATTTTCCCGACATTTTATCTAAAAGAACCAACCAAAAATTATATTTCTGCTTTCTTTCCTTTTTAACTTTTCGTGATTTTACTGTAATTCAATTTTTTCGTATACTCCCATTTCTTATTACAATTTTTTGTTGCACGTAAAAAGCTGTATTTTATTATTTTGTTATCTATAACCAAGAGAGCCCATGTTTTAAATTCCGTATTTCAGTTGCGTTATGGCGAATTTAATTTTTTAAACGCTACTGTATTTTCATTTTTATTGGAGTATAAGATTTCTTTGTACCTCTTACGGAGGCAAATCTCTTGGGTTATTATAATTAGTTATATTTCAATTATCTAAGGGGTGAAAAACGCAAATGACAAGAACAACAGAACTAATTAACTCTCCACTATGGCTCTGAATGTAACATTTTAGATTTAATTCTCTTAGGTGGGGGATTTTCTTGTTTTTCTGCTTTCTTTGATAAGGAAATGCTATGGACTTATTCGTATATTTATTAGCCACTAATTAGCGACAAATATACAACGAAATTCTACACCAAACGTACTTTACTAAGAACTGCAAATATGCCATTGCTATAATGATCTGAAAACTGGAATAGAATCCTAAAAATACCTTCCAACTTGTCTTTTTCTATCTTTTCGAAGATATTTGAACGTTTATTTTTACCCCGCCTTCTGGGTGTACTTCATACCATTTTATCCAAATGGCAATTCCTTGCATTTGAGGAATATATATTATCTAGAGCATTTTTAAAACATGTATTGGGTTATTTTTAATATTTTTAAAAGGTATAGCATGAAAGCCTTCTCTTCAATTAAAGCCGTTAATTTCCTAATGATATCCCTTAAACAGAAAATGTGCTGAGAAATATTAAATGAAACATTTCGATCTACAAATATAAAACCTGGCGAGTCAGAAGAAATGTAACTGGGCGCTTACTCTAATTCATTTGTGTATATAAATTCTCCAAAGACAACAGCTTAACAACTGCACAAATTGCAAATGATGAAGATTTCCTTCAAAGGGGTGCTCATCAAATTCCACCGAATAAAATGCAAGGGTTTTTACACTCGATAAATGAATGATGCAACACATGGCACGAATTCCATGGGATGCTATCGGAAATTTGTATAAGAGTTTTACCCAGTGCTTGACCTTAATTTTCTCCATCTTTTGTGATATTCTTTCTTAGTTTATTGATATACTGAGATTTGGGCTGATGCCGCAGAAAGGTCCTGACCCTATGAAGTCAACCGTGCTTCACTCTGTTGCCAACCGTCAGCTACATAGTCCCCACTGAACGAACCCGGATAACAGGTTGCTGCTAATTGAAATACTTCTAATACTTGGCTGGGATGAGAAGCGATTACCCTGCCTAACTATTAAAATGCTTATATTTAAGGATAGGATAGAAACGGAATGAGACAGTGGGAATCAGTCCAAGTTTATGGTATAAAAAATTATTGTACCTTTGTATGTAAGAACGAATGAACTCTAGACGCCACAAACTGCATTTTCCAGTTATTCGCAGGTACATCCTAGGCATCTGCAATGCATCCCATCGCTTTCAAAACCGGAATGGAGTGTCATGAGGAATCAATGGCTCTTTTGCAATGAAGTTCTACCTCCTCTAGGGATCAAATACAGAAGTCCCCAAGATTGTAAGGTGAAGTCGTAACTAAAAACTTGAGACTCCACAGAAGAGGGACGATGAATATCCACCAACATCCACATGCACAACCGCAAAGGTTAGCTTAAAGCGGAAGTGCAGGTGAGAGTAAAATAGTGTATTGGAAGTGTATAAAGGGGAATCCGAGATCCAAACTCGGGTCTGCAGTCATATATAAAAAGTGAAAAATTCCATTTGTTAGCAATGTACATGCAGTTTCCAGGAGACATAAAAGCCACATAAATAGATATTTTGTTTCAGTCTTGTCAATTACTGATGCTTTCTAGTATTCAATACGACAGTCTATAGCCCTAATATTTCTTATTTAAATGTTTTAATTTCTTCTTGAACCCATAAATTTATTTCTCTTTGGAATAATATAGGACATTATGCATACTTGCGGTGTTAAAATATAGATCGTTCTGTAACTTTCTACCCCTAATCCCACTGCCAACGTGTCTTTTGCTGGTTCGTTTGCTTTCAGCTACTTTCTTTTTAAGTGTGTAGGAATGTATAATAAGACCTACTTTCTGTTCATAACGTTAACAAAATAAAGTTATACGGCTCCAGAATTCCGCACTTTATTTAGTATAGCTGAATGACGTATTTGAATAATCTGTATGATGCTCAGGAATTATAGTGGCAATATAAAGTTGGCTACACTGACCAGAAGACAAATGCACTTCGCGTGGTAAAGGGATTTGATAAATCTTCGCGATAATTTCACTGCGATATCGGATTGTGATTGGTCAGCATTTGACGTTTTGTTTCATTTTATTGGTTGATTTAATGATGACGTCATATAAGTGAAATGGTCATCCTAAAATGTATATTATAATTTACAAAGAAGTAGAAGGTTAAGTACTAATTTAATCCAACTTTATGAATATTTATTGCAGGCAAATGTCTGTAATTGCTAACCAGTCTGATTAACAAGATGACTGCCTGTCAGTCGAGACTTACATTTAGACTTTATATATATTTCATAAGAATGAACAGTTAGTTGTTCATAAACACCGATTATAACAAATATTGTTTCGATTGGATATCCAAAGCGACGAAGTTTTGAATAGTAGTTTGGTACTGCCATTTGAAAATGTCAGTACCTATCAATTCATTACATTTGGCTTTCATGGGGATATCGAACTGTAAATCTACAATATTTCTGATGCTTATCTTGATAATTCCAAAGCATAGTTTTTGTACTCGTCATGCGCAAAACACCTTCCCATTAACTGACTTGTAAAGGAACCAAATCCAGCGTGTCTTCTTCTACATTAAAGAATTGCCGTTACAAACAGACGACTCTTGTGCAGTGGTGACACCTCCTTTCACGAACGGTAGCGGGGAAAACCGAGTGGTAGTTAGCAACAAATGCAGACGGGTGGAACAGTCGTGAAGCACGGAAACAAGCAATCGTATGAAAAACGAACTTTTTAGGATGCATGTTAATAGTTAATGGTATTCAGTATAAAGCGAAATAAAAAGCAATTGTAATGTAGCAATGTAATCCGTAAAGTAATTAATTGTCATGGGGGAAAAAGCATACTCTTTTAACCCTTATATTTTGGATATTTTTTAACTTTATCTAGCCTAACCTAACCTAAATTTGCAACCCATGTGTTGTTTTAACACTAAAAGTTTTAACATAAAAAGTAGCATTTATTACATTGGAAGTGTGGACAAATTATGAAGATGAAAAAGTTAACCATTATAAGATCCAGTATAATACATAAAGTAAATAACAATTAAAAAGGAGAGAGCATATGCTTTTAGCAATACATTTTAATCCAACCTATGCGTTGTTTTAACACTATGATTTTTAATATAAAAATTAATTCTTCCAATACCTTCCCCATAGTATCAATACACTCTAACCAGCTGAGATATCAGCTCGACTTGAACAACATGGTAATTATTTGTCTACAAATGCTGAAGTCACACTACCTGAAATTAGGCTCGTTTTCTCTGCTGCCGTTCGTGAAAGGAGACGTGATTATTGCACAAGAGCCGCCTGTAAGTAACAAAAAGTCATTAAAATTCTTCATCAACGTCAACATGGCAAGTGAATATTTTATGAACTTATGTTTTTCTCTCATACATCAACACACATGAGTTTAATATTCTTTGTAACGGTTTGGCGTGACAGATGCAATTGATCAAAATGAAGAACATGTTATGAGCACAATGTATAGTTCAAATGTTCTTATTAACTCCCCTTCCCTGAAATGGTTTAAGTGCCTTGGTAATCTACCTCCTCTCTGTTATAGATTCACATGCATGCGCAAACTCCCGTAATTTGTTAGCTCATCCTAGCCCTTAGTGATGAATGGAGTACATTGTAGGAAGCAGTCCTGCAAATCAGAAACCATAGTCAAATTAGGAATAGTAGCACATAATAATAACTACTTTTAATGCAGTGTCTGAATGACGCCCTGTATAAAGTCATTGTACATTTCAAGTTACTACTCCTAGTCACACTTTCGAACAAATAAGGCACTTGACGTCGCCATGTTCGCTACAGAAATATTCCGCCTTCCATGTCGCTTGAAACCTGCTCTTTTTTAGGTGGCTGGATTTGACAACGACATGCCAGTCTTCCGCCCTCAACCACCTTTATTTACTTTGACGGCGTAATCATATGCCAGTAGGAGATCAGAACCGACGTTCGTATGTAAACAGTCGCCAAATAGGCACGAGTCAAGTCAACCCATGTCTGGATTAAAGTACTGTTAACAACATTCGTTCTTGAATGGATAGGTACAATGGATTACGAAAAAGAAAAAGATAGGTGATAATACTTTTTATGCATAAAGTAAATTAGAATCAAATTGAAGGCGACTATTTGTTCCGTAGAAGGTTTTCAAACAGGTTAATCGAAAGCATGGACCGAGAAGATCACTCATATGTACAGTCACAGTTTTCGTGGTGAGGTAGAGAGGCGATCAAGCCCCAGATTTACCCAGACTAACAGAAAAAAACCATGGCTTTCTTAAATTTTCACGTGAAAAACCATTCTGTGCATTCATTTTACCGAAAAAAATAAAGTATAAAAAACCTTTTGGAAAGCGTAGAATCAGAAACCGTTATACAAATGCATCATCGTCTCTCTCATTCAGGAATTAAAATGAAAGAGTAATGTTGTGCCATCATATATTGTTAATTATCATTAAATTTGATGCTTTTTATATCCTCTAATGTAATTTCGTTATGATTATTACTATTCTGTAAGAACGCACTGAATAAATAGGGAAATACTGGATAAATATAAATGTTTGATTTTATATCTTTAGTTATTATAAGCCAATAATAAAAAATTATAATAAAATAGGATGCAAGTATAGCATTTTAATCCCTTAAGTTAAAATTTTGAGGTTCACCAGAGCGAGAAATATTTAAAGAGTATCCGCGGTCAAGGAAAGTTTCAGATCCACTACATTACAGTAATGTTTACTTTTGTAATAATTTAATTAATATCCAGAATCCGGATTTTATGTTGTTTGAATGAAATATTTTAATGCCTCCTACTTATACACAAAGAAATGGAAAATATTTAAATGATACATAAGTAGGAAAGCTTTCCATAAATTTAACTTCACATTCTTTCAAATATTTCTTTTATTAAATGTTTCACACCTACTACATAATTTTACACGTTTTAATATTATTACAGAATTGGTATTACTTTTAGTTTAATAAATACATATATTACACCGCACTGCAGAAATTCAAGTTTTAACATTATCTTTATGCGTTGTCGAGGCATTTAAAACGAATTTCAGGAGCTCGTTGTAATCAACAATGACTGGTTTCAAATATTCTTATTTCTTGTTCTTGTTCCCAAAACGGAGCGGTTGTTAATGATGACACAAATTGTATCTTCACTATCGTCTATGCTGAAAACGTGATTTGGTATTGACAGTTCTGATATCATAAACAAAATATTTATATGAACTAATGCATTTTGCATGCCTGGCTTATACTTCACAAAAGTGAGAGGTAAATTACAGTAAGTAAATAAATAAATATTGGCATTTATTTTTAAGTTTCTTTATTGTCTACAATGCTACAAGCAGAGGCCGCTTGTATCTCTGCCTCACAACGCGTGAATGCAAGGAGACAACCTGGATTTAAACTGTGCTTTTCTGCCGTAATCTCTTCGAAGCTCTGAATTCACTTGAACATTTTTTCTTCTGACTCTGCAAAGATTGTAAGTGAATGCTTGCTGACATTCAGTCGTTCCAAATCTGATGGCACATCAGTTTGCTTCCCGACATTATCAAGAAACTGGAGGCTTCAGGTATGCCTCTTGAAAAAGCTACAGGAATAATGGAAAATATACCCAAGTTGTTTATTGTTGTATTACGCGAGGTGAGTGGCGTAGTTTCAATTAAAATACTTTCTGTGCTGAACAAGAACTCCTGTAATTCAACATTTTTTACTTTGTGTTACTTATTTAATGTTGAAAGTGTAAAATTCTCACAGAATACTCTGTTTCTAGCTCTGTATAAATATTGATCGGTTACAACTAGGACGTTCTGTTTTTCCCTGTGTATAAAATGTGTTTATGTCATCAGGATATTTGGAAAAGTATTTGATAATTAATTGCGCACCCCCTTCCAATGTAAAGTGTTTCAGCGATTTAGTATTCATTGCGATAGTTAAAGGTCGCTTGGTAATTTTGGGTAAAAATGGAATTTAGGCTTTATGCATAGTATGAAACCACATAGTTTGCAGATTATGGCCATTTTTAATTTTTCTGTCTTTCCGGCATTTAGATGGATTTAAATGAACATTGGCGATCTGGTCCCCTTTTCCACTGCTTTCAGATTTTGGGCCAAATAATATATTTTTGGTTTCATGCATAATAAAAAAACTACATAGTTTCCACATTACATTCTCATATAATTTTTGTTTGGGGAATTTAAATTTTTAATTGACATTTTAAAATGGCCACCGTGCTGTTATAGAACTCGCTACTTTTTTGTGATTTGCCATAACTTGCACATTTTTTGCTTTAGACTTACTGTTCTAAAAAGCTATGTACGATAGAGCGAATGAATTCTTTTGTGCATGTGCAAAACACGTTGCTCTATTTAATTAGTGTAAGCTTTTAACTCATGCATACACGAGGATTCTGAAAAAATATTTTAAAATTTTCTAAAAAATAACTGCAAATATCTTCAAAAATTAAAATTTTGCTTCAAATTTCATATTATTTCACCATCAATGTTAAGTATTAATGTTTTCAAACTTATTTCAAAAACTGATTAAAATTATAAAATAAAATAAATTAAGGTTAGCCCAAACTAAAAAAAAACAGTTTTTAATTTATAAATGATTGCTTAATAATTGATAAAATTGTTATTTGGATAGAATTCTTCTTTTCAGAAAATTCAGCTTATATTCTGTTGAGTTTCAGCACGGAAACTACCATTATGTCTCTACTAAGTGTCCTTAAGCAGCTAGTACATTACATGTCTTAGTTTCACTAGCTGTCACTGAAAAAAAAATTAAAAAGGAAATGTTATTTTGTAATATGTATAAAACTTTAGTTAAAAATAAACTAAACATATGACTCTACAAATAATTATTTCATTAAATATTTTCTACACGTTTAACAAAATTTAGATTTTGATTTATGTACATATTTCTCAATTCGATATTACATAAAATCCAGGCTCTATTAATACATTGGTGCACCATTAGCCTATAATAACAAAGTTTATACGGATCTCTTAGCCGCAAAGTGAGTTATAACCACATAACAACAAAAATAATGCTTGCCCTTGTAATAGCAAACTGCGGCTATTGCCCACATCCGGCCATCAGACGGGAACTGCCCTGAGTTCAACTACGAAGGCAGGCCAAAAATAGATCTGTACATTTAAAATAGAATGTAGATTTTAATTTTAAGTTAAATAAAAATAGTTTATTTCTAGACCAGAGAAAATTGTTGTATAATAATAAGTAATATATTTCTGCAGAGTGACACAATGTAATTTGTAACACTTAGCTAGCACGAAGTAGCGGGACGGGAAGCTGTAATTCACAATATTGAAATGAGGTAAACGTACTCTATTCAGGGAAATAAGGACAAGGTGCAATCTTAAAGGATCGGTTCTCCTTTCACGTCCTTGTAAGGCGGCTGAAGTTAAGAAAGGTGAAGACACACCTGTGGAGCTTTTTTACTTAAAACCTCGTTATCTTACAAAGTGGGACTACATATTTACATCCTTTGAGTGTGCTAGTGCACATAAGCATGTTATCTCAAAGGTATTCTATCTAAACTGCCAGTCCCATTCGTACCTCAGGTGTTTCTTTCTCTTGCTCAAGCAACAGCTTCTTAAAAGAGATTTATCTCGTTCAAGTATCAAACCTCTACATAAACATGCATATACTTCCATCCAATCACATTGTGGGTTGATACTGAAATCAGTTTATGTAGGTTGAACAAAAATGTGCATATTTTAAACGAAAATCTCAAACTTGTAATGCCCTCATTCTATGAACATTTTCTTTCTCTCTTTTCCAAGACCTAGTACTCAAAAGTGAAGAACAAAGACAGTTTTAAGCGACCTCTGGAAAGCGTTTGTCTATGTGGAGGATTGCGGATGAACGAACCTTACGGCGCCACTTGACCCATCTCTTTGCCGTCCGCAGACATACCATTAAAAATCTCCAGTCATCCCATATCTCTCCGGAAACCAGATAGGGGAGGGGTCGAGTTTTGATAAAAATTGACTTGGGCGTCGAAGTTCCCCCGGTACCACTTCACGAATTCATAGCCTAAGCTCCCAAGGTCTACAGATGGCATAGTCTACGCTGCAATGGCTATCAGTCATTAATGAAATGAACACGAAGACGGGAAAGAAGAGAGAAAAGTAAAATGAATTGCTCGGGTGAATCGGAAAAAGGAAGAAGTAAAACTCCAAACATTCCCTGTCTGTAAACACCACTCAACAGCAAGGTACGGAACTATCCAAACTATACGTAATATGTGTACATTCCGTGTTTTATTTTTATTATCTAAAAGTTCTTACTATTGTTATATATTATCTATAAAAATATATATAATATTATTATTGTTAATAAAAGGGTCTTTATTGCCAGTCGAAATTATTATTTAAATACGATTAATTTTAACAAAATTCACGTAAATGAGTAGTTTAAAGCCGATTTTGATTACATTTTAATCTTCCACTTCTCATCCTAGTTAACATTTTGAAATTTCAAATGATACTTAAGTTTTAAAGTTGATTCATTTGTTATTAAATCTTTTGGTTTCTATCGTTGCCTTGTAACCAGGACTTTTTAAGTTGTTTGGATCTGGATAGATTAGATCTATAAAAGAAAATGAGCATTTGGTAGTTGCTATAATTTTTAATAAATTCTAATTAGTGAGCAGCTCCAAAACTGGTTGTATTACTGCAACATTTGCAATTGTTATATTAACGAAAACAAGTTGTGTTTTCACCCTTAAACGAATTGATTTATTTTGTAAAAATTTAAAGAACAATAACAACAGATGTTATTATGCAGCGATAATTAAACAAAATATGTAATAACTATTCCGCTCTGTATAAAATTTATGCATGAAAAGATAAGGATGATATTTGCTATTTTAAAGTGGGGTTGGTGTAGAGGGTGAAACCTAAAATACAATCAATAATATTGTTTTTAACTTCGGCATAATTGATGCATTTTTCAGTATTTTCCATTTATTTTAAATAGCTGGTTAATTAGACTGATAAGTTTTGAAATGAAAGCCATGTAAGATAGTGGCTCAAAAACAATATCTGTACAAAATTTCAAAAGATTAAATTTCCACAATACGTAAAATGTTCTTATCTTTTATATTCAACTAAACAGAGGAGATTCTGCGCTCCGATTAAACATGACATCATTCAATATCATTCTTAGAAATTTGTGACGGGGCATTATATAGCCAACCGACATCATTTGTACTATACATATGTATGTATAGTACAAAGTTAATGTAATGTATTTATGACAAATGATGGTTTGATGATATATTATAAATGTTAAATTCTAAGCTTATATCTAAAGAGCAACAGGTGACGGCGTATGAAGAAGTAAAACTTAATTAGTAGACCTTTAAGATAGGTATTATGAAAGGGCAGATGTAGGGTATTATAAAAATTTAATGAAATATTGATATGCAAAAGGGAGAAAAATACACATCTGTTTTGAAAATATTGTACCTTTTTGTATGCAGTAACGACGTTTCGGGAAATTCTTTTTTAAATACAAATAATCTTGTCCTTGCATCGTCAACAAATAGCAGAATACGCTAAAAGTACTGACATTATTAAAAATGTGCGTGAAAAATTGTAGTGGCAAAATTTCCAACTTATAAGCCGTTAAAAGCGTAGCACAATGACGCTTACAACAGTATGAAACTTTTACTTTTAAGTTACCCCGGAGCAGAATGCTAAGTTGGGCTAACAATAAACGAATAACTTGAAAACTTTGGGTATGGTTAAACTCTGTTTCGTCAGAATCATGAGTTTCAGGGACCTACATGAAATCAATAGATGTATACGAACATTTTGAAGCTCGGACACTTGTGAATTTTTCTGGACTTTCTTGGCAGTTCTTCTATGAGTAATTGTTTGATCAAAAGTTTACATTATTGAACTCTTAAAAAGTTCATAATGCTTATAAAAAGGGGAGTGTTCGGTGGCGTTAGGTGCATAAATAGATATTTAAGTATTTAAATTATTTAATATTAGATCGTTAAATCCTCACTATCGACCGTTGCTTCGTCTACTTATC
Source organism: Metallyticus violacea (assembly GCA_030762175.1). Classification (NCBI taxonomy): domain Eukaryota; kingdom Metazoa; phylum Arthropoda; class Insecta; order Mantodea; family Metallyticidae; genus Metallyticus; species Metallyticus violacea. Next base: position 292,141,265 of record CM060846.1, read on the forward strand.
GCAGTTATACATAGAGTAACAACAAAAAACGTTCAGCAACATACGCCGTGTGCTGATTGCACTGCCACACAAAATACTCTGAAAGACCCAAGTCTTCACCTATCAAATTTCCTCCCATGCTACCAACACAGTTTCAGGAAGCTACGCGAACGGACGGCGGAGTTTTGCAGAGGTGTCGCGAGAGTAAAACAAAGCACAAAAAATCTTCAACAATTTGAAGAGGAGCAAGCAGACGGCTTCAAGTTACACAGTGGGATAGACTTCTGATAAAACAAAAGAGCAAAAAGTAGAAAATATTTTTCTTTGTACATTTTCAACTATGTTGCTTTATATGAGAGAAAAGTAATGAAAATAATTTATTTTCTTGCAAAAAGGGACGACACAAAAAATCTAAGATATTCGATGGAAAGTGTATGAAATTTACTTTGGAATGAGGCCACTAAATGAAGTATTTGGGCAGAGGTGCGTGTCTCAGCACGCCTCGAAGTTTACTTAGTGAGCGACAGTGGTCACGAACGGAGTTCGCGAATAATGAATAACGTTATAAGTGAAAATAGCAACCCTCCGCGGCAAGAATGCACGAGAATGCCACACAGAGCTACGGGAAGCACTGAGTGTGCTTGCCTGCCCTATTGAGCATTGGCGAGGTTGACAGAGGCCTTCAAACGGGGAAGAATGATAACTGCCGATCTGCCGAGCAGTGGGCGTCCTGTTTCCGCGGACAAGATCTACAGGTGATGGTGGTGGAATAGCGCTTAGGCGCTGGAGTCCTGTAATTAGAAGAGCAAACAAGAATTCCGGCATAAACTGTGCACTGCAATTTAAGAGAACCTGAACTTGTAGCAAATGTGTGCAAAAGGGGTTATATATCAATTAAATTACAGAAGAGGACTAGCTACGAAACATGTAGCATCGATCTGGCGACATTTCATGTTGAATCGCATCATTGCATGGAGTCACCCTAGTCACCACATAAACACAAGCTTCACCAAACTCCTTCACGATAAAAGTCATGGTCATGCAATCAAGGTGTGAGTGCGTGTCATCTAGCATACCACTATGAATGCCCAGTATTGCAGGTCTTTCTGGTGCCGTACGCACCAACCGGCCAGAACTTTTCAACAACGGCATTATTCTCCACAGCTCTCAAAACCGTGAAGTGTCTTTTACAGTGGTGGGAATGGCATGTTCCTCCACATCCGCCATATTTGCCTGATCTCAATCCCTGTAATTATGATCTCACTCCCAAAGTGTAGCACCGATCGCGTAGGAATCGTTTTGCTGACAAAGCGGACATTCTGATAGCAAGTTGGCGCAGATGGTATTCAACGACTTTCCCATCGCTGGCAACGAATCGCCGATGCACTTGGAGTCTACTTCGAAGGGTGGATATCCTGGGAAACTAGTCCTTTGACGAACGTTTTAAACCCTGTGTAAGTAGTTATGGGTAACCTTAACATGCCATAATAAATCAATGTTGTTCGGTTGTCTGTGTTTTACTTCTATTTTAAGAGGGCCGTCTACATCCAATCTTTAGTTGGTGGCACCATTCGGCAGAAAATGTCATATGCTTTTAACAGCATATTTTAATATTTTCGTGTTGCTCCATTTTTTCAAAAAAAAAATAATAATTGCCCTGACTTATAACTTATCCCACGTAACTTTTTAAGGTAATGATTTTGTAACAAATTTAATCTAATTTGGTTTAGAATTGAATGTACAAAAGTAGTTATTTGTGTTATGAGCTTGAAAGATTTTAAGTATTAACTCGCATATTAAATCCTATCTACTGGTTCTATTATAAACATGTATTATAGCAGACAATTATGTTATGTATAACGCTATAACAAGCATTTTCACTATCTGCATCACCGGCAGAAAAATTGAAAGTAAAAGACAGTGTGCGGAAAGTGTAATAGTAAAATTGAAAAACGCTTATAATTTTTATATAACAGAAAGAGTAATCTAGCTTCAAGTTTAGTGCATGATACCGCAACTGGTAGCAGTTCGTCCACTAGTATCTGTAAGGTAGACTTGGGCGATTCATTGTTAAATCAAAGGAATATAAAAACATGAGATATCAGTCTTTTAAATTTTAATACCTTTCTAATACAATAAAAACATATAAGCACAAATATTTTTTTCTGAAATACGACATACCTACGTATTATATTTTTGTGCATAAAGTCACTCACTCAAGTTACCGTACTTTATTGAACTTTTCAATTTTATAGAGGCATCGCTATCGAATCCCTTAAATAAAATCAGAACAATAGCTCGTTTTATAGCTCATATCTTGCCAAAATAACAGTTGTAAAACAGAGTAATTAAATTGCGATTAGATGAGAATTTGTTTCATTGCTTATTTGAACGATATCCCTACTAAGGCCATGAAACATAAAAAAAATTTTCAGTATTGCAAATTATCAAGACAAACATAGTTGTCCAAATAGTACTCCAAGATAAACGAATACATAAAAACAGAATTTCGTGCCGAGAAGAAGATACTGTCGTGCACACAGATATGTTTATCGCACAGTCAGCACTCTCAAGTCAAAGTAGTTCACTGACTTCTCAATCGTCCCCGCAAGAAGATACGTGATCGCATCTATCAAGACCCCGTGTTTAAAATAATATCGTATTATGTTATAGTACAATTTTATGAAATGGTGGGACATCAAAATATCATTGACATATTGTTATGTCACAGAGAGTGAGAGAGAGAGAGATAGAGAGATTTTTTTTTTATTCGTTTTATTTAAGGACGCTCTTTAACATCTCAGATCATCAGCGTCCCATTCAATTCCGGGCGTGAAACACCGACAAATTTTGCTCTGAGGCCTCTTCTTTTCAGGCTTGAGATCTTTTTCGTGCCGTAAATGTACGACATGGGATCCACGGCTTTACTTCCCTTCCGAAGGAAGCCATAGGTAGGATTTTAGAGAGAGAGAGAGAAAGAGAGAGAGAGAGCAAATAGCTGATATGTTTCTTTATACTTATTTCTGTTGAGAAATTAGTCAGAGAAGAGGTAATTAATTTTTTTCCTGTTCAATTTTATATTAAATATAGAACATACACATTTGTAGAATATGTGCTATTAGCTATAACAACAGCTTTTTAAATTGTTCTGCACTAGTTCTTATAAGTGTGTATTCTCCGTAATCATTGACTTTCATAAATATAAAATAAATTAAATGCATTATTATAAAAATAATGTATTTAAAGACAACTGAACTTCAAATTATCATATATATTTTAGCTCTCTTTAATTACATAATATTTCAGGGCAACAGTAGTTTGGAAGTTTCTTCGGAGTTCGTTTTTATACTACAGAAAGTGTTATTTAGAACATCAGATATTGAAGAAATGGAACATAACTAAGAAATTTCCCTTCGATGTACAAATTGAGTTTATGGATTCAAAAGGTTGTAGAAAAATATACTGATCACATTTGTACATGTAGATTTAAATTTCTGAACAGTATTACATACCTTACTTTAATGTTACATTTACAATAACTTGGAATAAAATATTCATAGTGTTTATTATTGTTTGATAATATCAACAAGTAGAAACTTTCTTTTCGAAGATTTTAACATTTTAAGTCAAAAATAGTTAACAAAATTATTTGGCAAATAAAGAGCAGTGCACATTAATGCAGAACGCTCAATCTAGTGAATTATATATGCATTCTAATTAAAATGTAATATTTTCTGGTTCATGAAATAATTTATAATAACGTTTTATATTATAGTAAGCTGTTGAAATAAAGAAATATGGGTTGATATTTTATCTGAGCAGCATTTCAGTTTTTGATTTTCAAACAGCAAACATCTTGCACATTCCCAGGTTTAAGAAGTAACTCCCAGGGACACTATGTAAATTTACACTACCGCAGCTCTTGATCTTCAACAGTCAGATGTGACCGTTCTCATTTCAATTAGTGCTCATGTTCCAGATCCATGACGCATCTCTGAGGCTTTAACATTTCGGAATATCCCATTGGGAATCGGAACCACAATGCTACCATTTATGGTCAGCTGCTCAACCAATCACATCTCGTGACAATTTGGTTATCCAGAGGACTGCTTTCGGTTTATATTTTCTTTTTATTATATCGGGTGTTCAAAAATGTGCAAGTCTTACAAGTTATAGTGTTATATCCTGTATGGAGGCTTTTCATAACACGCCCACTGCATGAATACTGTGGTATTCCAAGGTTAATATTGGAGCACAAATTTGAAATCTATATTTATTTGTCTTGACAATTTTCAATATTTTAACATTTATTTTTCAAGGCCTTAGTAGGGAAATCGATCTAATAAGCATAATACAAATCGTCATCTAATCGAAAATTAACTACTCTGTTTTACAACTGTTAATTTTGGCAATTTTGACTGGCAACCTCTTTCGCTGTATTCCATTTAACAAAGTATTGCCTATTTTACAATAAATATAGTTACGTTTGTTCTTCCTTAATATCAGCAAATAGTTTTCTTTTCAACTGTCTTAATAAATCTGATTCTGCTGTACGTTACTAAAGGCCAAATTATCTAGGTTTAAAATTACTCTTTGTTCCCTACTACACAACATTTAAACATTTTTAAGATGCAACTAATATTTTACTGTTGAAATTAAAATTACACAAAGTCATACTTTCATACAAATATTTTAAATGAAATACTAACATTTTGCTAAATATTCAAACAGTAAAATGGTAATTCTTGACTTTGATAATAAGAATAATGTATCTAACATTTAGTTTCAGAGTAAAGTGTTTTAAACTAGGTGGTTTTTGGATTACGTGACACACAGTTTGTTCACTATTCCTCTAGTTTCTTTTATGCTAGTGCAGTGAGATTATTTGAGTGCTGCTACTTCCTGAGTAAGGGCAGCTACCGCAACCGGCAAAAGTTGAGTAGACGCGGTTAATGTTGTATTTTGTTTTGAGTATTTATATTTTTGCTGAAAGTGTATAATAATATTGTGTTTAAAACTGATGATAACACGCACTAACCTGTAATATAAGGGATATTAAAACGATGCCTCTCAACAGCAATACATTGCCGGATTCTGTAAAATTTAAATATTGTTTCAATTAAAAGTATTGTTTCATTTCATTAATTGATTTAATGGTGACATAGCATAAATGAAATGGTCGATTTAATATTGTAATACTAAAGAAATAACTGAATGACAGTTCATCACGGTTTATTCTCAGTTTATCTTTGTTTATAGTTCGGTGTGTCAAACACGAAATACCGTTATCTACGATTTTAGACCCTGTTTCATGATATGTCCCAAACAAAGTGAACGTTGAAAACTTTGGGGGTCCTTTTTCATTTTGGAGTTTTCATATTTTCCAGATGAATCTTCCCTCTCTTTACATGTTCATGTTCAGCCCATATCTAGTAGTGAGAGCTTGCCAGGTTTGGGAGATTGTATTTTGGTCGAGGAAATCGTATGTCACTTTCCCATTACTCGTTTCACGTCAAATATAACGTTCATTTATCTCAAGTGTTTAGCAGCCATTTTCCTCGCCCGGTTGAAAAGTGTTGATCTCAATAGCCTCATCGACCTTGAAGACTGCCACCTTTGTGACTCAGTTGGCTAGACTAGAGCAACTCTCTGAAACGAGTAACAAAAGAGGAGAGCGCTCTGTTTGACTCAAGTTACTTGGAAGTTGTTTCAAGATTTTTCTCTCGCCCTAAATGGCAAATGCCAGAGCGCCTACGGAAATCCGGCTCATTTGCCTCATCATTAATTAATTACGTTCGTCGTCTCGAAGACGTTGGCAATTGGCATGGAAAAGTATACAACTGCTACACAAAAAGGAGGATCACTCAAACCTCGTCTATTCAGTAGTGTTGAAATGAACAAGGCGATCGAGGAGGTGAATATGCAAAAGTAAAGATACTCCATTAAGTTTCAACTACTTAAAATGCAGCAATTATGAGAGGAGGTAAAGTGAATGAGCAGTGCTACTTAATCAGCTCTTTGGTGTTTTGAAGAATACAGAAAACCGTTCAGAAATCCATTAGCCTTGTTAGCGAGGCAGTGTTTGAAAAGAACTTCCTATATCGCAATCTTACCACCTCATTAATCATTGCAAGTTTCTCTCTCTTATTTTCTCTTACTTTGCGGCAGATAAGCCTTCGATAGCCAGACGATGAGTAACAACTTAATTAATTAAGGGAATGACGATAACATCAATTTGGATTTGCATTTATGAACACTATAGCCACCTATAACTTTCTTGAACTTTGATGTGATGCCATTATTTTTCATTAGTGTTGTTCCTTTTCGAATACACAAAGATAGTAGTTTAGTTTTAAGAACGTAAGTAACCCTATTCAGACAATGAAACCAAAGCATGATATTCCTTAAAATCTTTAACCATTCTTGCAAGTATGTCGGCAATAATGGAGTTACTTTTCAACCTGAAGTTTTATAACATGACAATAGTTAAATATTCGGGTAAAGACAATTTAATAGAACTGCAAGCTGCAATGTGATCTAGACCCATTTATGCAAAACAAAAATTCAACTTTTTATAATTATTTCACTGTTTCAAAGAATTTCTCCAATTAAGTTCAATAGTTTCTTATACTTTATTGCGATGAATGAACCGCTTACAACAGTATTGTGCTATGCTATCTTCTCATAAACAGTCATGTGGAAAGGGGATTAATGTGTGACCTAGGCCTAAAATGAGTGGCTATTCCTAAAATTAGGGGACAGGACAGTTATTCTACTTTCGTGTTCCATATTAAATAATGATACATTATTTAACACCGCTAAAACCATGATGGATCTTCTTATGATTTTACAATATTGTCCAATTGGCATTATTATACTGATAGATATTTATTATATGATATATATGCGTATTTTGAATAAATATTTAGAAAAAAGGATGCAAAAATAGAAAAAAAAATGTTCAAATATTCTTTCACAAAATAAAGACAGCACATCATGAAATATCCAAATGTATTTTTAAGCTCCTCACCAAGAAATAAAGCTATTTCTCACCAGTATTCCATTTTTCTCTGCTACATGCGACAACCCACCTTCATAATAATAGCATTAATAATATGAAAAACCTTCATAATACTTTAATGATGTAATTGCTTTTGTTTCTGAGAAAAAGGTACTTGGAACAATGCCCCATTTGCTGCATTGTTTTCAAAATGTCCTTTCATAAAAAATGTTATTAAATAATCCATTATATCATCCAAAAGCATGACGATTCCCCCACAATAACTCACGTTGCTGAAATTCTTAGGAAAAAAAATCAACAGAACATTTGAGATATTTAAAAATGTAATATTTAAGTGCATACATGTTTAATACTTTGTGTTTTTTAAATTTTACAGAAAAATGTGTTTAAAGTCAGGGACCAGATACTGTTACAAGTAAGAGACACGATTACTTAGGAAGCCGATAGTAAAATTATTTAACTGGATTTTTCTTATGTTTTCAAATTGAGTGCAGTACAGCAGAGCCTTGATTGGTGAATACAAAAATGAATAAAATAAAAATAGATTTATGTTTTATTTTACAACATTTTCACCATACTGTGCTGTCGAATTCATTCGTTAGCAAAATATAAAGGACGTAAAATATTGAGGGTGATCACTGAAATTCCATAGGCCCTTCCGTAAATTTTAATAAAAAGAAAATATATATTTGCTTTTATCTTATTTTGCGTTTCTTAATGGAAACTCTATAATTTTCGATGCATTTCACGCAGAACTTTGGGCTTAACGCGCCAAAACCAGTTTTAGACACCAGCAATCATACACGGTCATAAATAGTATAACTTCTGTCGCAACGTTTTGGAATACTTATTTAAGACTTATCTCCAAATTGTTTATTAATACTTTTTCATAACTTTTAATAATTTTGTTTCCAGAGGATTGCTGTAAAGTCATGAATTTGAAAAACGCATTTCCCATTCAAGAGGAACTTAGACATATAAGTCAACAAAGAAAAAAAAATATAACATAGTTACTGTACTTTACAACACGAACATGTTTGAATTATAGTTGCAAATTAAATTGTAACTTTTTAAACATTTTAAGTTTCCAGTTAAAAGTTTCAAAATTTAGTTATTTTATAGCATACCGCTTTACAGTAGTTCCACTCCTTTAATAAATGTGCTCATTTTTACCAGCATCATGATGTTAAAATCATAAATAACTGTTTTATATTTTGATTAGTTTTCTATTCCACAAATTTTCTCGCTTCCAATAATATAAAAATTCTAATTAATATGTCTTAACCTTACGTTTTATTAATGTTATTCCATATTTTAAATGTTAACAACCGTACACAATTAATCAAGTTACATTATTTTTCAATTTAATAATATTGTAGTTGGTGTTAACTTTCTATGCCTTAAAGAAATAAAAATGAGTGAGTAGCATGTTGGTAAATGAGATTTCTAAATAAACATCAAAATCAGATATTATACTTCGATATACTTTCTTCTATAATTTTTCTCACATTTTAAATAGTTTTCTTAGTATAACATATTCTGATTACACTTGTGACACTTGAGAAGTTGAGAGAAATCGTTAAACAATCATTCAATCTTTTTTGAGTATATTGTATAGTTTATTTTTAAGTTCTTGCTGCTTATACAAAAGTCCCCAAACAATTAGATGAGTAGTTTTGCTAGTCATTCAAAATAATAGGTTAGTTGAATGTTTAAGGCGTGGTTAATGTACAAAAGTAGCACATTTTCTGTGTTTATCACCTTTCCACAATCTTATATTTTGTTCCCTTAGGTTTACATTTATCATAATCAGCATTCTAGCAAAAAAAAATCAGTTTTTAGATTTCTAGAAAGTCATTTAGACAGAAATACGTACAAGTGTAATAATATACGGTTTTATATAATATTTCAATATAGGAAAAGGGTACTCTGATGGCAACTAAAGCATTTTAAAGAATTTATATATAGTTCGCCAAGGGTGGCCGAGGTCGTTAAAACACCGACTCGTGAGCGGGAGGTCTGGGATTGGGATCGTACTCCCTGATTGAGGATTTTACCAGGTTTCCTCAATCCTCAGAAATGCAAATGCCGTGGAGGTACCCTAAACTTAGGCCTGAAAAGTTTCTTTCCTTAAAAAGAATAATTTATCATTTTATCCTTTCGTGTAATTATCATCAGAATCCATCATCACATGCCTCAACAGTAAAAACGGGAGTTAATTTACATTAAAAAAGTAACAAACAAGAATATTAAAAAGTCTTAAAGATATAAACAAAACATTTAGTTATTTGACAAATATATTAACTACTGCTATGTTGGTGTTTATTTATTGTATTTATTCTGTTGTTGGCAAAATAGAATATATCGTGTCCTCATTTCGCTACGCAATATGATTTTCTATACATTAGTAGAAACTGATTCACCTTCAATGGCTGGGCAATTCCAGGTAAGGATGGAGTTTAAGTTTCGCTGACGCAGACAATTGAACTTGATGAGACCTGTGTATTGCACCGAATGATTCAGTTGCATATCTGAGGGAGTTTGTGTTACACTTTCTAATATGTATTCTGTGCACTGTGGAGTATGCCAAGAGTGAGATAAACGCTAGAACAAATACTATTAATTTTTATTAGAGAAATATCTCCATGGCGAAATGCAATTTTTAGATGCACCAATGAATGGAGTTCATTAGTGCATCAACTGAACTAAACTCAAGGTGTTTTCACCGACAAGAAGTCGAAACTAAAAATCTGTTTTTTAACAGAACAGAAGCTTGATGAAATACTATATCCATCATAAACTACTCCTCTAAAATCTTAAAGCACGATTAGCCCACCAAGTTGGTGTATATGTCGGTAGTGCATATAAAGTCACTCAGGTTGTGCATCTTCATCCATATACAATGAATTATTCGTGGTCTGAAAATAAAACCCGTGGAGGCACTGAAAAAAACTATCAGGCAGGCAGTTTACAATATTTAAGAGGTTGAATTGCTGCGTCCCAAATTTTTTTCAATAGGATTCAAGCATGTCTCACAGCCTAAGGCAGGCACTTCAAGCATCTACTGTGGCGGTGAGGACATCATTAATTACTATTAGCTATTAATAAATAACGGAAGAAACAAAAAATCGCTATAGGTTCCTTCCTCGCGACTTCCCTCGGTAGTTAGTGAAGCAGCTATGCAGTAACTTTCCGTCGATTGCGTAGCGGAGTGAGTATCCTGTATATGTCTATATTGCATATTGCAAATTACGTGTGTGTGTCTATGTATATACGTTCAGTAAATTGCAATGCCTTAAATCTGCAATAAATAGTGAATATAATGATTTATAATATAAAACCTTGCGAGAGTGTGTTTTTTGACGATCGAAAGTGTTCACCTCTTTATACATAGACTGAAAAACTTAATATCCACACTTGCATTTGGACACGGTATTTCGCAACTTTTTTGCTATAGCTTGTGGGCAGAGTTTTACATAGAATAAGTAAATAAATGTTGTACGTGCTGTCGACGTTATCGGAAAGCTTCTGTACCAAAAACGAGGCCAAAACAACTTTAGTTGCACAAACTCCACCATGCACCATATCTACGTCCATCTGCAGGGAACCGACTCAAAATTTATGTTAAATATCTAAAGCTAGTAATTGCTATTGCTCCAACTCCATGTCCCCTGTTTCCCACTTCACGCACAGTTGTGTTAGCCAAGCATTATGCAGCCACAGCCCTATCCCTCCGGCAGCGTCGCACACACTCCCTAGTCAAGCAAGGGACCGGCTATAGAACTAAATGTAATTTCCCAATGGAGCAATCCCCCCAGCAGAGTCGGTTGTGGCCACTAAAGCCAATGCCTTTATTATATAAAAAGCAGAAGTTGGGAGTTTGAGAATAGGGTAAGGGGCAGGCGAGTATAAGGTTCTTGCATCCTTATCCTCCGAAATATCTTACTATATACAATCTCCATGCCCCTTGATTCCATTCAGTTTTGCTGTATCACTACAACTGCGATTAAGGAATTTACAAAAGACTCTGCTTTTATGAATCAGAGAATTTGAAGGTTGAACAGTGCCCTATGGAGTTGTTAATGTAGGTGAAGCTGCCTTAGTCTGGAATAAAACGCTCATGAAACATTTTCTTTTTCATAAAAACAACTGTAATGAAGTCTGTGGCTTCTTTGCACAAGTTTGTTAACCACATCGCCTCTTTGGCGTAATTGGTCAAATTCTCATTTTAATTCTAAGTTTAGAACTCATAGACAATAGCGGTTAATTATTCTTGGTAATTTTTCTTTAAAAACATTGCTGAATCCTTTAATTCATCAGTATACTATACACTAAAAATGACATAATATATTGAATATTAAAAAAGTAATCTCCTGCTGAAACTTCAATACTAGGTTTTCCTCAAACAGAAGAATAACTCCTATCAAATATTTTAATAGAGATTATATAGAATCACTTCACAGTTTGGTTAGAAATATGGTTTGGACATACCTTGAAACCTTGGCCCAAAGAATGGCTGAAGAAAAAACGTTTTCATAGAATTGGGTTTTGCACGCGCCCCATCACTTTGGTGAGTCGTTCACTTGAAATAACTGGTTTATGAGCGGCAAAGTAAGGGAAGGGGATGGCAGGAGTGATCATACTGTGTCTCGTCGGTGAACATGCAGACAAGCTATAAAGCAAAAATTTACGGGAATAATTTTATGTATAGTCACTTAAACGGAAGAAAATAAGCGGCAGTTAAATAATGTTGATTGCACGTTTTCCATATTCCTATCCCATTTCCTACCTCATATGCGTATTCTTGGCACATATGTGTGGAAATATCGGTTCAATTTGCAAGTTCCTTCCCATGAACTTTTTATATACCGATGAAAACAACGGTTGAATACTCTCCCCTTGCGGGCTGCCAGCTGGGTAACCCCATTATGCAAGCTTATATTTGGAAACAGTTTAGCCAGTTCCATTGCAGATTTCATGTTAACTCACAAGCTAACCTGTATTATTTTGCGATACACTTTGAACGGCAATTATTGCCAAGTGGTGGCATTCTTAGTTGTCAGGTCTCCTTCAAAGTATTTTGATATTAAATAAATGTAAGCTGGAGGAAGTTGTAAATTAGTATATGTCAACATGTAAAACTTTATTTGTTCTCTCCCATCCGACTATCTCTCCAAAAGAAAAGAAATGAATACTTTTTAAAAGAGGATAAACGAATCTTTTAAACCAATATTACCGAGATAAGAAAATTTAAACGCATTGAATAAGAGTTTGAAAACTTGTAAACTTTTGATAAAATACATTATTTTATAACAAAAACACAGCTATTAATTTTTTTCCTTTCCCATATGACTTATTTCACTTCTGTTTATTTCCATTGTGTTAGTATATATAAAAACAATGTAATTCCTATATAGGTATAAGTACATTGTATTACGTTCTATTTTATAACTGTGTGTTCTGTACTTGTGCAACGTATTTGCTTTCCTTGGAAGTGTGCTAATGAGAGGAAATGACAGGCCACATTCGGTTCACTTTAATGAGCGCCAGATGCAGACAAATATTGACTCAGGGATTCAAAGAAGGGTTTTTTTTATACAAAGCTCCTCCACCAACCCTTCTGTTCTGCCTCACCAATACTAATAGCGAAAGTCTAGAACCTGTCACTGTCCAAATCCCCTTTTTCTCTCTCGGGAGAAAATTAGAAATCGTGCTTCTGTCCTAACCTTTACCGTGGGATGAAGAGTGAACAGTACAATTATCTAATGAGAGGTGCGCCTTCCTTTTTAATACCACGTTGAATTAATGAGAGTGGGAAATCTTAAGACCGCTTTTAATTTAACTTTTCATTTGTAAAAATGTAAAAACAAAGGACATTCCTTCGACACACAATTATGACCTTAAGAGTTAGGTAAATGTATTGTCTATCCTCTAAGAAATTAAGCGTAATTTTTGGGCACTTATGGACGTAGGAAAAGGAAATTAAATGTGCACAATAATTGCCTAATGTACTAGACAGGTGAAAATTGCAACACCATGTGGGGTTGTGCGTACAGAAAAGACCCAATGAAAACAAATTCAGTGCTTTCTATATCTGTTTTATTGTGGGCATGATTGGATTCGATACGTTGTGAAAGTGCGGCTTTAGGTGACTTAATATATCTTGTGGAATGGTATTCTGTGCTTACAGTTCTTAAAGAATCAGATGTTGAACTTTAACATGTCCCACAGATGTTACAATCGATTTCAAGACTGGATACCTAGATTACTATTTTAGAATTTCATAATCCTAAAGAGCATCTACTGAGATAATGGCGGGAGATATCTTGCTGCAAAAAAAAAAAAAAAATCAGAATTCATGACGAAAGGGATAATTATTTTATCCAGGAAGTGGCAAAAAGTTATGACACCATAAATGATCATTAATTTGAACTCACATCGAAGCGAATTACTTGGCGCAAGCCCTGTTTTCCTGTCTACAATAAGATCTAATCATGCGTCTTAGGACGGAATTACGCCGATCATTCTGGCTGATATAAAATTGAGATCCATCATTGAGCTGTACTTTGTGCCGTTCTTCAGCCCAAAGTAAATATTTCCGACACTGGCCCAGGATTGAACGTCGATGATAACTTTGTGGAACACAGTCTGCAGAATCGCATGCACAGTTCTTAAGAGTCATTCCAAGGTACGCATCAAATCTTCCTTTCTGTTGGGATTCGTGAGTACATGTACCTTCTTTTAACTATTTCTACCATACACGTTGAAACAGTGCGACCAACACGTTCAGTGATATCCCTAGCAGAATACCCGCAATGTAATTTGTGACCTCTCTTAAATTGCAACAACTATGGACATGACCTTTTTCTTCGCATTCTGAGCATATACGATGCAGGAGAATTTCCTCCAATCAGCCAACGGTCAAATTTGTCTCACTGTCCTTTCTCTACTGAACACTGAAGGTTTATCTTCTACACAGTACCTGAAGCTTGCTGTGTCAGCAGCTCATTTGGGCTGGAACTTGATTCATAAGTTTCCCCAGAACACAAATTATATAGCGAAAATATAAAACCGTACAAAAATAGTTTCATGTAGTTCACATTTCCATTTGGTATAATATGTGTTTTTCCTAGAAGAATTCTAATTTAGGGTTAAATGTTCACAAATCTTTATTCCTAAGTCAAGTATTGTAAGTTCTAGATAGAACTGCTAAGTACCAAATAAAAAAGTACAAAATAAATTTCATCTCAACGAAAATCAAGCCATGGACATCTTCTATTGCTCTCAGTAGGTGCGTTCGTTGTTTTGTTCAATGAATTTTATGCCGCGAACAATGATTTACAAATTTGTGACAATAAATATTCATAACAAATTATTTGAATTTTATTAAATTTGATTCATTAGATAAATCAATTCTTTAACAGAAAAATAATATGGTGTAGCATTACACAAGGGAAATGACCAATGGATGGTATCACTCGTTTGATCTGTTCCATAAATACATTTTCCAAGCTTACAAGCGGAAGTGAAGGGACGCTGCATCATGTTACAAGTTATAAAGTAAAGTGGATAAACGAGTTATTTTCTAGATCAAGCAACACATTTTCCTCCAGTGTGTCTAAATAAGTTGCTGAAATAAATAATCCTTGAAAAAATGCAAGTTTTTGAAAGTTTTCTCCAAATAAAAAACTTGACGTATTTTGCTACACTACTTTATGGAAAGGGATAGTAAACCAGTGAATATAATGAAGATTTTCATTAAAATATTTGCGAAATATTTCGATGTATTTCATAATTGATTAAAAAGTATTCAATACTTCTGTCAAAATAGCTCTACCATCCATTCTTCTGAATGGCTTGAATTTTTTATATTTGAGAATCAATGTAGCATCCTTTGAGATATGTCCAAATGAACCGGTGACATCGTCGCTTGTTTTATCAGCTCATTCTACAAACGAACGACTAAGCAATTGATACCCCAGTTGTTAACGGCGGAGCAGAAAATTTGCACTTGAGCTTTTATGTATTCTAGAAGACTCTTTGTACAGCTTTCATTACAATTTAAGCATGTAAAGTAATTGTTAAAAATGTGTCGTGCAAAAAGAAAATTTATACTACACAGCATGTTATATGCAATGCAAAGTATACAATAAAACTGAATTGATGAAATATGCTGTTATGTAGCAGCAAATATTACCTAAATGAACTAAAGCTGCGATATTAGTCATGTGTCAATGTGTAGAGGTTATTTTTTTAATGTAAATCTGCTTTTTATCTGATTAATCCACTCCAAAGGAACTTATATATATTGAGTTAAAGTTTAAACAGTATTTCGCAATTTCATGCAAGGTCTCACAAAAAAAAAAATGGTTTATTCATGAATAAATCTTTGACTTGTATTATTTTGCTTCTTTTATACTGTTCTATATGTAATTGTTCAACAATACATGAGAAAGGTCCAACTGCCCCTCATCCTTTCATTAGATAGGCTCAAAGACACTACCTCGATTTTCTGCCTTGTTCTAATCTTTTCCCATACTTTTTATTATTCTCATTACCTCCTATCAAATTTGAACCCAAAACGTTGCCTGGTATCTCTAGCACTTAGCTCGAAGTTTGGATGGTCTTCCTGCATTAGTCTAAGCCAAGACTTCCATTACTATAAACGATATCTTCATAGCAGCCCACTTCCTTCATGATCCCACAGTTTGACGTTTATTTCAATAGCCTGAAAACACCTTTCCAAAAATCAATTTGAATTTTATTTACATATTCAGCTCTCCCCCCATCCGCATGTTTCACTTCCATATAATAGAATAGACTTAATCATATCATTGTACATTTTCTCTAGTGTATCCACTGGTATATCTGGAACGCGAGTCAGAACACGTAGTAACTCATTTAGTTGACCTCGTGCTTTATAATAAACAACTTTTTCATCTCTGCCATAAACATAGCCATTTTTGGTTTTGTTAACATTTACTACCACACCCCATTTCAGGTAGTACGCTTCTAGGATGTGAATACCTTTCTGCAAACCTTCTCTTGCTAGAAATAAAAGAACTAAATCGTGGGTATGCAAAAGTACAGGAATGCATGTATCTGGCGCTACAGAGGCATTCATTTCCTCCGCTACCACAGCATCCGAGATGTAACCTATAAATAAATTAAACAATAACGAAGATAGAATACATTCCTGATTAAGTCGTGTCCTGACTGATCTGCATTCCCATATAGTGTTTTGATCTATGTGAAAAACTAAATTTCACTTAGCTGTGCATGTGCATCAGAGCTTCTATGATTTTGCTGGATACACTTTTCTGACACAGTTGCACTCACAGAACATCTTTTTGAACGCTGAAGGCTGTTTTAAAATCAACAAATACACAGTATAATTTATCCTTGTTTCTATTTAAGTTTATATCTATTGGCGTCTTTAGAACGAATATATTTCCCACCGTAGAAATCCCTTCCCTGAAACCTGTTAGATACGTAAATATTTTGTTGTATTTGTCAGCCCATCCCCTTAATCGATCACATAGGATCTTGCAGTATACTTTATCCAACACAGATAATTTTCAAATACCTTGTAGGTCTCTGGAGCCGAAGGGTTTCTCTTGCCTTTGAATATTGGCTGTATCATCGCTATTGACCATGTTACTGGACATTTTTCTCAGTTAAATAATTTATTTAATGCGAGTCGCAACGCGTATTCCGGTACTTTAAATATAATTTTATAAAGTCAGCTAAAATTCCTTCAATTCCGTTTGCTTTTCAATTTTTAAGCCTTTAATTGCAAAGGATTTTCTATCCGCTATTTCTCCGTCTAGCAGAGACACTGAGGAATTGAGAGTAGTTCTCTATGAGATAACCTCAGACCCTTACCCTGCTTCACTTTATTTTCACCACACATACTATTAAAATACGTCAGCCATCTTTTCCGATTGGATTTTTATTTGCTCTCTTTTTGGAAATGTAATTTTTCTAACCAATCCTATCCCTCTGATATGACTGACTGAATGAATGAGCGTATTTATTCAAATTAACATACATGATATTAACTTTACAACCTTGCAAGGGTGCAGCATAATAACACGTGCCATTCATAATAAACAAAAAGGTACATTTTTAAATAAATTAGTAAATAAGTCACACCTCCCTTGCTTAACTTAGTTGTAATAATAATAATAATAATAATAATAATAATAATAATAATAATAATAATAATAATAATCCCAATACTAGCTGAATGTAAACATTCCGAAATAGAACCCCCCCCCCAGTAGAACAAGGGAATACAATGTCATAACTATATATACTATTTCTTTTAAAATTCACTTCAGTTCCCTCAGCCCCACACCGCGATTTCCAAACTTTCCAGACGAGCTGTCTCACCTTCGACATGAATTTACCTCCCTGCTCCTCATCCTTGCTTGTCAGCAGAGCCCAGCATGTCCCTTGACCTCTGTTAGATTAAGTAAAGGAAGGCACAGATAGTTTTTTCTGCACACCTCAGTGCTGCTACAGTTCGCTAGGATATGCGACAATGATTCTTCCTCTCTACATAAATGGCAAATTTTCAGTCCATTTTCACTTGAGATTCTTATCTGCCACCATGGTCCAACCCTAAACCACGCGAGTCCCTGTTTAATGAGTTTGGCCCCTGCTTTTATGTACCGCTCCATTCCCTAACCCCCTTGACACTCACAATGAAATCTCCCGGCCCCTCCCATTGTGCTATTGTATGCTGCAGGTTTATATCCTTCAGGCGGTTCCTGACCTTACTCTTATAACCTACACTTTTCCTGTTTCCCTGACCCGTCGTCCAAATATTGCTCAACCCCTTGGTTTGCAACTTCTTTCCCACTTTGAAGACCCATGTCTTATTCCCTCCCAATCCAAAGCGTTCTTCGAAGCAGATCTCTCTAATTAAAGATAGATATACCGGAAGAGTTGGCATTTTTAATTGTACATTCCATAGTCTCACTATGAGCCCCAAATTCCCTTTTAATTCCGCATTTCGCCGTACCCTTCCCTACCTCCAAAATCCCTTACCTAATCTAGATTCTCTGTTTGCTCCCACCCCCAAATTCCCGCATCATGTGTGGACCAGCCCCGTAAACGGTTTCCAGTAAACTTATCGCAGATCTGGAATTATGCTGCGCATCCGGAGAGTCTCTGTGGCCTTCATTCCCGCCTTGTGTTTCTGCGTGTCAATGTGCTTCGTCCACTGTCCGCTTAATGTAAAATTACATTCTAATGTACAATTTAAAAGTCCTAGGTACACGATCCCTCCTATCTGCTGCACTTCTTACATACTCCACCATTTTATTTTGCTATTCCGATTTTGCTCATTCCAATCACAAAATCACAACACATATACCGTTTAAGCTAACCTATATTACACGTCTACATTATATTATCTCGTTAATTATTTATCTTTTCTTCTTCCAAAAAGACTAACTTCAGCTGAATAAGGTAATTAGCTAATTATGTCTGTTGCAGAGCTGAAAACTGAGAGCTTTCCACTTCCTATGTTTACTCTACTTGTTAAAAGGAAGATGCTCGCAGTGTATGAAAACATCACAGCGTCGCAATACTTGAAACGATTCAGTTCAAATACTTTTTCCTTTCCCACAGAGTGTATTACAGCAATGCAATTTAATCCTTTGGTGATAAGGTACACTTATTACTGTTCAAACAGTAGCTCCAAGACCTGCAGCTGGCGTTGTTTTTAATTTTCTAGCTGGTAATACAAAACCACAGGGAAGATTGCTTACATTCCAATTAACTTCCTGTCTTCAAGTTTTTATTTCTTTTTTTTTTTCTTTTTTCCCCCCTCCCATAGGGACCATTTATCGTATCAGATCACATAAACAATATGACGCCAACCGAAGAGATATATCAAGATGAGGTTTTGCTTAAGAATACTACAGCTGGTGTATATCTGAAAGTGACGACATATGTTTCCTTCTCTACAAGATGACCTGTGTTCGACCTGTTAGCTTTGGTTATGATTTTGAAGCTTTTCCTCCGTTCAATATAAACAATGTCAGACTTTGATTTTTCTACCCACTAGAGAACTGAAATGTTGGTGAAATACCGTGAGGTTATTTCGAGTTTTTGGCCTCTTGAACGCGGTTTATATCACGTTTCCTGTCAAACTTTCTGTTTCTCATAACATTTGAATAAGTTGGCGAACAGTCTGTACCTGAAACTCGATTGCCAGGACATTTTCTTGTGAATCGCCTAATTATCCCAATGCAAAAATCCATTGTCACACATATATTGCACATAACAACCCGTATTTTCAGGCTACATTTATATAGCTGCATAACTAACCAAGAACAATGTTCTCATAATTTACACAAAATGAAAGCACCTAGTAACACTCGAACTCATAGTCACTCCCTGGCAAAACTCCTTAAAATTAATCATAAGCTGCTACCTGCACATGCATTATACGATCATGACAACCAGCTTTTCCCAGTATACAACCGCGTCAGCATGCTCGCAATTAAAATAAACTCAGTGTAGAATTACAATGTGTTAAATCATTTTAAACTCAAATATAACATTTTAATTTTTAATATTTTCGGCCACAAGAAATGAATAGTGTGTGTTACTGAACGACATAACTGAATTAATGTTGTCTTTTATCATTCATATTTCTTTATCACATTTCATTTTGTGGAACAGCAACCTAAAAATGCACTATCCCGCACTATTATTAAGGCTAAAGCTAAACTCCTGTGTGGTAGGCATTAATTAAATCAAGTAATTCTAAATCTTCGGATTTCAAGGCGATCTTGGAATTGGAGTACAGTCATCCCTAAGTGTACAGAGAGTTGTTAATAGTAATTATTCTCAAATTTCCAAATTACGACAAGCTATGAAACTGTATTATGCAGATACACCTTTGACTGGTCATCAGTACTACGCCTATGTTTTAAGTATTGCATTACACAACGTCGCCACATTCAGTGCTAGAACTCTTGAATTCCAATTTTATAAATAACTCAGCTTCACTTTTGATGTATTTCAAAATTATATCACCAAGTTTTGAAAAACAAACTGTATATACACGCTATTGTCAATCCTTCATTTTTCTTTATGAGTAGCTGGAAAGGAAGTTAGTTTAAGAAATGCTTAAATATTTTCTCTTTTTTAATTACGAGTATTTAATGCGGGACACAGAAAGCCTTTCACAAATGATAAAGTGTTATAGCTAGAAATCGGGGAAAGACAATATAAGTATTCTGTACTTTTTTGGAATTTATTGGTGGTAAGGTTCATGTTTTCTTTCTGTTAATTCACATTGAAATGTCTATGATTGCGAGCTCACAAGAATTTGAAAATTGGTACATCAATAGTTATGGAGTCAATAGTACAATGAAGATCTGCCAAGACCCGCGTGAATTACCAAGCTCATCACAATTGAATTTAACTGAATTTTCTACATCAAAACGGGGACTAAACTCACTAGACAGGAGCTGGCGTGGTTCAAACTAGGGACATGGCGGAGAATGTGCCTGATCTGTGAGGAGGGGAAATCATGGGCACACATTCTGGTTGAACTTAAAGGTACGGAAAAATGGAGGGAAAAGTACCATACTCCGTTACAGGATCGAACAGACGGAGATGGTCATGCTGGGCTTTGCTGGCAAGCAACGAAAGGAATGAGAGATTAGGTAAATTTCTGATAAGTGAGAGAAACATTTATTGAACATAGCTCTACATCTTTCATAACGGAAATTTTATATGTATTTTTAATATTTTTAAAAAATTATCCTCTTGTATTTATTTTATATTGTTATACTTTTATTGTTTATGTACTTATTTATATTTTATATTATTTTATTTTGAATATAATGCTTATTTATTATTGTTTTTTTAGTAGTGTTTAATGTCCGTTTTTACTACTGAGGCACCACAGGCGGTGGACACTGATGATATATGAAATGATATATTGGGAAAGGATATTTTTTTAAGGAAGGAAGCGTGAAATGTATAATATAATATCTTGTACTAAATCAATTAGACCTAGTATATTATAAAAGCACGTTGGATCCATGAGCCTGTTGAAGTTGTATTGTATTGTATTGGTGTCATTGTAATAAATAAATAAATATTTTCATTGCATAACAATAGGCCAGTGCCCTGCTTATGATAACAAGAGGAACTACACGAGTATGCAGAATTTTCGCTCATTGCATTATTTTATTTTATGTCAAAGAGTTTTTCATTTTTACACCGAGAGTGCTGATCTAACTGCATATTGCCACCGACCAAGTCCGACGCATGAAACAGACAGATTGGTGCCCGTCTTTCCGTAGCACTAATTACCGCTAACATTGGCGTCTCCAGGGGGCAGTTAATGGTGGATAAAACTTCTATAAATAGTCGTACTCCATTAAAACCCTTTACATTTAGCAGAAGTTACAATGCATCGCTTAAAGAACAGAGAAGGCACACCTTTCCTGGGCAGCAGGTTTATTCCGCTTTGCTCTCTCACTCTTGTTTTATTTTGTTTGTTTTGTAGTTTTTGCGTCCCAACTTCATCTACCGGATTGTAGGAATTAGACCCTAAGGCCTCCATGCTTTAATCGTGGTGGTTTCATCACGTATTTACTCGAACATCATATATGTTATATTCTTCAAAATAATTACTCATGTCTTTTCGTCAAGTTGCTTAATCTGATGTAATTTTATTTTTCAACTAACAAACTAATAATACTATTATTTTA